>CM062291.1:447488386-447724653 GCA_031216915.1 Pictodentalium vernedei | reverse complement strand
TTATAGTGTGCTACTCAGTTCTGGATGCCACACCTGCTCAAGATGCATTTAACTGCATTATTTTTGGCAATATATGGCCTTTATTACTGACTGTGGCAAAAATATAACTTTTCAAAAAATATTATTCAGCTCTGTGTTTCTTGAATGAACATTTAAATGTGAAATACGTGTAATATACAAAAAATAATAATTAAATCAGTGTTGGAAGCCAAAATACATGTACATTTACATGTATGCATTTCCTATAATCAACCCCAAACCTTCCAAAGGGTAACGTACACAATTTTTTCCCTGACAACCCCCCCCCCCCCCCCCCCCCCCCCCACCCCCCCCCCACCACCACCACCAAATCATTTTTCACACAATGCGCAACCACTCCCACCCCCCCCCCCCCCCCCCTAATGTTTTTTTTTCAGGTGAACAGAAATTCCTACCTCCATAATTTCTGGTGAACCAAAATCCCCCCCCCCCCCCCACCCACTAATTTGTTATTTGTTAGAAGTATATTTAAAGCCATACAAAAATTCCAAAACTTTTTACCGCTCGAGTCCGAGCACTTCCTTAAACTCCAATAAATAAATAAATAACTGTCTTGATAAATAGTTAATGAGGCATGTTTTCTTGTAAATGAGTGTTTATGTAATTTACAAATTAAATACATAAGTTTTTATATCCCTGCCTTTTAACCTTTTGGTGTGAAAGGCCAGGAGGGGGATTTTTGTACTGCTCTTAACATAATGTGGGAGATTGTGGTACTAACCTCAAAAACTGTAGGGGGGATTTTGCTAGGTGTGTAAAAATGATTGGGAGGGATTTTAACCTACATTCTAATGCTTCCAAAGATACATTTTACCTCTTTCATTTGATAAAAGAGTAATTTCTGCTTGAGAATTCACAGCTTCCTTTGAAAACTACCCCAATCCCAAAATAAAACTAAAATCTGCATCAGCAGACAATAGTTTGGTGAAAAATCTGTCTCATTCCACTCCACACAAAACAAAATGAATATCAATTTTGTTTTAAAAACTGGTGTTGCAGCTATATAAATCACCAATATCAATAGATAGTGCCATTTTATCCTAACAAATGATGTCAAATTTTTTCTTCTGCATATTGATGTGGTAAAATATAGCCCTGAATGTGTCCCCTAGACCCCCAGCATACCCACTGTCATCAAAAATTATGATATAATTCATAAATTAATTGATGTTGACACAAAACAAACCTCTTATGATATTAAATTTCCCATTTGTGATAGTTTTTAAATCACATTCTGGCTTCTGAAGATATTTCACAATGTGTTTGTAAAAAAGTTTTTTTTTTTAAATCTCTCAGATTTCTTAATTGAGGCACCTAGAGTCATTGGTATGTCTCTGACAAAACATTACACATTGGTTTTTTCCAACAGCATGACAGTGCAGCTCATGTGGTATCTCACAGCACCATTAAAATGCCTAAAACCATCAAATATTGCTTCTGTAGTGCAGTGCTTATGCTGCAAATACCCATAAAGGCACTTTCACAACCTTGGATTTAATCCCTCCAGACACTCATGGCACATTTTGATAAAAAGAGTAAAATTAAGAAAAATACAATGTACATGTATGTTTTCCAGAGAGGATGAATCAGATATTCAAAAAGATACTGCTCTTTAATGTTTAATATATTTCTGTATGCGTGTGTGTGTAAGGTGGAGGGGGTTACAATGTGAAAAATAGTCAGAAGCCAGTTACTGAAAATGTACATGTACAACCGGGCAAATGAAAAGCAAAGAATCGCTGTCTGTGATGGACGGTTCTTGGACAACTTGCACCCTGGACGATTCATACCACAATTAGGGGGTACGAATTGTCTTGACAATAAGGTACAAATTGTCTCGGCAATAAGGTACAAATTGTCTTGACAATAAGGTACAAGTTGTCTAGACAAAAGGTACAAATTGTCCCAGTAAAAGTTATGAATTGTCTCCTTTTTGGTACAAGTTGTCTCAAGTAAGTGTACTAAACTGTTCCATGTATTAACCAAGCCAGAAAATAAGCAGCCTGTCATCTGCAAAATGAGGTCCCCAGAGGGTGAATTTAATGATGGTGCCCTGCACAGCAGGGTAGCATCACTAAATTTACCCTCTGTGAACCTCAATATGAATCAGGGTCTCAAAACTAAACAGAAAGAGGTGCCCAGAGGATAAATTGGCCCACTATATGGGATAGCATCATCAAATTCACCATCTGGGAACCTCATTCTGTGAATGTCAGACTGCTTATTTTCAGGCCTGGTATTAACTATTTAAATGTTTTTGACTCATGTTTTGGCTGAGTGAAATGAAAATGAAAAGTCGACGGAGTGATAGTAATACAAAAACTTCGATGGGTGAGCCATCGCTTAACAGCATAAGGGAAAAAGCGATCTCTAGTATTATCAACTTCAGCTCTGTACGTGGTAAAAGAAAATTTATAGTAGATAGTAATGGATGTAGTTTTACAGTTAAAACACTATTTTTTTTAATGAAGCCACAATAATTCTTTAAATTGGTGAAGATCTAACAATAAATAATTTTATGATGCCCCAAAAATTAAGTTAAAGAGCGTGCCGCCTTAATAATTTAATTCTGAGCTCCCTCAATGGAGCATTTTCTTTTTGCCGTTGTGACGTTGAATCTTTTAAGTGTCTACTTGCTTTTTACTTTAAGTAATGAAATTTGATATTCTATGCCTTTTTAAAATAATAGAAATGACATCGCCTTTTTTTATCCTTTCTCTAAGTTTATAATCCTCTCCCAACCCCATCTCCATGTATATTTTTTTCAGAGGGGTTAATTAAGCAGGGTATGAATTTGCAGAAGTGGATATACATGTGTAAATTGTCCAGAGTGGGTACAAACTCTCAGATACTGCCCAGGGGAGGGGTACAAATTGTCCTGGGAAAAGGCACAAACTGTCCAGCCATCGGGGGTACAAATTGTCCTGCAAAAGGTACCAATTGCCAGAGATACGAATCGTCCAGGCTGTGAGTTTTCCAACTCACTGATGGATGGATGGACAGACACAAATGCAGTCACACATTATGTAATAAATTAAATTTCAGTTTCCTTTTGAATGCGAAAACAAACTAGAATTAGTAGAAATGAAATATTTTCTCTGGAATCAGTGTGCAAATGTTATTTAGAGGTCGGTTCTGGGGAGGTTGGTATTTAGGCTTTTTTTAAGTTTTTAAATGTTTTTTGCCATTTTTGGAGAAACATACATATCAGAATCCCTACCTCCATGTCAGACGAGGAGAGCGACGACATTGATTAGTTTGAGGATGAATTCAGTTCTATTCTGGTTGCAAAGCCTAAAGCATCCAGGAATTAAAACATTGTTTACCAAAACACAGAGGAAGTGTAATTCAAATGGGAGTTGTGAGTGGTTCTGGTATTTAGCCTTTAGGAGACCACGTCGGATCACAAAATTGGCTGGCCGCGACACTGTAATTCTGACACTGACAGTCTTAAACTCACATTGTATTGTATCACTGATAAAAATAGTTCACAGACTGGAGCCAGTGAACTTGTGAAGAAAAAATCTTGGAAATAAACGAATATCGCTGTTCGCGTGCATGTCTGTTTCTGTAAAATTTTACTACAACTTACAAGACTGCATGCCCGTGTTTTGAAAACAAAGATTTCCCCAGACCGTACGTCAACATAACTTGAATTCATCCGAACTCCGGCTGTTTCTAAGGAAATCGGGCTAAGTTCCCCACAAATGAAAAAGGCCCACTAAAAGTGTCAATAAATCACTTGTTTTTTTTTTTAATTCGTTGTCAACAATTTGTGAAGTGCACGTTCTCAATTTAAAATTGAAACTGGGCTTTTGAATCTGACGAAACTGGCAACGGACGACATTGGCACTTCGAACTTTCAAACAATACCTAACTCGCCAACAACCACCTTACTTCAAAAGTCACTTCATTGCTTAATTATTTCTCATAGTTTCCAGCATTCTGCGACAATATATTTTACATAATGTCCTTTGAAAAGCCAAAAACAATTAAATATTCGTTACAATGATTCTGGATTTTTTGCCAGTGGGAGAGCCACGCCGCCAGATGGCACCCCAAACTCTGTTGCATGGTATACAGAAAAATTATAAAATCATGGATACGTGCCTGGGTTACCTATGTGCGCCCACGCCACTGCGTGGGTGTGCGCTATTAAATTACTGACTTCTGATGAGATAGAGAGACGGTTTTATACCAACATGCGAAAAATATCGCCCCAAGCAAAGTCCTTTCATTGGTCGAGAGAAGTATTGGCAGAAATCAAAACTGAATAATATATTTATTATAAAATGTCAAAAGCAAAACACAGATGAAGAAAAACACAACATTAATAATCATTAAAGTGGATAGGGAATTTCGACCGGGAAACGAACTAGTTCACCAACTGAAGTGAGAGAACATTGATTATCAGATGTTATCGACTTACAGCCATCGTTCGACTATTTTTTTTTTATTCTGCCAGGTTTTCGGGTACTTCCAATGAAACCACCCTCACGAAATTTCGTACATTAAGGCCAACCAAAATTAAATAATTGTTTCTCGGGTCATTTATTTTTTTACACAATTGAGGGAGGGCGGTTTTTAGTTTTTATTTTTTTATTCCTGGTGGAATTGTCGCCGATGCCTAAAACCCAGTTGTGAGAACCTAAAATTAAATACTAGTGCTTCCGTTTTGATTTCACTGATAGTTTTTTGTTGTTGTAAAAACACAAAATCAATATAGAACATCTCAAATGGAGATAACAAATAATAAGGTTTTTTTTTTTAACTAGTTCAGTGCTAAAAGCCACAAACTGGCCTTTTAATACAAAATAAGGATACCAATGCAAAAGCCAACATCTTCCTTACTCATGTTTCGTACTCAGTCAAACGTAAATAATAGTTAATTTTCCAAATTTGTTCAATTATAAATTATTAGAAAATGCATGTTGGCGCTCTCCAACAATTTGTAATAAAACAATTTTTGTTGAATGCGTTATAGTGAACAAAACTAACCAGTTAACCCTTTACCCAACATAACGGCAAAAAACGGCCAGCGCTATTCTTAAAAATCGCCAATGATTTTTCATTATTTTTTCATTTTTTGTCTCAAAAGCATAGGTTAAGACCCCTCATTGGAACGAGCTCGTCGAGCTCGTTCCAATGAGGGGTCATAACCAATGTTTTTGAGACAAAAAATGAAAAAAAGTAGTTATTCAAGAATTTTTTTTGCAAGTGTCGTCTGCTTTTCATGTTAGGTAACGGGTTAATAAATAGAAGAATCGTGTCGCATTTAGCGAACAGAATAACAATATTGTATCAATGTATACGACATAATGCATCGCAAATCGCGACGTGTTGCCGCTAAAATCACACCCTATAGACAGTTTTATACATTTTGAATTTTGCCTCCGAAATAAATAGGACAAACGTGAGCCGAAAAAAACGAATGCGCCGGTACCTGAGAATCAAAACATTCATTTTCTTTAGCCTTAAAGACATTGATGTTTAGTTCTCAAATAAGGATGCGATTTGTGAATCCTCTCCTTCACTCGGGGTCGCGTTGACTCAGTAGGTAGATGTGCAGGCTGCAAGCTGAGAGGTCCTCGGTTAGAAATCCCACCTGCGGCAACTGCGTTGTGTCCTTGTGCAAGACATTCACCCCTCCCCCCCCCCCCCCCCATTGCCCATTGCCCACGTACTGCACGTCGATGGTGCACTTGTCTCCAACCAATGCTAACCCTGCTTGTGTGGAGTTAGTATGTTGGGGAGCTGACAGTTGCTCACCGTGGCTCTGTGGTTCGCTCCGGGTATTCCTGCTTCCTCCATCAGTAAAACTGTCGCGGTCATGATTAGCCATTGTGTAGAAATATGTGACCCTAAACACCAATAAATAAATAAATAAAAAAATCTCCTTTATCCAAAACAGTGTCCAATTTGTATTTTATAACTGTTTACCTAACACGAAAAGCAAACGACACTTGCAAAGACGATTTTTAAATAACTAAATTTGTTTTATTGTTTCGTCAAAAACATAGGTTATGACTAGTTCGTTCCAAAGAGAGGTCCTAAACTGTTTGCGACCAAAACTGAAAACATGAAAATTAAATGGTGATTTTTTGTGAATACCGCTGGCCGGTTTTGGTCGTTAAGTTGGGTAAAGGGTTAGGACTTAAGGGTAACGTAAGTCATGTCAACGCCACAACAGTTAAAGTCCGTCCGATGTTCATGACATTTTAGTAATTAGGAGAGCCCAGAAAATAAAAAAAAAGATAGCTGTTATTTGATTTCAGGATTTTACGTCATTTTCGAAGTTTTACGCCAGCTTATCCTCCCCCCCCCCCCCTCCTCCGGACACCATACCATCTGGAAACCATACATATGCATCTCTAATATTTCGCTTCTAATAAATATTATGGAATTAGTTGATGTCGTGCATCGAACTTGAATTCAAGGGATATAATAGGACAGAGTTGACTTATTTTGTTTTAATCCTTTACCTAACATGAAAAGCAGACGACACTTGCAAACAAAATTCTTGAATAACCAATTTTTTTCATTTTTTGTCTCAAAAACATAGGTTATGACCCCTCGTTGGAACGAGCTCGACGAGCTCGTTCCAATGAGGGGTCATAACCTATGTTTTGGAGACAAAAAATGAAAAAAATAATGAAAATTAATTGGCGATTTTTGAGAATAGCGCTGGCCGGTTTTGGCCGTTACGTTAGGTAAAGGGTTAAAATCCCTCGTCAGATACAGAAGGTATGACGTAAACATCGTAGCGGGTACCCCCCCCCCCCCTTCCACCCCCTCCCCTTCTTATTAGCACTGTAACCGCTAGATCCGATATTACACATATTTTACTGATACACCTCCCTCTCAATGTACTTCGACACAGATATAAAGCACATACGTATGCATTTCTATTGACATTGTCAGAAAATACTTCCAATCGGTGGTCGGAAAACGTCAGGAATAATTTGAAGTGCACGAACCTGAAATCAAGGGAGATAAAAAATACTCATGGTTCCAAAAACAGAGTTGGACAAACTGTTGAAAATCCGACGCCAGATATCCGAAATATGATGTAAATGAAGTCATGGGAACCACCACCACGCCCATCTCGTTGTTAGCACCATAACCCCTAGAACCAATACAGATATACCTATAATATTTCGCATACACCGAAAGGAATAGTTGAAGTTGTATATCTCAGCATGTCTGTTAACATTGTCAGAAATTGCTTAACGCTATGGCGTCCAACCTAGGGTTGGAAAACTCGAAAATTAAATTGACTGCACGAACTTGAAATTAAGGGACATTATAGTGCTGGTGGTACCAAAAGCACAGTTATTTTTGTTAAAAATTCCGATCTCAGATACCGGATATATGACGTGAACAACCATTTGGTGGCAGCCCGACCAAAAAATTACAAAACGTAGCACTAAACTCATATCACAGGTATAGAAAAAACCGAAGGTTTGCATTAACAATTTTGATCCACATTGCCTGAAATGTTTTGATATTATGGCGTAAATACCTATCAAGGGTAGGGAGGCGTCCAAATTAAATTTCTCTGCACGAAATCGAAATCTTAAGATTTATCCGTTCTCGTGGTCTCAGAACGGGTCTCAAATTTAAAGCTGAAAAACTTTGAAAACAAAAACGCCAGATACCGAAGATGTGACGTAAACAACGTTGGTGGTAGCAATATTACGTTATATTGTTTACAGCTGCCGTGCTTCGTTGGATGACTGAGGTTCCGCTCCACAGTTCTCCAGGCATTTCCAAATATGACATGCCATACACTCTCTTCAAATGCAAATATTCTGTAGCTTAGTAATCTAACACATAACATGTATTACATTTCCCAAATCCACAAAAAAACATATAACACTATCTGACTAAGTAGAAATAAACAATCTGAATGTGGGTGGAATAATTTATTGTCAAAGGCCAGACTTCAACCTGAAAAATTGCATGAAAAAATGCCGAAACCAGTCATTTTCAGCCACCTAGTAGCCTCAAACGCAGAATTTTCCCACCAACCCCACCTACCTACCCCTGGAACAGAGCATCCCCTGTTTCTAAAATGCAAAAAAAAAATTATATGTTTCCGTCTCATCTTTTAGTTACCTGTCTGGTAACAAACCCGTGTAAAAATTAAATTTTAAAAAATAGCCAATTTTTCGAAGTCTCTGTTTCCCATAATTCATCTGGTAATTTACCCCTATGTATCAGAATCCAACTTTGGGACCAAAATTTCAAATTCTCTTGTCCAACAGAAAGCCTAATGTAATCATATATCTGATACTAAAAATATATCTCAATTTTACATGGCCTTAGTTTCAACATATGCCCCATGTTTAGAATTTCACCCCTGTGTAACTGTGGAGCGAAACCTTATGAATAGTACGACTTCAATCAGGGGCGGGCTGGACCAAAAAAGTTACTAGGTAATGCACCGGCTTCCTTGCATCTGAGCAATCAATGGCCGTCAACATAGAAGAGATTTCGATAGTATTTTGTATCATCATTATTGATCATTCGACAAAAAATAGTTCTACCGGGTGTGAGGAGGACCCATCGGAAGACCATAGTTCTACCGGGTGTGAGGGAGGACCCATCGGAAGACCATAGTTCTATCGGGTGTGAGGGAGAACCCATCGGAAGACCATAGTTCTACCGGGTGTGAGGGAGAACCCATCGGAAGACCATAGTTCTATCGGGTGTGAGGGAGAACCCATCGGAAGGCCATAGTTCTACCGGGTGTGAGGGAGGACCCATCGGAAGACCATAGTTCTACCGGGTGTGAGGGAGGACCCATCGGAAGACCATAGTTCTACCGGGTGTGAGGGAGAACCCATCTGAAGACCATAGTTCTACCGGGTGTGAGGGAGGACCCATCGGAAGACCATAGTTCTACCGGGTGTGAGGGAGGACCCATCGGAAGACCATAGTTTTATCGGGTGTGAGGGAGAACCCATCGGAAGACCATAGTTCTATCGGGTATGAGGGAGGACCCATCGGAAGACCATAGTTCTACCGGGTGTGAGGGAGGACCCATCGGAAGACCATAGTTCTATCGGGTGTGAGGGAGAACCCATCGGAAGACCATAGTTCTATCGGGTGTGAGGGAGGACCCATCGGAAGACCATAGTTCTACCGGGTGTGAGGGAGGACCCATCGGAAGACTATAGTTCTACCGGGTGTGAGGGAGGACCCATCGGAAGACCATAGTTCTACCGGGTGTGAGGGAGGACCCATCGGAAGACCATAGTTCTACCGGGTGTGAGGGAGGACCAATCAGTCCACATAGAGAACATTTCGATATACCGGCAGTCTGTGCAATCAAATCCATTTCGCCTTTTGATCTTTTTCACGAAATTTCCCGTACCAACAGGTGTTGGGTTGGATCATTTTGGGGGCCCCAGGGGAACCCAATTGGGGCTCACGGATATGTTCACGGTGGATCATACGGCCAGTCCACCTCTTATTTCAAAACCGTTTAGTTATACAATTCACAGAAGCATAAATGCTATATTGCGACTGTAAAGCGTTTTTCCTCTGTCAACATTTCGGGCACTTATCGTTACTCACAGCGATGAAATGCGACACAGTGCTTCCCAAGGTCCATGCCTCATTTTTCTCGAATTTAGACCAACTGTTAGAATGAGACGGATTTTAAGTGTTTTTTTTATAAACATTTTAATTTCAAGCTCATTTAGATGCGCATCCTTGTGAAATTTTGGAAACATAATCTCCACAAAAAACGTGTTAAAATGTATTACCGCCATAAGAAATTGTCAGAGGTGATACCCGAACTGGCCAGTGCAGATATGGGGTTAATTAAATACAGTTCGTCCAGTTTTCATGAAATTTCAGTTTGTGTAGAGCTCACAGAATTGGAGCATTCATGTCTTTAAGTTTTTCGAATTGTAGCTATTTTTGAAATTTTACGTCTTCTGATGTTTCGACAACTTTTGGGCGATTTTGTTCCACTTTTCAGTCTACAGATTCCCCATTCATGATGCCAATAACTCCCTACTTCATTAAGCTATCTTATTAAATCTCAGACACTACTTGCTACCTAGCAGTTTTAAAAACATTTATAAGTTCGTTGTTGATGACTTTACAGTTTTGACACTTTTTACGTTAAAACTAATTTTTTTAACGATTTCGCATTCTCATATTATACAAAAGGCCTATAATTTTGAATTTTTCGAAAAATATAATCGTCCATAAAAGCCGCATCTAAAAAATCCGATCAGTATCTGCCGACGCGGAAAAAGGTTTATGGGGTACGGCTGGCTAAGAGTAGGTAAAAACCTGTATTATGTGAACAGACGTGGCGTAAGGCCTAATTGGACACGGCTGGCTGAGGGTAGGTAAAAACCTGTACTACATGAACAGACATATGGGGTAAGGCCGAATGAGATACGACTGACTGCAGGAAGGTTAAAACCAGTACTACGTGAACAGCAATGGGGTAAGGCCGAATGGGACACGGCTGGCTGAGGGTAGGTAAAAACTTGTACTACGTGAACAGACATGGGGTAAGGCGGAATGGGATACGGATGGCTGAGGGAAGGTAAAAACATGTACTACCTGAACTGACCTAGGGTAAGGCCGAATGGGATATTGCTGCCCTGGGTAGGGAAAAACCTGTACTACGTGAATAGACACTGGGTAAGGCCGAATTGGATATGGATAGCCAATGGTAGGTAAAAACCTGTACTACGTGGACAGATATGGGGTAAGGCCGAATGGGATACGACTGGCTGAGGGTAGGTAAAAACCTGTACTTCGTTAAAAGACCTTGGCTAAGACCGAATGGGACACAGCTGGCTGCGGGTAGGTACAAACCTGTATTACGTGAACAGAATGGGGTAAGGCCAAACGGGACACGGCTGGCTGAGGGTAGGTAAAAATCTGTACTACGTGAACAGACAATGGGTTAGGCTGAATGGGATACGGCTGGCGGAGGGTAGATAAAAACCTTACTACATGAATAGACTTGGGGTAAGGCCGAATGAGATACGGCTGGCTGACGGTAGGTAAAAACCTTACCACATGAACCGAAATGGGGGAAGGCCGAATGGGATATGGCTAGCTGAGGATGGCTAAAAACCTGTACTACACGAACAGACATGGAGTAAGTCCGAATTAGATATGGCTGGCTTGGGGTAAGTAAAAACATGTACTACGTGAACAGACATTGGGTAAGGCCGAATTAGATACGGCTGACTGGGGGTAGGTGAAAACCTGTACTACGTGAACAGACATGGGGTAAGGCCGAATGGGATACGGCTGCCCGAGATAGGTAAACCCCTGTACAACTTGAACAGACATGGGGTTAGGACGAATGGGATACGTATGGCGGAGGGTAAAAACCTTACTACATGAATAGACTTGAGGTGAGGCGGAATGGGATACGGCTGGCTGAGGGTAGGTAAAAGCCTGTACTACGTGGACAGAAATGGGGGAAGGCCGAGTGGGTTACGCCTGGCTGAGAGAAGGTGAAAAACATGTACTACCTAAACAGACATGGGATAAGGCCGAATGGGATTCGGCTGGCAGGGTTAGGTAAAAACCTGAACTACGTGAACAGAAATGGGGTATGATCGAATTGGATACTGCTGTCTGAGGGTAGGTAAAACGTAAACATATGTACTACGTGAACAGACACGGTGTAAGGCCGAATAGAATACGGCTAGCTGAGGGTAGGAAAACTCCTTTACAATGTGAACAGAATGGGTGTAACGATTTTATCTATTGACAGCTGAGTCTGTCAATGTTTGCACAAGCTCTGGCTCCCATTTGTTTGGCGGAGAAGCATGGTATAAACTAAAATCAATTTAATGTGTTATAATAACTTATCATGGACCAAGCTTAGGACAGTCTCAATTTTTAATCAAACATCTACTTTCTTTGGACCTGCGGTCTGCCACGATATTTACTTCATGACGTCAACACACGATGTGAAATTCCGGAACGAGACAAATACACGATACGGAAAATTGACGTGTGGGTGAACGGAAATATCGTGAGTTCGGACGTTTTGTACACGACATGGGTTTATATCGTTTTTCTCTTGACCAATCAAATTTCCGTTTTTTTTACAGTGAATTGATAAGAAGTAAATATCAATATTTTATGGATGTTTTGGGCATTTTTCATTAAGACACCATTTTTTAAACACACAATGTTCTAGATTGATAAGACACACACGGATGAAATTGTATACACCACTTGTGATGTGTACATTCCAACACAGTTATAATTTCATTGTTAGTGTCATCAAAGTTTTGAGGTTTTGACGTAATAGCGGTATTTCTTTTCAAATTCGATTTCTTTTATACAGAACATGTCTTTGCTGCTGAAATTTGGGAAGCATAATCTCCTATAAAATCAATGTGAAAAAAATGCAACTAGTTTTCATGCAACGGGAAAAAGGTTTACCCGGGGAAAGTTTGAAGTTTCGACGTGTACTTCAAAAAAGTAAACTTTGTCCGATTTGGATAATATTTTAGGACATTGTGGAGCTAGTGCGGCCGCCAAACACCATTTTTTCACCAAACCATGTTTTGTTGTATTAAGTTTTTTTCTCAACGGTTTTTATTAGTTCAGACACCCCTCTTACTAATTTTTCTTACTGGACAGCTGACAACATTGAGCATTTTTTTAATTGGAAAGTGAGGTACTGTTGAAGGGGTCGAAAATTAATGTGGAAATTACAGATCCGAATGATTATTTCATCTTAAGTCACTATATAAGCACAAAACGTGATGTAATTGTGTTTCGATATAGTAACTACATCCGCATTGGGTATTTAGTAGAAATTGAACGGATATTACACCGCTATTTATATCTATCAACGCTATTTATATCTAATAACGCTCTTTAGATGGGAACGCGTTTGGAGAGTACGTCATATAACTGTTCTTTCTCTTTGATTTCTGAGAGCGAGGACGCATTATTGCAACTGCGCAATTGTATCTCATTGCACACCTCATAAACTTACAATTTTGTCTCGCCTTTTATCACTAGCGTTTCTATTTCAACTTCACTCGATATAGCATCAGGTTTGGGCGACCTTTGCTTTGAAACATAGACTAACTCCGTCATGTCAGACGCTTATTTTTTCTCAACCACGTTCGGTTGTGCTGAATCGAGGAGCGAAGATCCTCCAATGAACGTGAATGCAAAGCGAATTGAGAATATACTCAGGTGTAGTAGGATTTATAACGATGACTTGCATATAGCTTTGCAACATGGGTACAATCCAGACCCAGATTTGACTCTGAGTTGCCATAAATACTGTGTTGAGAAGTATTTGCACCCGAAGAATGTGAAGCAAGCAAGCATTGCTCATAGCATACCCCTCGATTCTGATGCTGCGCCCGAAAACGACCCAAACGTTCACATGACGAATTTACTTCCAGGCGTCATTGCCTATTTTGTGGTGATGACTGCATAGTTGACCGGGATACGAAGAATCCTTCAAGGTGGAGGCCCGCCTACCAGTTCGCCAAATAGGCACACATACACCGCATATGTCAGTTAGTGATGAAATGATTGGCATTTGTTGTCGTAGGAACGATAAATGGTCCGAAGAAGTAAAGCTTAAAGTGTGTTGTGCTGTTAGCGACTATTTGAGCTTTATCTGCAATCTGGTGGGACTTACAATTCTCGTCGATCATTTGTGTCTGATCTAGTCGATAGCTGCGGAGATGACATTTTGGTGTTGTCTTCCCCGGGAATCTCCACCGCGTTGGCAGACAAAGCTGGCACCTTACTTAGGCACGTTAAAGACTCGGATGATGACAATATTGACAGTTCTATAAAGATCCTCAGTAAAGCAATTGGCAAAGAAATCAAAGATATGGATCATGACAAAGATAACTACGCCACTGATGTTAACAGCGAGAGTGTATCCTCGTTTGTAAGTGGTACACTTCTCACATTACTAAGTCGTTTAGCTCCACAGTTGGACCACACATTACCTGCTCTGATGATAGGAAACATAGTGACATCAGCGTTGTGTGGAAAATACACACTGCTTCAAATTCCGTTGGCAACTCTGTTAAGAAATTCTAAAGAGTTGGTAAAAACCGTGCATGATTTTGGTGTTACATGCTCATATAACGAGCTATTGAGATTCAAAACATCTGGCTGCAAAGAATGCAAATGATACACCGATTTCGGATGCCAACAATGGTCTCATACAAGTGGTTGTTGACAACTTTGATGCTGAAATTGCTTCTCAAAATGGGAAGCTGAGCACCCATTCATTGGCAATCGTGATGGCTCAAAAGGACAATAATGATTCCGTTGAGTCTCAGACGATCCCAAGATTGAAAAAAATCAGATATAACAAAACCAACAGAGTACGAATTGGATGTTGTGCGTTTCAATGGACCGAAACGACCCGACATGCCCGCGTCACATGTACGAAACACTGTTCCCCTTCTTTCAACATTGTGTCGCAGTGCAATGTCATTACGCAGAGCGATAGAACTTGACTTCGCATTTTTGAAAGATATGGTCAGTGACCAGAACTGTCCGGAGTTCAATGGGTATAATACCCGCATGACGAGAGACTCGGGTCAATCAACGAAAGCAAAACCGAACGCAGCATACCTCCCTCTAATAAACATGACACCTGCTGATCCAGACACTATCGTGGCAGCTATGGAAAAGGCAGAGCAACTATCGCCAGACGCAGGACAGCCGTTCACTATATTTACTGCCGATCAGCAGTTATACAAGATAGCAGTTCAGGTGTTATGGTCTTATCCAGACAAATTCGCGGCATTTGTTTCTCGATCGGGTGGAATGCATTTGCTCATGAGTTTCATTGGTTCAGTTGGAACGCTCATGGCCAATACTGGACTTTCAGATGTACTTGAGTCAGTATTCGGAAGCGTTGGAAAGATGTTGACTGGGAAACAGTTTCCAATGAATATGAGAGCCATGCGTTTGTTATCAGAAGAACGTTTGCGAACAGCTTTCGAGAATAATGATTTGCAATGTGCAGAAGATTTATTTGCATTGCTAGAAGAGAACGTGTGCAAAAGTCGCACGACAAAAATGTGGGTTGATGCTTTTTTGAAACCATGCTTCCTCGTGATGTTGTACGTACGAGCAAAGAGAGAAGGTGACTGGCTTTTGCACAACGAAGCTGTGAAAAGCATGCTTTCTTATTTCTTTGCTTCTGGTCGTGCAAACGACGCAAGATATGGGCTTTACTATCTGCGGCAGATGCAAAATGTGCCACCGGATATTTTATCTCATTTCTTGAAGGGTGAACATGTGATGAAACACATACCTGGTCTATGGAATGGCATATGGAGCGATATGTATATCGAAACTGCCTTCATGCGATATGGCCATGGCGAATCCGGTATAATAGGGATCACATTAAAGCCTGAAACACTAAAAACCTGGGCACTGAGTTTGCATGCATGTGGGAAGTTGTTAGCTACCGGTATATCAAATTTGCGAGAAGATCGAGATAGTGACAAATTACAGATCGCACATAAGGAAGAGCCCAAGTCTAGAATTACAAGTGATTCTGCCGACGGTATGGGTCTGAGAACTAAACTAGGAATGTGTATCGATAGGTCCAACGTCTGTCAATGTCGATAAGATTGTCAGCCTCGGAGTTCAGAAAATGACGGAATTTGAAGAGGCCTTCCCGAGTGGACTTTATGAGTCAATTTCGAAACCAGTATAAACTGTGGCAATCTTGAAAAAGTCGCAGAAGGTTAGGGAGGTCAAAATATATGACACTAATCTCATTTATTCCAGAGTTACCGGACTTTTATGTAGTTCACGTGAATTAGATATCAAACATATCCTTTCCTTTGAACTGTCACCACTTCCAACAGCCATATTTGATGAATCCGGGGATATGCGCGTGTGCACATCAAAATCAGTATTGAAAAATAAAACAGTTGATGAGAAACCAAAAAGAATGTCTGGTGTGGATAAGAAATCTGCACTTGTTATCGATGGCTGTGCACTGCTCTAGATACCCCATTGACCCGTGTCTACCAAAACCAGACCGGCAACTGTTCTAGACTTCATTACAGCGTTTAAAGACAACATTAAACAGAAGTTGCGATCGAGTGATGTGTATTTGGTATTTGACAGATATGTTGACTACAGCACCAAGTGTGTGACAAGGGCACACAGAAAGGCTGATAGCTGCCGGGTGTTTCAACTTGTACCCACCCCCCTGCTACCACCACAAAAACATGTGCTGACCGTAGTGGAGAACAAAAAGCAACTGATCTCCATTATATGTGATCAACTCACCACGGACAAAAGTTCTGCTGAGCAAAACACACGAACTCACAAACTTGTAATTACTGGCCAACATGATGTTCCGGTTAAGGTTAGTTGTGGATCGGTGACAGATAGAGTAAACATGGCAACTAGTCACTAGGACGCTGACAACATTATCGTTCAACAGGCAATATTGTTTGCTGCAGCTGAATGTAATAACGTTGTGGTTGTTGCTGACGACACTGACGTCTATTTGTTGTTGCTGCATCACTACCCTGAACAGCACTTGATGGTTGCAATGACTATGGAGTCACCAATCCATGGACGGGTGGTGATAGATAAACCTGCAGCAGTTGATAAACACGAGAAAATTGTTCCTCAATTGCTCGCTGCTCACGCACTTTCCGGGTGTGATACTGTAGGGGGATACTTTGGTATCGGCAAAGGGCATGTACTGGAGGTTCTGCAGACTGGCGGGACACTGGAATCACTTGGTGAGAATAACGTGGAGATATCGGGTGTTCTAGAACAAGCCATCAAGTTCATAGCATTATGCTATAGATCTTCTAAATCAACATCAATGTCCGATGCTCGTTTGTGCATATGGAGAACACGAATTGGGAATCCGACTGCAACATCTGCTCCTAAATTGTGCAGCCTACCACCCACAGCAGAGGCTTTTACTGAGAATGTCAAACGGGCCCACTTGCAAACTTGTATATGGAAGCATGCCCTTCAACCTAACCCACCGCATATGGACCCAACTGTATTTGGATTCGAGAAAGACGTGAATACAAAATCTTTGAACCCTGTGACAGTCGCGTCCAACGTCAAGCTAGCACCTGTTGAAATACTGAAGATGATTAGGTGTACAGGTTCGAGTAAAACGCCATGCAAATAGTCGAGGTGTAAGTGTAAAGCAGCAAACATGGCGTGTACCATTTGCTGTGCGTGCAGTGTTTCAGAGGAATGCTGCAATGAACATACATCGCTGGCAGTAATGCGTAGTGATGAGTCGATCTAAGGAACCGCACAGTCATTCAACTTGATATTCACTGCATCTTGTGTGGTCCTTATAAAGTACTTCACCAATGATATTTGCAAACATCTCTCTTGTTACAATTTCTCGTATATTTCAGTTCCCACCTCCGTTTTGGAGTCTTTACCACTGCAGCTGAAAATAGCAAATTGTTACTAATTTTGGTAGCCATTTTGATTTTTTCTGGTCGCTTTGTGACCAACACAATCAGTTGGAAATGGTGTGCTGTACTGAATTATCGGCAGAAACTTGAATTTAGGGCCACCTCAGGTTTTGGCGGTTATAAGTAAATTGATCAACCCTGTCAGCTGCCCAGTAAAAGGAATCGCACGAGGAGACCATATAGTTATACGATATAGTGATACGATAATACACCGAGAAAAAACAGGTTAAGTGTATTGACGACTGGACTATGGGCAGATGAGTGTAGACTGTAATTGCTTTGTTACTTTTCCAATTTTGGGGGCATTTTGAACGCCATATTGGGTTTCTCAAACAATTCCTTTGATCATATATAACAGAAGAGCATCGCCCCATATGGCTAATTCATATCGGTAACCATGGTTGGACCTTTCAAAATAATAGCGCCTAATAGCCGCCTATATTTGTAAGAAATGATTAAAGGTATTAATACCGCATTGCGAAAAAAATCGAAAACATTTCGTTTCGGTTTTTCGTTAATCTAAAATGGCGGTCAAAAAAACGATTTTTTTTCTCGTTTTTCATGCGTTTTGTTCAATTTTGAGTCGAAAAAAAGTTATTTTTTTTACACTGAAAATTTTCGGTCTGTTTCGGACTCGAAATGTTCGACCAAAATCCGAAAAATTTTGTTTGTTTTTTTTTTTTTTATGCGTTTTGGTAAATTTTGAGATAAACTACCATCAGTTCTAATACATGATCGCATTTTTATTTTTGGAAAAATAAATTTTCTGGCAAAAACGCCCAAATATTGGGTTATTTTTATCTTCGGACTATAGGGCTACATTGACTTGAGATTTTATATGTGAGTCCTCAATACAACTTTCTATGAACACATGGACCAAACATTTGGTTAGTTCACTCCTTTCTGCCAAAACATTTCTCAAAAACGAAAAATAGTCTCTAAAGTCGGCCATTATGGATTGAAATCTCGACACTCAAATACGATGAGCCATCTAAAATGGCTTAAAATAAAGGTAGTAATATCGTATTGTTATAAAAACAAAAACAAATTCGTTTCAGATTTTCATTAATCCAAAATGGCGGCAACAAATTTTGATTTTTTCGGTTTTTTATGCATTTTGAACAATTTTGAGACGAAAAAAAAATTTGTCGTACATGCGATTATAGCATTAAAACATATAAATCAATTCAAACGTACAACTGAATTCCCTTGTCAAAGCCTTCTGTTTCAAAAACGCATTGTCATTCACTTCTCGTGGCTAGAAGCCTGTGCACTCTACAAAACAGCGTAATGACAGAACTTGTGTCTTTCACATTGCGACATGCTGGCACTCGGATCTAAATATATGTATTTATGACAGAGAACAGTTGTTGAAACCGATGGTATATCGAAGTCTGACCTTTACGTGGTATAAAACTAGCAGTAGGATACGATAATAACTCACATGTTAGTGATTATTTGAAATCAAAATTTGCAGTAAAACCAGGGTTGGGGGGGGGGGGGGGCATTAACTGGTAGAGTGCTAAATTATTTCTGGACATCAAAATTTATTCAACAGTCTTTGCCGTGTTGCAATTTATGGGAGAGTGCCAAAAGGCACTCTCCCATAAATTGCAACAAGGCAAATCCATACAGTTGAAATAATTTGACTTCAAAGATAATATGAAGTACACCCACAGAGTACGACGCCTTTGAATTATTGTACCTGCTCTGCAGAACTAAGCCCGAATATGGGCTTCCAGCACTCTACCAGTTAAACATTTGCAAGACGTGACGTCCTATTTTTTATTCGGCTCCTTTTTACACCCACCCACCCACCCACTACGTGCAAAATTTCTACTACCGTTCCCCTCCCCCTCCCCCCTCCCCCCCCCCCCACCCTCCCATTAAATTCCAAAATAAACTTACCCCAATTGCCCACGTGGGGGCTCGATGACGCTGTGTGTTGAGACGTGCTACACGCCGAGGTGCACATGTCTTCAGCCAATCTAACCCTGTCTGTGCTGTGTAGAACGTAGTACCGCTGTGCAGTGTGTAGTACAGTCGTGGGTTATGATGTTGACGAGCTGACAGCTGCTGGTCGTTGCTCGGTGGTTCTCTCCGGGTACTCTGGCTTCCTCCATCCGTAAACCTGTCACCGACATGATATGACCCTGGTTGTTAAAGTGTCGTTAAACACCAATAAATAAATAAATAAATAAATAAATAAATAAATAAATAAATAAATAAATAAATAAATAAATAAATTAATTAATAAATAAATAACTTGGGTTGAATTTAGTGCATCAGAGAGAATTTTCCCAAAATATTGTCTGCACATTTTCTACATTTCGAACAAGACACCCACCCCATGCTAACGTGTGACATTTTCCCAGATTAAGCCCAATATTCTCACATATAAAGCCTCCTGATGTTGTATTTATGTTAAGAGTGTGATGCACAACATCATCTTTAAGGTTTGAAACACAAATGATGGTATATATTCGCTGATATATTGATATATTTTGAAAAAAATCAAAAAATTGCACAAGTTGGAAATGCACGTTTTTGGCGCACTCAGGAGACGCACCCACCCCCACGTCACGTCTTGCAAATTTTTGGTTAGATTGGCTGAAGACATGTGCATCTCGGCGTGCAGTACGTCTCAGCACACAGCGTCATCGTGTCCCCACGTGGGCAATTGGGGTAAGTTTATTTTGGAATTTAATGGGAGAATGGTAGTAGAAAATTTGCACGTAGTGGATGGGTGGGTGTAAAAAGGAGCCGAATAAAAAATAGGACGTCACGACTTGCAAATTTTTAATGCCCCCCCCCCCCCCCCCCCAACCCTGGTTTTACTGCAAATTTTGATTTCAAATAATCACTAACATGTGAGTTATTATCGTATCCTACTGCTAGTTTTATACCAAGTAAAGGTCAGACTTCGATATACCATCGGTTTCAACAACTGGTAAAACCAGGTAAAACCCGCAAACATTGGAATTCGTGTTTCTTCTCAATATTTAATATTACTTAATCAGTCTTAGCGGATGGAATACCAATTCAAAAGAATTGTTGTAATATGTAATATATTCAGAAAAATATGCGCCTTTAGATTATGTAGCGTTGGCGTTCAGTGTCATTTTATGTTTTGTGTGAAAAATCATTGAAACGCTGAGGTCTAATTACAGGAAATATCCCGACAGTTACCGACCTGCAACTACCCATTTGCTTCCTTAGAGTCTGACATGGAAGCCAAATGTAATACAGCACCTCGAAAGCCTGGTATTATTTGCTGTAGACAGATTGGGAGCTGGGGAACCGTGCCCCCCCCCCTTAACTTCATTTGGCTTCTAATCGCTGAGGAAGTTGCAGACCCGAGGCTGGTGGGTAAACGGCGGTGGCGAAACGCGCCACCCCCTCCCCCAATGAACAACTATGTCGGAAATTTTCACATTCTGTCGGAAAATAATTTCTGACCAATGAGGCAAAGACTTAGAGCCACCAGCCGACAGAAGCTAACAAATCTTCGATGACCCCCTTCATAACTGTTAGCACATCATGATTGTCAAAGAGCTCATTATTCAAGTCGGCAGAGATATTTCCCAACACCAGACCAGAACCGAAGCCGGAAAATGCGAGATTTAGAAATGTCACACACGATTGTTAACCATTGAATAAATGTGCAGAGCCACCACAAGCCTCAAATGAGGCATTAGGAGTCTCAAAAATTGTTCCCAGAGCCTCTTATTTAACAAAAAATCGGGAAATGGAGGCCCCCTCCTATACCCTTCCCTGCCTTGAAGTTGAGCACTTTTGGATATGCCTAATATATTACGGACTTTGGGTCCAAGTTGGAATTAGCCTTAAGCATACAGCCCCCCCCCCCCCCCCCCCACACACACACACACACCCCCATGTCGAATTTTGTGGCTTTGGGCCTAGGAAGTTGCCTTCTGGTACCGCGTTTCAATTTCAGGCTTTCACCCTGAGAGCTCACATGCATAGATAAATAACTGAGAATTATTCATCTACCCGAAGACCCTGCGACGTACATGTAGATAAGAAGCAACAGGAAGGGTTGGAACAATATGACCAATGCCTTGTGGAATTCCTTTAAAGTAGACAATAGTATACATGATTGGCTAATCTTGACTTTATGCCTATACTTGTTGTGTTCGTACAAATCAAATCCAACAAGTTTATTGATGTTGAAGAAGAATTGATTAAGAAATGACATAAACTAACACGACCCCGCCCCAACCCCCCACCCTGCCCCACCCCAATAACGCGTTCGTTTTTAATGTTTAAATACTAGATTTCTTCTGCAATCGTTGGGGTCGCAAATAGCCGCGACATCAGCTGTCAATCATCAACTGTCAATCATGTAGTGTTTCCGCCTCCACGCATAAGGATCGGATGTCAAAGCGACAACACAGCGTCATGACAGAATTTGTATCTTTCACATTGAGACATGCTGACACTCGGATCTAAATATATGCATTTTATGACAGAGGTTGTTTAAACCGATTGCATATCTAAGACTGACCTTTACTTGGTATAAAACTAGGAATAGGATGTGATAATAACTCACAAGTTAGTGATTATTTGAAATCAAAATTTGCAGTCAAACCCGCTAACTTTGGAGTTCGTGTTTCTTTTTAATATTTAATAGTAGGTTATCAGTCCTTGAAGATAGAATACCAATTCCAATGATTAGTTGTAATTTGTAATATATTCAGAAAAATATACGCTTTTGGATTATATAGGGTAGGCGTTCAGTGTCATTTTGCCCTTTGCTTGGTGCTACGTGGACGGCACCAAAACTTCAGAAACACTCACTCTCAACAAATGAAATGCACAGTGTCCTTGATCAAGGCACTCAATCCCGATTGCCTACGTGGGGGAGAACTGGCGCGGAGTACTGATGCGTATCGCACGTCGATGGTGCACCTGTCTTCAACAAATGCTCACCCTACTTGTATTAAATTAGTTCGCTGGTGAGTCTGAAAGTTGCTCGCCGCTGCTCGGTGGGTCTTTCCGAGTACTCCGGTTTCCACCACGAGGTGACACTGGCTGTTGAAAGCGTCGTTAAACACCAATAAATGAATGAATAAACAAATAAATTGGAGGACGAACTGACCCTGTCCCTATTAAGTTCGGCCCAGACAAGTGCAGCGCTGACGGGGAGAACATTCGCAACACTGGCCTGTGCCAATGCGTGTTAATGGGATTTACCTATTGGAGCTCACATAACGGGAGGCATAGATTTTTCACCCAGCATATATTTTCAGGCTTAAGGGATTTGCAGAAGGTAGCGTCAGCGGGATTTGAAAAATTTCCAGCGTTGTTTAAATTTTTACTCATAAATGAAATGTAAGTGTAAGTCGGGTGTGAAATTCACCACACAACCGATGGCGCAGAGATCACATGAGAGGGTTAACCTCCTTCCGTACCCTCCCCCTCGAAGAAAAAAAATCTTGGACTATCTAGTGACTAGCAACCTCCACCCCATTTCTGCGATACATGGATACCCAAATCCAGTGCTTCTTTGTCTTCCTGCCTCACAAACCTGCGAGTTTCAGTGCCATCCTCTTTCCAACCTAATTTTAATCTAAAGTTCTAGAGAGAGAGAGAGAGAGAGAGAGAGATGGGGGGGGGGGGGGGTGGGGCGTATGTTACATATTTTTTTAAGAATGTAGAATTTAGATGAATACCCCAAAAGCCACTATAGAGCTCTGTTAGATAGTAAATTTAAATATCCATCAACCCTTTGTATGCTCACCTTCGGCATCTGCCTGGCATACTCCCGGTATGCGTTTTTCATCAAAGTATAACCACGTTTGAAAAAATACCTTATGACGCCTTAAATCCAGATTGGAAAATGTCTATTTAGATGACGTTTTTCTGCTTTAAAATGACTATTGAAGGATTTAGAGTGATTTTATACAAAAAAAATGGAAACTCAGCAAGTGCCTTATCTTTTGCTCCAGTTATAGTGAGGGTCGATTTTAATGAAACAATTAGACGACTAGTCGTTGCCAATGGTGATATTGTCCAACGTCAACTCTGGATGAGCGGTGGCTCAGTAGATAGAGGTGCAGTTACCTGAGGCAACTGCGTTGTGTCCTTGGGCAAGACGCTTCCCCTCCCCCCCCCCCCATTTCCCTCATGGGGGGGGGGTGGCGGTGTGTACTAAGGTGTCGATGGTGTACCTGTCTTCAACTAACGGTAACCCTGCTTGTAGAGTTAGTATGTTGGGGAGCTGACAGCTACTCGCCGTTGATCGATGATTCTGTGGGTGTTACGGGTGGAGGAAGCCGGAGTACGCGGAGAGAACCACAGAGCAAGGGCAAGCAACTGACAGACTCCACAACGCACAAGCTCCACACAATCCGGGTTAGCATTGGTTGATGATAAGCGGACCATCGGCGTACAGTATGCCTTTGTACATAACGCCACCGTGCTCCCTCGTTGGCAATTGAGATTAAGTGTCTTATCCAAGGACACAACAGTTGAATGCACGCCAAGTTGTTTTTTTTTTTTTTGGCGTGGGCAGCAATGAGCATGTGTCTGTCAATGTAACACAGTTTTCTATGGATAAATTTGACAATCTTTTCTTTGACGAGGTGTTGTTATTTGCAGATTATAATACTAAAACAATCCCTCGAAAGAGTAATGGTGCTTCCAAAATAAATTGACTGTTTGGTACTTTTCCAACGTGTTTCAGAAGAAACAAACCCATGCTTTGATTTTGTTGAACTGTTTAAAAGTATGAAGGTACGTCATAAAAAGAACTATTTTGAAATCTAGCATTTTACAATTCGTTTTCAATGGAATAACAAGGGGATCTTGATCAATGGGGAAGCTCTCTTCCTTGTATGACTCTACCTCCGTCACTCAAGCCACATGCCTTTTTTCTCAAAGTTTAACTCTTTTTTTCTTATTGAAGATCCTGGCCACACATGTTCCAAACACTATCAGACAGGTAACCCTCCAAATAAGTGTATCTGAAAAAATCATGTTACGTTGCAAAACATTCTTTTTAGACTTTTAGTTCTGGACCTTTCATGCTTCTTACTTCCAACTATAACACTTAATTTATCGATTAATGGGTGAATAGAAAAGTCCTGCCATAATCAACATTTAGCTCGATACAAGGGTCAAACATCAGATTGGTTGCTTTATACAGAATATTCATTAGGTTGTTGCTTAATAAGTAATAGGAACAAAATCTTCACCAGAAATATTTTGTAGCAATACATTTGAGGGTATCAGCAGGCACTTTGCAACAAATTGTAACAAATCAACTAGTTATAAACAAAATTTTCTAACTCAAAAGAGTGAAAAAGTACCACAACTCTGAAAAAATGTGGGAAGAAACACATGCTACAGCAGCTACACAGGCATTGTTTCCCCATGATGCTCGATCACAACACCAAATATACTTCAAATTGGAGTAGCAATGGTTGAGATACAAGGGAGAATGTTGGTGCATGTAATGATGAATGGGTAAGACTAAGATGAGAGGTCACCACTGCACGGCTCTAGATACACCTTTGATTTTCCAACTTCCAGGTCTGGGGAATAATAATCGCAACACACCCACCTTATCAATTCATAATTTCAGTAAAATAAAAGGAATTATCAATTTTAATTAATTTATAGATGATGGGAAATATTTGGCTTCTTTGGCCTTCTCGTACTATTAATTACCACAAACAGTATCAGTTTGATGCCGACAAACGAAACTGAACGCATGTGGTCTGGTTAAAAAGTAACTCGGCATGGATAATGAAGAAATTGCGAATATTTCGTGTATTTCATTTGTTTAAAAGCCAATTGCAGCTAATTTTGACCGTGGATTCGATAATTCGTTTCGCTGAAGGAGATTTGTCACATTTGTTAGTGTAAAACGATGACAAAAGACACTGATCGACCCTTGCGTTAGTATGGTTGGTTGCAAGAAAAAACTAAATTATCAGCATCGTCCAAGCGAATGCATCATTTTCAACCCATCTTCAATCGGTCCTTTGCAGACATCAAACACAGCCGCGACAAATTCCATGGTTACTAGGAAGTAAATAACTTCACAACATCGGGGGAAATCAACACGCTCAATATATTTCCAGGTCACTTGGAATATATTTCGTGTAAAAGTGATTTCTGAAGCATTCTGCTTACTTTGTTATGATTATTGCCTTATTTTATGTGTATCGTCCCGCTTTTATACACTCGGTTATTTTTTACAAGTGGTCCATGTTGCCTTTCTAGTGCGCAATAATTCAGATTTTTTGTCAACACATATGTTCAGACGGCCTGTAAACACGAGAGGGAATTTCGAACCATATTTAGCAGTTATGACATTAAGTATTTGCTGTCACCTGTTTGCAAATCCGCTCATACATTGTCTCGAACAAATAAAGGGCGTGATCACGTCCTTGCATTCTTACGATTGTCCAAATTGTGTATTTCTGCAAGAACCACATCGTAATCACATGACCGGAATAAACATCATTGAAACATGGCCACATCCGGAACATCCAAAATTTGTGTTGGTGTTATTACATTCAAACATCAAAACCCACCAGAGTGTGTGTCAGAAAAATGCTTTCTCCAAGTCTGTAGTATGTTATCATTATATTGAGGACAAGGTTTTCGAATTACCGATTATTTTGTGGTTTTACCGGTTCGTTACTTATGCCATTGGCAAATTAATCTTCTTCAAAATCATAAAATTCACTTTTTTTCCTGAAAAAAATTATATGTAACTTTTCAATGCACTTTACTCATTATTTTGATATATAATTTGCCTTTCCTTACTTCTCTTATCTGTTTCTGAGGCATTGGGAAAAATGTCAAAAAATTGACTAAAGTTAGGTTGGACGACCCCTTAACTCATATCAATGGCAATCTTTCCTCACTTCAAATGCGCGCCCGTGGTTTTTAAACTAATAGGGCTGGTTTTGTGGCCGGGTAATGCAGGGAGACCACAGCTGCGATTTATTTGGATTTAAAGACACTTTCGATAGCCAGGGTCGCCTTGTGTCGGACATTTTCACGGGTGGAGGAATTCGAGGTACACCAAAAGCGACTTTACTGTCAGACTCCACAACGTACTAACTCCACACAGGCAGGGTTAGAACTGGTTGAAGAAAAATTCACCATTGACGTGCCGTACGCCTTAGAACACAACGCCCCCACGTGGGCAATTGGGGTTAAGTGTCTTGCCCATGGACTTAACACGGTTGCCGAAGGTGAGATTCGAACCTAAAACCTCCCGGCCTAGTCCGCATCTCTAACTACTGAGGCACTGCACTTCCACCAGACCACCACAGTAACGATGTATCATCACTATTTTGTGGAACGATCGCAGTCATTTAAATTTTTAACGATCGTGTTTTGCACAATGGCGATTTCCGATGGCACCTCTTTCATTATATGATTTTAAACAAAGTCCACTGTGGGGTAATTTTTCACATTTGATTCATTCGTGGATATCTCCTCATGCATTGCCCACAAACTTGGGCAAGACACTTCACCCCCGTTGCCCACGTGGGGGCACGGTGGCGTTGTGTACTAATATGATTTTGTTGAAATTTTTCGAAAAATATTATTTTTTCAGCTGCTGAATTTGCATATAACGAGGAAGGATTCGGGCGATTCGTTGGTTAAAGGGTTAAATACCTATTACTATTGGGTGTGATCATAGTATGCCAGTGTCGTCGCTACCGGATGGGATTGTACGTGCTTGCATTGGGGAATTTGGGTCAATTACTCACTCGAGTTTGAAGTAATTCTCTTTGAAGTCGCGAGATGCCAAGCAGCCCTGTCAGTCAGTCTGATATTATAAGTGATACAACAGTAGACGTGAGTATGCATGGTAAACAATGTCAATTTAATGTTCATAAATCTGAAATAAGAAACTGTCAATTCATCAACGAACACGCAATAATTATCTCTCATAATATATGCTCCCAGAGAACAATTCCCAATTTATGTTACTCTGAGATAATAGACTTACCAGAAAATTGTAAAATAGGAATTGCCCCTGCGAGAGCTTTTGGAAAAGCAGTCTGGCGACAGCGATTTTTAGCCCTCGCAGACTTTTCAGAACACTATCACTGCTGCCCAATGTTTTATGAGCAAACAGAGGATTCTATATTGCTGTTCGTAAGTTTCTATGTTGAAACGGCATCTTTTTCACCCATCAAATACGGCTGCAGAGCATTCTAGTCACCGGAGTAAGATGGAGGAGTATGTATCAACCCATTTGCTTTTATCAAATGGCGAGGTTATCGATCAAGGCTCGGTTCAACTGAGCTAGACGTAAGTTATGTTTTATGCGTGGCGGTGGATGTGAGGTTTTTATATCAACAGCCGCAATATTCTGCATGGGACAAAACTACGCTCCCCACCCGTTCCCTACCCGAACCAAAATGTTTGACAAGCACACGTTGCCTCCCTCACCCTCACTATTTCTACGCCACTGGGAATGGTATGAATGTTGGCCTTTCCAGGGGAGAAATTGTTCTGAAAATAGCCGTTACAGTTTATTAATTTATTTATTGGTGTTTAAGGTCACATACTTATGCACAATGGCTAATCGTGAACGCGACAGCTTTACGGGTGGAGGAAGCCGGAGTACCCGGAGAGAACCACCGAGCACCGACGAGCAACTGTCAGCTCCTCAGCATTCTAACTCTTCAAGCTCCTCTCAAGCAGGGATACGACGGTTGAAGACATGCAGTATGATTGCGGAGCTGACAGCTGCTCGTCGTTGCTCGGTGGTTCTCTCCGTGTACTCCGGCTTCCTCCACCCGTAAAACTGTCACGGTCATGATTAGCCATTGTGCATAAGTATATGACCTTAAACACCAATAAATGACGTGCAGTATGCTTAGTAATACTATGCCTTGCCCAATGACACAACGCGGGTCGTCCCAGACGAGGATCGAACTCGGGACCTCTAGCATATAAGTCCAACAGTCTACCACTGAGCCACCACCATCCGCCCTTACAATGAAGCATTCGCGTGCAACCTGGCGTCAGGGATGGTCATATTTTGCATTCGGGGAAAGCGAATGACCTAAACTTCCTGTAACAATATAACGAATAAATGGGATATAAACAGTAAAACTGACCCCAGAGAGGCCTCCCATGTTAGAATCCGTTCTATCTAACAATTCCTACGTCCAGGCAGTAATAAAAAGTTGTTGCTCGAAACAGTCAGGGCGTACCTGTTCCAACACCAGTGACAGAAAAAACTGCACAAGGAATATGAACAGCGGTATGATAAGAAATTATTGGCTACTACATAAATTTGCTTCATGTGGGACAACTTAATACTCACTTGAATGATACTGAATTCTTGATCTATTTTAACCCTTTACCTAACATGAAAAGCAGACGATACTTGCAAAAAAAATTCTTGAATAACTAATTTTTTTCATTTTTTGTCTCAAAAACATAGGTTATGACCCCTCATTGGAACGAGCTCGACGAGCTCGTTCCAATGAGGGGTCATAACCTATGTTTTTGAGACAAAAAATGAAAATATAATGAAAATTAATTGGCGATTTTTGAGAATAGCGCTGGCCGGTTTTGGCCGTTACGTTGGGTAAAGGGTTAAACACCTCGTCATTGGAGTGAAGGTGTTCAAGGCGGCGGTGATGTAAATTTCACAATTGGTGGCTAATTGAAAATGTTGACATGTTCAAATGACTGGCGTTGTTATTATGGGGTCTGGTTACAGGCAAATGCTCCTACACATTTCACGAAATAAGAAGCTCAGAATAATATATCCCCTCCTTGTATATTAAATATACACGTATAGGGAAGGGACATGTTTTTTCTGAGCATTTCATCACCTTTGGTCTGGTATATTTCTTTGTCCAATGTTTTTTTTTTTTTTTTTTGGTTTTCTGTCTTTTTGTGGGAGAGAGGGTGTTCATTTTGGGAGATGTGCCCCCACACACTTCAAACCAACGCCGGCTACGCCACTGCTTTTAAAGTGTAAACGTGACAGGATATTATCAACCAACTCTATGAGGAAATAATCATGCAGATTGTTTCAGTTCACTTCGGCTCATTGCGTAACTAGCCTTCGGCCTAAATTTTTTTAAACAAATCTTAATGGTCTCTTCGTAAAGAGGGTAAGTGGTAAGGAAAATCCCAGCCGTGATTCTACAGAATCACTCCGTCTAGTTAGTGTATGGAATCTAATATTATTGCGTTCGTGGAAATACTGCCCACCCGTGGAAAGTGACCAGTCCACGGCGGCAGTACTGTAGTCGATATACATCGCATCATCTGAATTGACGAAGATTAATTTTTAGTTAACCAACCAAGTTCTGGGTGAAGGGATCATTTAACTTCAACGACCACAATGCAATAGTATAGAATGGAATGCCAAGATCTCTTTTTGAAACATATGGAGTTAGCAAATATACAGAAACAAACAAAAGAAACAGGTGGCAACTCCAAACAACAATATGTGGATCCATATAAACACTTTTGTTTTCCTAGTCGGTATTCACTGGTGTCACCATATATGTACCATCCACCATCTCAAGCGTAACCACTAATCAGACACAAATTTCACCACCCTTGTCGTCAACACCATTGTCGGCCGAACAACAACTAATGCATTACAGTCACTTCCTACATATGCCCACAAGAAATAACACCAGTACCATCACAACAACAACAATAATAAAAACAACAACACTTACTGTTCAATTTTCAATTCAAATTTATTCGCTCATCAACCCGAGATGGGTACATATAGTACGAATAACATATCTACTTAAAATACTGATGGTTTCATATTTTAAATATAAACATACAAGTGGAACAGTACATTGTGATAATAATTATCTCATTAGTGTGGACCTGAAAGTTTTATTTTTGACGAGCGCTAGCGCTCGTTAAAAATAAAACTTTCAGGTTATATGCTACGTGACATTTTAATGCGCAATATTCAGTCCAATTCGACTGCAAACAGTTTCAAGACAATAACTGAAAGCTGTTGATAGTTCCTTCAAGGCGACGTTCAAGGTGACGTCATGCTCCGAAGCGTAACGTCATTTAGGAAGATACTGAAAAAATTCATCGTGTGGATCTGAAAGTATTATTATTCGCTTGCGAAAAAAAAAACCTTTCAGGTCCACACTCCAGAGATAATTCCCGATACTGACTAAAATAGAGTGGATTTTTTTTTTAATTATATGATACGAGATATTTTAATGCACAATATTCAGCCTATTTTGACGAGAAATGCCTACGTTTCAAAACCATAACAAAGATCAGCTCATCGCCCCTTCAAGACGAAGTAATGCGGCGTAGCGTGATGTCATTTAGGAAGCTGCTGAGGAATATTTCTCGATATCTAACGAGTCGATAGATATCGAGAAATATCTTTTAGATAATTTGTGATAATTCACAGGCTAACATATAATAAAACCATATAATTAGTTTGGCTAGGTGCGGTTATGTGATATGATTGGGCATTCTTAGACTTGGGCGATGGCAGCGGCCAGGGCCATAGATATGTACAATTATACCGGATACCGGATTACAATCATTTGGGAATATGATTACAAACCTGATAGACAGAGTAAGTAGAAGCAGATTGGAGCAGGTCAAGTAAACACGACTTGTATGGATACACTGCACCAAATATAGGCAGACGTCACTGAAGTCGACCCGACTCGTCCAACAAACACGGGTCGCGGTTTTGAATAGCTCTGCGAATACCTCCCAAGATACAGACATAGGTCGCGTATCGGAAAGTATGAAATTCTTTCTCGCAGGAGACGAGTTAATATGATGTGTAAAAATCGGATATTCCCAATTCTAGACTTGTCAACACGACGTTCGCACACATTTGTCAAGACAAGTACGGAGTAATTATCGATAAGAGTATCTGTTACAGCCTGTTAAATAGAAATGACTATTGACCAAGCCTATGTCTCATTATCTGCACTTATTTTATTCCTCCATGAAAACGAAATTAATTTTCCTAGGAGCACTACAAAAAAATTGTTATATCTTCCAGCGAGAAAGAATCATATTTTCGTAAATTTATGCTACGATCGGGATTTCTGCAACCCTTGTTTGTTGTAAAGTCATGCTTTCGCTCCGACTTTTCCTGCATAGCTAAACAATACGTTGAAACTAGACAGTGCGTGGAATACCCACAAAAAGATTTGTATGTATAGGCTATGCAAAACAAGTAGGGTCAACAATAAGTGGACAGATTGGGACAACCCGACTAAACTCACAAACCAGAGGTACACCGAACTAAACAGACCATGCTCTATCCACACGGAGAGTTACAGGTATAGCCTACCGAGAAAATTCCGACTATACCCAGACCACAGGTACGTAGATTTTGGCCTTCTCGGCAATACCTACACAAGGAACTGTGATAATATAATATGGGAGATGAGGCGGTCTTTTTGGCAAAATGTAATATAGTTAGACCCGCGACCAGCGTCTATCTAGACTTGTTAGGTCGGGCTGACTTCAGATGCGTCCGGAGAGGTTCGCACGTGGTTTGCTAGTCCTGCTCCAACTCGCTGTCCCTACTGTGTGTAGATGCCATTCCTGGGTTGTAAGCCTCGTTCCACGGGCACATGGTTGCCATCATAAATATGCGACGTAGCCATGTTTCTGCTGCGATAGTCGGCAGAGGTAATATTGCATCCAAATGGACGCAATCATGTATTCGTGATGTATCTATGGTTCTTCTACTAGTCAAGTTGACAATCCTGAACTCTCTCTCCATCGGCAGTATTGTTTGGTTGTCAAAATTTATGGTTGACGAAAAAAAACGATTCTAGTTATTGAATTGGGGTTTTGACAGGTTAAGGATCCCTTTCTCGCGACATGGGTGTGGATCGATTACACCTTTTTCCGAGCTGGTTTTAACCCCAAATTAATGTTCATAAAGACAATTCTTGCCACAGGCAACCAACAACCAATCATCGACCAATTACACTGCTCTAGTATTCTTATGATATATTCCCCATCACTGGTATATCTCAACGTACCGGGTTCTAACGTCAAACGGATACTGATATATCTCATCGTACAGGGTTCTAACGTCAAACGGGCACGGGTTGGCGGAGAGATGTTGGCCGTCCATATGCACAAACATTTTGGGGCGTTATGGAGCCGTGGAGGAATTGACACACCTCTCTACCTGACGTATTGGTAATCCCTGCTATGACCCGAGAGATACATATATCTCCAGGACATTGGGTACTAACGTCAGAAGAATCCGGGTCTGCAATGAAAGTTGGCATCCTGTTTCAGTTTTCAATGAGTTGGGGTGTGATGGAGGCTTATCTAAAAGTCACTTCGCACACCTGCATTAGCATTACAGAGGCATCTTGTTGCATTCAAGGGACGACACGGGTATTCGGTTGAATAATATACACCTTCTCGTTAGCCTCCTAGAGTGAAAGATTTTGCTTCTTTTGGCTTCTTTCGGCACCAATTTTTCAAAACATTTTCTCATCATGGTCGGTCCCGTGGGTTAAGGGACACACGGCTCCGCGAAAGGTATTGGCCACGGGGCCCAAATATTTCAGTCCGTCAATGTGCGGAATTATCTGTTCAATTCGTTTTTTTATGACAATGTGAAAATACCTAAAAACGAACGTAACAAATTTCTAATATTTTATAAAAAGACAAAGACAGATTTCGTTCTTCTATACAAATTTCACTGGGCACTCCAGAAAACGTTTAGCTGATGGACGATCGGGCGGTACTTAGTTGTCTATGAGACGAAAATGCACAAATGCTGTTTTTTCCCTTTCAGAAAATCTAAAATAATTGCTAAGTTGACAATACACACACCTTAATGCTGTAGCAGTGCTCCGTTGTACTACCTGAGGAATTCGCGGCTTTATTGCTGCACAAACATTTAACAGTTCGTGAGATACAAATATTTCTTTGATTTTAGAGGTAGTAATGGTTATTCTTTCCGTTCTATACTTTATTTATTTTAATTTACCTTGGTAAGGTATAAAATAAAATACCACACACAAAAACCAAAAGCGAAACATTCACAGTGAATACGGCAACATAGAAGTACCACGTGTTATTGTGATAGTAATTTGTTTTTACAGATTAGTTAGTAATCCGTTTAAATAGATTAGTAATCCGTTTAAACAGATTAATAGTAAGATTGAATGCACGGATTTGATTGGCTGATCGCACGTAGTCTGTTTTGACGATATAGTATGTGACGTAGTGAGGTCTCACCGCATAGTGCAAATGGATTTGAGGGCGACGGGCTATTAGATCAGGCCCAGCGCATAACCCTCATGTCATCATATAGGAAAATTGATCACTAATGATGGTCCGATAATTGACTGAGGCGATCACAACTGATCAATTTCCCCAGATGTGAACATTGCGGGTAATGAGTTGAGGCCTCATAGCCACGAGGACTTTGAGTTGGGACCTCACTGACACCTTTCCTGATAGGTCTCCTACACTCGGTCGTACTTCCTTTTCTTCCAGAACCCCTCTCCGGCCCTAATCTTCCCCATTCTAACAATGACTGGAGATCAGTGATCCGTAATTGCCGGACACCCAGTGATCATTTGGTGAGCATTACAGCTCAGATGAATCGAAGAATCGTTCAGTGCATCACTCGCTTGGGTCACTCCTCGATTGCTCATCAGCTCGATGGCATCGAGGCGTTCGAGGAGTCCCTTGGAGTGCAGCTCCCCGCTGACTCATCTGTGGGAGTCGTTCGAGGAGTCTCTCCTAGAGGGATTGCTCTACAACTTTTAATGATCGCTAAGCGATCACAAGGTGTTCCACAATCACGGATCAGTGATGACCAATCGCCAGGGATGTGCGCGGATGCCTCGTTGATGCCTCTTTTGATGGGCCTTTATACTAATATGGAGTTCTGCGATGCCGGCAATTTCATCTTAGAAGACCTTGCGTTCCCTCTCCCACCCTCAATTCCAAGGGGGACCCGATGTCCGAGCCTCCAGTATTCGACCCGAGAACCCTGCCTCAGCAGCCCGTTCAAGAACGACATAGCCACCATTACTCTTCTTCCAGAAGCCCTTCAGAGCAGAGCCCTATTCTATTCTTCCCAACTCCAGCCAGCCGCCTCACCCCAGCAGTAACCCGGCGACCTTATTCTGGAAGCCCTAGCTTCCCCTACATGCGCCATTGGCCGAGAGACTATCTCAGAAGCCCTTTCTTTCCCTCTCCCACCATTCATTCTAAGTGGGACCGGATGGCCTATCCTCCCGTATTTGACCCTGGGATCTTCCCCAACGGTTTGATCAAGAGCGACACAGTCGCCACTACCCTTCTTCTAGAACCTCTCCGTTGTCCTAATCCTCCTAACTCTACTCAACTTCCTCACCCAATAAGTGATCCAACGGTATTTTCCCAGAAGCCTTATCATCTCCTACTTGCGCTAATAACCCAATAACCCTTCTCCAACGTCCCGATCAAGAGCGACAGAGTAAATCTTCTTGCCCTCATGGATCTGAGAACTACTGGGCCTATTAGCGTCATGAATTATTACCTCAACTCATAGTCGTATGCAATCTCCAGAGTCAATTTGGCAGAAATGACCACGTCCCACGCAATATCGTCAGAACAGACCATGTGACAAACAACCAATCAGATTCTTAAGGATAATCTGTTTAAACGGATTACTAATCTGTTTAAACGGATTGCTAATTTGTTTAAACAGATTACTCTCACAACAACACGTGGCGCTTCTGCGTTACCGTAGGGTTCGCTATGGTTCGCTACAGTACTCGACAACAAATGAGAACAGATTTATTGCTTTTAACAACGTTTACCTCATCGGTTACAGTTGTAGTTTCATGAGTTAACGAGTTTAATCCTGGTGGGGAAGTTTTTCCACCTTACCGCCGGATAATGAGCTGAAAATATGCTCTAATATCCTTTTTGCAGAATATCGTGAATAGCTGCTGTCGCTGTGTGGAAAATCCGCCCAACCTGATTTTGTAGAAATTCACTCCATATTGTAATATTAAGAGAATTTAGAAAACCAATTATTTTTAAAATAAAAAAAAAATTAAAAATCAAAACGGAGCTATCAGTGGAGGAAGACTTTTGATCCTCTTAAAGTTTTTTATTGGTTTGTATCGTTTGTCTGGTAGTGTTCATTGTAAAGTAACATACTTTTTGAAAATTTTCCCAGGAAACTCTTAACAAAATAACTCAGCGTCCACATAACTCTCATTTGCATGGCCGGAAATTGACGTCATGCCTCGGAGTATTGTGGTTGTCAGACAGATTGCCTTGCTAGTCCGCGTAAGGGATCATGTTGTGACATTAATATGGTGTTTGATTTGTGAGAGCGCGTGTGCAGCGCGTGCACTGATGGTGACACGAGTTTCCGTCGCCCATTTTATTTACTGGGGGCCACCATATTGGTGTCTATGGTGGCACCTAGTTATATGGGGCCTCAAGCCTCTGCTATAGTTGGAGTGCACAGTTTGGAGTGGTGTTGGATTGGATGGGTTTGTTTGCAATTGCCGGAAAGGTCCCTATAACTACGGGAGGCCACCCAAAGGGACTTGAAACGTCATCTAAAACTCAACGAATCCTTGTTTCCGACTACATTTAATCATCGGGTTGCCAATCTTCTCACGCTTGGCTGTATCTTGCTATTCTCACCCTAGCTTTCTATCTTGTCCCAGCTAATCCGCACATGGTGACAAACCAGTAGTGGTAATATATGCGTGTTTGCTAGTAGAAATGTGCCTGAAAATTATACTTACGTACGAATATTTGTAAACCAATGATGTCCATTGTTTATATTAACATTTTGTGAATGATGTGGTCTGGTGTGGACCTTTGTGGGCTAATATGGTCCAATATGGCTCGTTATGGACTAATTTGATTTTTGTTTTGGCTTTAAGTCTGCGACTTCATGGCCTTCTTAGTTCCTATGTGGCTTCTTGCTCACAGACCATCTCGTCGCATTCATGGCCCCTAGAAAACTGCTACTAAATTAGTCAACGATATCTGTCCTATGATCAAATTATATTGTCTTCATTCAGGACTAAATGTTGTTTCTACTCTTTCCGGCTTCTATCACGACCACCGCTATTTATTCTGTGATCGGTCTCAACTACTGTCTGCTAGTTCAACAGTTTCCTACCACGATTCCATGCTCCTATCAATACTATTCCCTACATTCTTTCATAGGTATCCAGTACTACTGCCTCCTATCAATTCATCACTAGCCTCTACTGCTAGTCTTGCAATCTCTGGTCTGAACGTGCTCTAACATATTCAGTTATACTTTTCATTGTCTCCTATAACTACAACATGGTCTGCAGTGACAGTACACCCATTGCTGATGTCAAAAAACTACAAAGCTACAATTTACTGGTCTACTGAGTATTATCTGTAACCCACACTACTTCTATACTCTGTCAGTCAAATGCTTGGCACCCTTCAGACATCACAATGAACACCACTAGCAGGTTCATGATGTCTGTATAGTTCTATAGTCTACAGTTGAAACTAGAAGTCTTGTCATGAAATGCGCACAAATAGCACCTCGATCTGTGCGTTAATCTACGCGTTATGGCCATAGTAAGGCTATCAAATTATGTACGTATAGACTGTGCACAAGCAATGCTTCAGTAAATGGACCTCTGGGTAAGCCCGACTTCCATTGGCAGAAGCATTGCATGTGTTTTCAATGAGTAAACGGGAGAACCTGCCGTGCTTTGGATGCCATTCGATATGGCAATTGCGCGCAATTCCTACGCGCAATTAAGCCATGATAAGCGCACAAATCATGACAGGACCTCTAGTTTTAACTGTATCTATGCTTTTATAATATTGTTCATTGTGTGATATACTACACGACTGATGTTGTATCTCATACCCTCACCTGGGTATTGAATGGCCACGTTCTGAGAAATCCCACCCAAATTTCCATCTGAATTAATTGCGAAGTGATCAACCTTCTTTGAAAAACATGATGCCACCGGGTATATATTAAGCTGCACACAAGCGGGGTAATGTATTGTTTAGGACGTTATAACACAACAAACACAGTTCACAATGTAAAGTAAAATGTTTGATCGAAATAAAAATTTTCCGATAACCCTCGGGAAAAACTGTGTTAATGTAGTTTCCATGTCTTGGTGTTCAGCTTGAAAGTTGTTATTCAAAATATGTCAATCAGTGAATAAACGTCTATCTCAGATTCTTAAACCATGACATGAAAGTTACAAAAGCCTTGACAAGGAAGTAAATAAATATTATTAGTGTGATAAACATTGCAGACAAGACAAGAGTTGGGAATATGTATTTGTAGATATGTGTTTCAAAGCCATCGGTGTGTTATTTTTTATGTTATATATATTGGATTCAGCATCAGGTAAGAATGATAAAATCTTGTCAATTATTGTATTTCAATATGTTTTATCACAAGTTCATGAAACATGTGCTGAGAATGCCAGAGTTGGTATAACACTATACAGACGAGTATTACAGTATACAGTTCGCAATTAAACTGTAATTAGGATCGTCGGTGGAGTGAGTGAATAAGTACAATTAAGAATTCAACACAGAGATCTTTTATGATACATGTAATGTGAATAAGACTGAAAACTGGGTAATGTTTGATACAACGGTTAATGTCCGTATTCAACGATTCAATACAGACATTGGGCAATATTCTACATACCCTGAGAGTAAAATCTAGATTACGGCTATGGACGTTATGTAAGGACGTATCAGATTGGACTTTTCGCGACCGAATGACGATATGGAATGAATGAAACGCTTCGATCCAAAAGAGTGTCAAACAAGAAAGTTTGTATCAGACAGCCGAAACTACAACTCTCGTCATTGAACCTATACCCCCGTACTCTACACTGCAAAAAATATAGGTTCTCTTTAGAACCAAAACTGGTTCTAATCTTATCCCTGGGATGGAACCAGTTCTGTTTAAACAGTATTTATTTCAAATCAAATAAATTTATAAAGATTAACATTAACTATTAACATAATTAAACATAAATTGAGGGGGTTTCAGTCGTAAGTTTAGAGCTTAAACGGGGTTGTCTCAAATCATTATTAATCAAAGGAGATATGAACAGTTGGCATATCGAACCAGTTTTGGTTCTGTACAGAACCAAAACTGGTTCGATATGCCAACTGTTCATATCTCCTTTGTTTCAAAATGTTTGGCGACTGCGTTGAATAAGCTCCAAGTTTACTGCTGAATCCACGTCAGTTCATGTAATATTCTGTTAAATTTGAATGCTAATCTTGGTACATTTAATTGATTTGAAACAAATACCGTTTAAACAGACTGGTTCCATCTCAGGAACAAGATAAGAACCAGTTTTGGTTCTAAAGAGAACCTATATTTTTTGCAGTGTACACGACTTCTGTTCTGATTTATTATAGCGAATTTGCTTACTGTATGTTATTGATTTCTATATTTTAGTAACAAGTACGCACATTTAATTGCTGTACAAAAGGTGTAAGTGGCCTAATTCTTAAAAATGTATACCGTGCTTTAATCAAGATTAAGTTTTCCAAAATCAATAACATAATAAACACGTGCATCGTACCAGAAACATGCATTCAGTCTTGTTTGTAAATAGATTGCTTTAGCTTTCATTTATTTATTTACTTATTGGAGTTAAACGACACTTTCGACAGCCAGGGTCCGTCCCTTGTGTCGGACGGTTTTTCGGGTGTAGGAAACCGGAGTACTCGGGGAGAGCCACCGAGCAACGGCGAGCATCTGTCAGATTCCCCAATCTACTAACTCCACACAGACAGGGTTAGTATTTGTTGAAGACGGGTGAACCATCGACGTACAGTACGCCTTAGGACCCAACACAGTTACCCATGGCAGGAGATCGAACCGTGGACCTCTCAGTTGGAATTACAATACTCTAACCACTGAGCCACATCACACCCTTCAGCCTTCCGTCGATTCGATTTTTATAAACTGATTAATTAATAAACATATGTAAAGATTAGTTGAATATTATTATCTTGTCAGTTCTATATACTTTACAAATATGAACACGATTCTAACTTTGCACTGCACCATAAAGATGTAGAATTTTATCTATTGGAGTAGGCTATTTCCTTCAAGACAAATTTCATCAAAAATTCCCAAACCTATGACATTTAGTTTTATATATGTCAAAATAGACCGCAGTGTACTGAGTACACTATTACTTTACATCTGTTGGGAGGTTCAGTTATAACTGAATCTAACAGTCCCACGGGACTGTCGTATTAAATTCTTACTGTTCCTCATTTACAAATTCTGATTTACTTTGTTGTCTGTTGTCTGTTCGTGGACGGTCAACCGTTTCTTTAACCACACAATTTTGCAGAAAGAATTTAAAGAAATGATTGAATTCCGTTATACTTGAGCGGCGGACTGGAAAAAAACCCACGAACGATTGTTTAGGTTACGTTGGGGTTTAAAGTCCCAATCGCCCATGCTCTGTCAGTCAGACTTGACACTCTTTCACGACTAACTCGACACAAATTTTGCACATTGCATCCATCCATGAGTTTCGTGCTGTTTATTTTTGCCAACATAAATAGGAACAACTAGGATCGCGCGTTAGTTCTTGCTATTTATTTTGGCAGAAATTTTGTTAAGATGTGACCAACCCGAATGACTAGCGTAGCAAAATCAGAAAAGTGGCAAAGCAATGCAACACATTTTTCTGTTAGGTTACCACTATGTCATATATCGTAACCTAGAAACGGGCTACGGTGTAAGCTCTTTATGTCTAGGCATGTATGCGACCATAAGTGTTTATGCTGGCCCTAAACCCTAAATTATTTTTTGGCGCTAAATTTTAGGCTGGGTGGTTTGGTGCCAAAGACGTCGATGAAGCTGAGAAGGGATGGGTGATTTGTGCATAGAGATGGGGAGCAAGTGTGCGGCAGGTTCACCCACTCGGGAGGAAACGTACGTACGTCAGGGTGCATGTAGTATGTTTAGGAGCGTGAGCAGGGCAAGTGAGGAATCAAAGCGTATTTACTGGACAAGAATAGCCATCTTGCCCCTCACTGCTCACCCCCACCCACCCCAGCCGCTGTTTGTTCAGCGACTGATTGTCGGTGCTTTAAAGGGAGTTTATGAATTGCTCGATTTACATTTGGACTCATGATAGGGAACCATGGAGACTCTTGTTTAGACAGTGGTGCAATAATGGGTGGGAGATAAATAGGTTGTTCGACGGCCAAGATCGGTACCTGAAATAGATGGGAATAGCACGGAATTGATTGACGGGTAGGCAGGTCAGGAGAACCCCGACATAGACATGATTAGGACCATTGTATGGCAAGTATTGGAAGCAGATGGTCAAGGATAGTCGGAAACGAGTATACCAAGAGAACTACAGCCAGATAAATTGATTTCGAGGAAGTGCTGGTGTCTTTTCGGTTTAATTTGTGGTAGTTCTCGGGTCGTTTTCGGTAAGTGGGCATATTCTCATAGAATCGAACTTACTTCTTGGTCCTGTTTGGGATTACGTATTCTCATATTATTCAAATGACACAATAGAAACCAAAGTAGCAGCCTCCATCAAGAACAACCATTGACGGAAACACCCTTTATCCTAACAATACACAACGCGCATGCGCACTTGCACCACTTATCACCAATGCACAAAATGGAGTCCGTCTGTATTCAGGGCGGTTACGCCTCACAGACAGTTCATTTTTGACGCCGGGGATACTATGGGAATTAAATCTTGTCCTCACCTCCCGTTCCGTGAGTCGTAGTGGTAGTGCTGAAACTATTCATAAATTATAATATTTTGTACTAACATCAGGTCTCTTTGAGTATTTATATGTCGCCACACTGTTACGATCGTGATGGGTAAAATATGATCAAAATCCACTTTTCTTTTGTAAAATTTATGTGTAAAATAATGAAACACAAAAACATCTTTATGGACAATTTTTACTTGCAGTTTTTTTTAGGGTAAAGGGTTATGTTTCCTCTCAGTATTGAGAATTGAACGTTTCAGTTAATTTCGCTAATAATCGTAATATAAAAGTGCGCAGATCTTTTTCAATTGTTGATATAATTAGAGTCATGCACTAAAGACTTTCTTACTGAATGCGATTGCCATGCTCAGGTCAATCAATACAACTACAAACTCGATTTATTTTCTGAATAAAGTTTTTCTCGCCTGCTGAGTTACTTTCAGTGTTGTGATTAGAGTGTCACTATGAATACGGCTAAACAAATTATAGTACTTGTTATGAACGTCTTTGAGAGGTACATGTGTGTGTGTGTGGGGGGGGGGGGGGGGGAGGGGGGGGGGGGGGGTACGTGGATCGTGGCTTGCGAGGAAAAGGTTTGTTTTAAAGTTTTAGTGGCAACGCAAACTAATTACTTATTCCCAATGGACAGTTACAGCATCAGATCTAAACAAATATCGCCAAACCACGGAAGCTGCTTTTGCGAATGCCCTTAAATCAGGCATTAAACTCTTTACCCACTGAGAACTTTAAAGATCTTCTTCATCAAATCTAGTCGTGGCTGCTATGAAGCAGCCATGACTAGATTTGATGAACAATTCATCTAAATTTGACTCAAGGAATCACTGGTGATGGTGAAAAATCTTTTCAATTTACCACGGGATGAATTTTGTTAAATGTATCCAAATTATACTTACTTAAGTGCCAAGATAAATCCTGTCCTGGGCGTGAATATCCACAATCGGCAACATTTAACGTAATTTAAAAATTGAGCAATTGAAAAAAAATTGTTCAAGGAAGTCCAACAAAACAATATTTTGCTCGCCAAGCTTGTTCTAATGACCACGTGATATGGTTTTGTTAGAATTGTTTTGAACAATTTGAAAAATATCATTAAAATAACAAGGCGACATCGAGTGCGTTTCGTAAATTGTCAACATTCAAATTTTTACTGGGGTTTAACGACACTTTCGACAGCCACTCTACCTAATGTGGGCAGTTTTATGGGTGGAGGAAGCCGAAATAGCCGGAGAGAAGCTATGAGCAAATGATAAACTCCCCAACGGAGCACAAGCAGAGTTAGCACTGGTTGAAGACAAGTGCATTATCGACTTACAGTATGTTTTTTGTACACAACGCCACCATGCCTCCGTGTCGGCAGTTGGGATTAATTGTCTTGCCAAAGGACACAACGCAGTTACCCCTGTAGAGGATCGAATCGTAGAGCTTTTGGTATGAAGTCCAATTCTGTAACCAATGAGCCACCGCGGTCTCTAGTCGGTTATTCAGATGGAGATCTGTAGTACCCGATTGGGCCTGTTGGGTCCCGGCGTGGCCAATTATGTAAACACTGAGCCACCGCGGCCCCCAGTCGATCATTGAGATGGAGATCCGTAGTACCCGATTGGGCCTGTTGGATCCCGGCGTGGACAATTATGTAACCACTGAGCCACCGCGATCCCCAGTCGGTCATTCAGATGGAGATCCGTAGTACCCGATTGGGCCTGTTGGGTCCCGGCAAGACCAATTCTGTAACCACTGAGTCACCGCGTTCCCCAGTCGGTCATTCAGATGGAGGTCCGTAGTATACGATTGGGCCTGGGGTCCCGGCGTGACCAATTTTGTAACCACTGAGCCACCGCGGTCCCTAGCCGGTCATTCAGATGGAGGTCCGTAGTACCCGATTGGGCCTGCTGGGTCCCGGCAAGACCAATTCTGTAACCACTGAGCCAGTGCGGTCCCTAGCCGGTCATTCAGATGGAGGTCCGTAGTACCCTATTGGGACTGTTGGGTCCCGGTGTGGCCTATTCTGTTACTATTGAGCCACCGCGGTCCCTAGTCGGTTATTGAGATGGAGATCCGTGGTACCCGATTGGGCCTATTGGGTCTCGGCAAGACCAATTCTGTAACAACTGAGCCACCGCGGTCCCTAGTCGGTCATTCAGATGGAGATCCGTAGTACCCGATTGGGACTGTTGGGTCCCGGCGTGACCAATTATGTAACAACTGAGCCACCGCGGTCCCTAGTCGGTCATTCAGATGGAGATCCGTAGTACCCGATTGGGACTGTGACAAATTATGTAATCACTGAGCCCCCGCGATCCCTAGTAGACCATTCAGATGGAGAGCCGTAGTACACGATTTGATCTGTTGTTGGGTCCCGGCGTGATCAGCTTGGAGTACGGGTATAGTACGTGTTAATTAAATCATAAATTACATCACGGCACCTACATGAATGTTTTATTTATTCGTTAATAAATGTCCATTATATATTGAGTTTGTTAACTATAATTCCGACTGAGGAATATTAGTCCATGAGCCAGGTAGCCCTAAAGTGACCAGTTATTTTAAAATTGCAGGCCAAATAACCAGTGCCTGTTTGTTTTCGATAAGTTCATACCATAGGCTCACAATGATGCATGATAGCCCGCCTAGGTTGTAGCTTTATATGAGAAAATTTAGTTGGCATCCAAGATGGCGTCCAGTTAGATGATTTCGTAGTTATTCGTATGTAACTCGAACTTGTGATGCGACAAAGGGACATTTTCGACAGAAATGGGCTGTGGCATCTTCCTCATATCGGAAAATGAAAGAAACAAAAAACTGAGCCTGAGAAAAAATCAAAATCATGAAAAAGTTCGGAAAATTTCAACAGAACTTGCTCCGACTGAACATAATCCTGGTATCACAGCATGAGTTTTTGATAATCGCTCCTGTCTTTGACATCATTAGATACATCTCTGCGTTGAGCAATCCATCAACATTTTCATATGCAGGATTCCCAAAAAGAAGAATTATTTGCATTGATGCGCTCGAGACAGCGGCGAATGTCATCCGCATTCAGAAATCCAACAACAGGGGCTTGTTACCCGGGCAGCTCTCTGTACCCCTGTACTCTACTGTCATTACCCCATTGTTACTACTATAAGAAAACTGTGGCAATGGCAGTGATGGTGAGTGTTGGGGCTGAGGAGAGTGCTATAAGCCCCCGTGAATCCAACTTTGGAGATTGGCAGTTCCACTTTCTGACAGTTTGTGACCAAGTAGTTTCAAAGGCGCTAGTTGCCATCTGGTATCCAACTGCAACTTATCTGATAATCATAATTCCTTTAGTTCATACAACAACCACAGTGGATGCCACCACTGCTTGACATTAAAACATTCGCTATGGCCGAACCAATGTTTTCTACTGTTTACAAACTTCTCAATCCTGTGACGTATCAGGCGGAATTTTTTTGTTTGTTTTTGCTTAATTTCAAATGTTTTTGTTTTTAAAGTTTGGACTATTCAGTTCATGTTATTCTTCATATTCTTATTCCATGTTTCTTGTCGAGATTGGCCCACATTGGCCGGACCCTGTAGGAGACCAAGAAAGGGAAGTAGCAGGAGATTTGGAGATCGGCCTAAATTGGCCGGACTCCGCAGTGGACCCAAAAAGGGAAGTAGTAGGAGATGTGGCGATCGGTCCAGATTGGTCTGGCTCCGCAGGGAACCGGTGGGGATGGGGTGGGGAAGGGGTGGGGAGGGGTGGGGAGTAGTAGGAGATGTGGATCTACCGTTGTAGAAACCACGCGTGTTTACGACAATTAGCCACCATTAAGTAGTAAGTAGTATACTACCACACCATAGGTATCCTCCACTAGTCCGCATCAGACCTCAAATCACCCCAAATATCGTTATTTAGTTCGGACTTCTGGAGAATAATAATAGCACATAAAGAAGTCCCGATACGATCAACAGACAGTTTCTTATATGCAGGCCATCCTAGCAATACACTGGGCTAAGATTGATACGGGCTTAGATGAATGGATTTGTCGATGCAGGAGTCGATAGATGATCAGAGACAGCTAGTAATCTTGTAGTAAAGCTACAGGTCAGTAGTAATCGCACAAAAGGCTACACGGGTGGTAGAAGACTATAATATTGGGCGAATACAGTGGAAGCTAATCATAGGATAGATAGTTGAATCCCACTTATGGATTCCCTTTTACTGAATCCCACTATATTAATCCCTTTTTACAGAACCCCTTTTCGTCGTATGTGCCAATGCCCTACATGTGTTATGTGCACATTGTGCTTTTTCACATAAGCACATATCGGCGCCTCTGACATGTGGCCATGTGCTGAATGCAACGTGTACACATTGTGCATTATCACACCAGCAAACTCACCAAACACCAATCCCTGGAATCCCTTCTTTAGTGTCTCTTTGCCAATAGAATCCTCATTCGTCGTTTGTGTTGTGCGCACCCTGTGCATTTCAACTAATTACACATGCTGTCTATAAGGCTTCAGGGGTGGTAGAAGACTATAGGATTGGGTGACTGTAGTAGAAGCTTATCATAGTATAGACGGGGCGATATTGGACAAGACAGCAGTAGTGGTCTTGGAGCTACGAAGTAGTGGGTGGTCCAGATGCTTGGCACTGAATAGACGCAAGGAACCATGACTATCATCCAACATATATCCTTCTTATAGAATTCCACAAGGAGAATCTCTTTTGGAAAAACGTCTGTGGTTATGGAATCCCATATTTCCGAGATGAATACAATAGTCCTCAGAGGAGTCAATCGTTCGACAAATTCCTCGATGGCTTATTTGCTTGATTAGATTCGAGTTGTTCGTGCAAACTGAGATAGTTAGCAATCCTGCAGTAGTGCTACAAGTCAGCAGTAATCAATGTAGTAGTAGTCTATGCTATAGAATCCCCTTTCGCCGTACGTGCCCATGTGCTGTGTGTGTTGTGCGCACCTTGTGCATTTTCACATAATTACACATGATGTGGTTGAAGAATATAGTTCTGAGAGACTACAGTAGAAGCAAGGCAGACGATGTCGAATTTGGACAAGTCATGGTCTTAGTGCTATGAAGGTGTTGGTGATCTAGAAACCCTGAGCCGATCAGGTGCTAGGGGGCCAAACCTGTCCTCGAATAGATATCCTCCAATAGATAACCTTTCTTGAAAAACGTCTGTGATTACAGAAACCCTTTTTCGTCGTATGTGCCTATGCGCAGCGTGTGATGTGCCCACCGTGTGCACTAGCACACAAGGACATATCCGCAATCTAGCATGTGCCCATGTGCCATATGTGATATGCGCACATTGTGCTTTAGCTCACAAGTACCTTCCACCAAACACAAGCCCCACGTTCCTGTAACCCTTTTTGTGTTCTCACTATGCCTACAGAATCCCCTTTTCAACGTATGTGCCCATGTGACTTATGTGATCTGCGCATATTGTTCATAGCACACAAGCACATATTAGCATATCCAGCGCGGTCCCATGTGCTGAATGCAATGTATACACACTGTTACATATTGTGTTCGAGCACACATACACATCTTGGAAAATCAGAAGTCATACAAAATAGCTTGTAGATACATAGATAGAGGCAAAAGATTCCGAAGGTATTCGAACTGGATAAACAGGAAATAACAAAGGATTTTAGGAAAATCCGAGCCAATAAAGTTACTCTTATACAAAGGAATGCGCTTATTATTGGGCAAAAAAGGAGGATACCCCAGAAATCCTGCCCCGTTTCACCCTCTCCTACTACTTCCCTTCCTTGGTCCCCTGTGGGATCCAGCCAATATGAGCCGCTGTCCACATCTCCTACTACTTACCTTCCCTGGTCCCATGCGGGGTCCCTTCAATCTGGACTGATCTCCACATCTCCTACTACTTCCCTTCCTAGATCGCCTACGGGGTCCGGCCAATCTGGCTCGATCTCCAGATCTCCTACTACTCACACAGTTAAACTTGTTGGCAGAACGAGACGTTTTCCATTCACATCGGGGAATATACAAAACTATTGAAACTCCGCTTCTAAATTCTATATAAAATGCATTTTAGTACTCTCTCATCTCCAGATGATACAAAGATTTCATGGTATCAAACATGTGTTCGCAGGATTCGGTAATTTTGATGATACGGGGATTCTCTAGAATATCAGCTCGGATGAACCTGGAAAGTTCTGCAAATACTGTTGCTTCACATTGGGAGTAGTGATGTTCCGAATCGTCGAACAGTTTCTGCCTATGATCACGTTGGGTGTCTGTTGATCATATGTAATCTTGATAACATGATCGATGATAGTGAGCCTCAGCTGCAATTATATCACACAATGTAACTGCCATTAACCCTTTACCCAACGAATCTCCCGCATCCGCCCCGTAATATGCCAATTCAGCAGTTGAAAAAATATTATTTTTCAAAAAATTTCTACAAAACCATATCATGTGACCCCTCGTTGGAACGAGCTCGTTCCAACGAGGGCTCACATGATATGGTTTTGTTGAAATATTTTGAAAAAAATTTAAAAAAATTATATTTAAAATAATAAATGTTGATATCGTCTGCGTTGGGTAAAGGGTTAACCTCTCGTCAGATTTTCCTCCGGAAAATGGCGAAGCATGTCTTCACCCCTGCGATCTACACACAGGAATAACTGCTCCTTTGTCCATATGTCTTTGATATGACGGCTTTCTCTTTTCGACAGAAAATGCAAATTTTCTCACAGACTCTGGAGTTGGATGGTGCGCGCGTTGATGCTTTTCTGTCAACTGTTTCATTCAACATGACATCATTGGTCTCAGCATTTTTGCAGGCTTCATGTTCTTTCTCAAGAGTGAATCGGCGGCATCAGCATGTCCTGTGATAGAAAACGTTCTCAGGAATATTATCATCAGGTGTTGATTCTGCTATCTCTATTAGTGGCTTGTGCTTTCTAATTTTCGTTGCTGCAATTAATGTTTGCCATGAACCCACATCCTTGGGTCGAATAATTCTCTGCTCGCCGTCATAGCATGGAAAATGTATTACGCAGGTTTCTTTTTCGCATTTATTTTGGTGACAGGTGTGTAAATGTTTCCTCTATCGACATCGGCAGGAGTTTCTACTTCTGCCAAGACTGTCTGGTCCGATTCTTCAGTCACCACGTCTTCTATAGACGACATATTTTTTGGACGAAACGGGTTCTGTGTTTTTCTGGAATCCTCGGCGTGATGTGACCCGTAGCACCAAGATTTCGTCATTTTGTCATTCGTACTAGGACTGAGTTTCAGTGCGTATACCTTCTGTGCTGATATTAAATTATAAGACATATGAGGTTTGGTATAATGAAAATGCCATGTGGCATCACGTTTTTCAACGGAATTGTCATTTGCTTTTCTTGGAATGACGCGCGTCTCACTTTTGTAAAAAGCGTCGACCTTGACTCGAGATTTTTCATATAGAACGTCACGGATACAAAGATTAATTTCGCTGTTTTGAAAGTGTGTTTAGCATAATAAGCTGTCGTTTAGAAAAGACTATCACACATTTTTGTATTAAGTAGGTAAAGGTACATATCATCTAAACGGCAATTTGCTGGGCAGTTTGATAATGGACAGGTTGCGTGGCTCATAGTCTATATTCCAAATCCATTATCAAGGCATGCTTTCGGCTACCCCCTTTCCCCCAAATCTGTAATCTTCGCGACGTACCTGATTCCAACCCCTGAATAATAATGACAGTAGTAGACGAAAAAATAGTTATTAAATTAACACGTTAGTACATACTGTACAAGTCCGAAAAATGTAGCAGGATAAGCAGGAGGTGTGGATGAGGTTTAAGCCTTTCCCAACACAGACGATATCAAAATTTAAATATCATTTTTTTGAATTTTTCAAAAAATGTCAACAATACTATATCATGTGACCCCTCATTGGAACGAGCTCACTGAGCTCGTTCCAATGAGGGGTCACATGATATGGTTTTGTTGAAATATTTTGAAAAAACTAATTTTTTCAACTGTTTAATTTGTATATTACGCGGGCGGATGCGGACGATTCGTTAGGTAAATGGTTAAATTAAGAGTTTGATCAAGGACGTTACAAATCAAACGCGAATATCAGATGACGTTCCCAAAAGTATCATTGTAACACAAATCACCAGCAGAAGGAGAGATGAACTATAGCACGGACGTAGCAGAACTACAAGTTAATAAAACAATTTTCCATATCGTGTGAAGAGGTCGACAGTCAAAAATGCCTCCAGTTACTAAAACCGTACTTCATCTGAATGCCGATGAGGGAGCCACAAAAGTCGAAATTCCATCCTCCATTAGGCACCATTTAACACCCAAGCGGTAAGTGTAGATGCAATATGACCCGGACCACGCAAAACAACGAATATATTTGACCAGGAGTGTCAACATTTGAACATGTGAAAAACTATCAGTTTATTAAATAAATTGTATATCACGTGACCTAATCTACAGTCAATAAGAGGCCCCACGGGACATGAAGCGCTCATCTTGAACAAAACGCCATATAAACAGTGGTCTATAATGGATATGCATTAAGCAATCAGTCTCCATAGGATCAATTGTCATTCCTTGAGCCTCTCAGGAGCACCTGAATATTCAAAGTATCATGCCTTTTCGAGTTAATCATAACTTAACAAGTACAGCACCCCTATCGGTGCCCGTGATACAACCTATTGGGATTTATCTTAGTTTCACATCTCTAGAGGGTACTTAAGAATAAATATCGAATTCTTCAGCCACATAGTTGCATATAAAATGATCTAGGAATTATGTATTGTTTCTGTTTTTAGCACATGTCGAATCTCACGAGAGCTAGGGTTAATTTGTTTCATGTATATATCAAATACCTACTACACACTCATGCAGTATATCAAAATTTGTTAAAATCTGACTAAGAGTTCTAAATAGTGAAACATTGGGTAGTATCAAACATTTTGCCCCTTACAGACTGACTACAAATATTGAACCACAAACTTCAGTCTGATTGCAAATACTGCCCTACAAACTTTCTTTGAACAAACTGAGATTCTAGACCTCAAAAGGAAGATGTACAACAAAATACAACAAAAATGGAATCCCTAAATCCATTGCTTCATGAGAAGACTTTTAAAACTAGAGATGTTGTATTCCAAATATGAAAGGAATCTGACTGGCGATTCTGAAGACGAAGATTTTTTAAAGATATTCCCTCATATTGAATAGAAAAGGGATTATTCCCCATATTGCAATTAATTTATAAATTCGGACTTCTGTATCGAGACCAAATATGAAAAAGAGGCTTAATTTTAAGAAAACTTGTATCTGTGTGGTTTGTGAAATATTTACATTTGAACATATTTATATTTTTAGCTCCCGGGACTCCCATGAGGACAAGGAAACTGTTTTTACATGAGTCAAGTACTTATAACCCAATCATACCACATACCAAATGTGGCTCAGATCGGACCATCGGTTCAGAAAATAGAAATTTGGGTCGGGGTCAAAAACATTGCCCCTCCCATTACAAACTCAAATATTGCTCCACGAACTTCGTTTGAACAAACTTGATTCTACACCTCAAAAGGAATCACCATACCAAATATCAAGTCATTGTACCCACAAGTTCATGAGAAAAAGATTTAAAAAAAAAAATTGGAGCATTTTTCCCCATCCCCTCCTTATGGGGTTGGGCATGTTGAGTTGAACAAAAATGCAAAGCCCCTTTGCGACCATCACTCACACTAACATTTACTTGAATTGGCCCAATGGTTATGGAGGAAAAGTCCAACACATACTGTTGACGGGCTACGGACGGAGAGCGACTAGATAAGCTCAGCTTGACGACGTCAAGGTAGGCTAAAAATATCACCAGTTACCAAACCCGTCCTTGATTCGACTGCTGAAGAAGTAGCCACAAAAGTAGGAATAGCATTCTCCAATAATCCCTATTTGATAACCACGCATACTGAAGTATTTCCAAACAATAGAACGTCTTTAGGTCAGTAAGGGTCCGCTCTACAGTTTCGCACTGATGAAGAGGGGTGAAATTCTAAACATAGTGCTTATGTTGAAACTAATGCCATGTAATTTGGAGATATATTTTTAGTATCAAATATATGATTATATTAGGCTCTTTGTTGGTCAAGAAAATTTGAATTTGGTCCCAAAGTTGGAGTCTGATGCATAGGAGTAAATTACCAGATGAATTATGGGAAACAGAGGCATCGAAAAATGGCTATTTTTAAAAATGCCATTTTACACGAGTTACCAGACATGTAACTAAAAAATGAAATGGAAACATGTAAATTTTTGTTTGCATTTTAGAAACAGAAGCTGCTGTGCTCCAGGGGTAGGGAAGTAGGGTGGTGGGAAAATTGTGCTTTTGAGGCTGCTGGTGGATGAAAATAACTGGTTTCGACCATTTTTCATGCAATCTTGCAGGTTGAAGTCTTGTCTTTGACAATACATTATTCCACCCGCATTCAGATTGTTCATTTCTACTTAGTAAGATAGTGTTATTTCTTTTTTGTGGATTTGGGAAATATCATACATGTTATGGGTTAGATAACTAAGTTACAGAATATTTGCATTCGAAGACAGTAAATGGCATGTCATTTTTGGAAATGCCTAGAAAATTGTGGAACGGAACCTAAGCTAAAAACGGTCATGTCACACCTGATAACTATAAGAAGATGGCCCCATCAACCAAAATGGACGACTACAGGACCATACTATATTTGGAATACATTTAATGTCGAATTGAGAGCTTGGACGAACTGTTGAGTGAATATTCCCCTTCGTAATGCCCACACGTCGTTTTATTTCGTCAGTAGGGGTACCTTATTTGCAGTTGGATATTTCCCTGCTTTTAATGTCAAACAAACCTAATTAGAAAAAAAATGCACAAATTGACCAATATGACTCTCGCACAGTCACACGAATTATACCAGTTAGTCACAGAAAGGTACTGACATACAGTTAAAACTAGAAGTCCTGTCACGAACTGCGCGCTTATATAGGCATAACTGTGCGTAGGAATTGCGCGCAATTGCCATATCGAATGGCATTCCTAGTACGGCAGGTTTTCCTGGTTACTCATAACAAACACAGGAAATGTTTCTGCCAATGGACCTCTGGGTTACCCGGAGGTCCATTGGCTGAAACATTGCTTGTGAATAGGTCATATGGACATAATTTGATAGCCTTACCATGGCCATAACGCGTAGATTAACGCGCAAATCGACGTGCTATTTGTGCGCATTTCATGACAGGACTTATAGTTTTAACTGTATGCTAACACATGCACGGGTTAAACTCACCCACCCACTTCTCGACGATACTTTCCGAAATTAAGCTGTGGGGAACACTCGACGTCGCGTGTCTGGCATAGCTGCGCGTTGAGCGTCCATTGCGATCGGGTGCTCAAAGTTCAGTGATGACATACGCGGGACATGTCGCTGGGGTATGGGTGTGGAGGGCTCGAGATGTTTGATGGTGTTCGGGATTCCACTTTCAAGAAATTTTGAAATTTTGTGTCCAAAACACTTCAAAAGAGTTGGGAATTGTTGTCTGAGCGATGCTAGCGTGTTAAACACGGCTGCAATGGGTTTGGAGCGACTCGCAAGACAATTGAGTGGTACAATTGAGTACTCGCTGGGTTAGATATTCCCGAAGATAAAGGCATTCTAGATCTTAAAATTGTAAGTCAACGGTGTCCAATCTCAGACAAATGTAGGGAAATACCGTTGAACCACATCAGCCAATGAAAACACCACTGTCAGCCTCACTCTATTGTACACCATGAAACAGTACTATGCTCCAATACAACGAAACTCCTAGCCCTCTGACTGGTCAAGAGTTGGCATAATTTCTTCTATGTTTACGACTCCAGTAGTATGTTACCGTTTTTCGTCTCCGAAATATTTGAAAAAATGATAACAATGGGAGGAGATTCAAGGTAAACACTGCCTATAAAATCGTATTTAACGAGACTAGTGATCATTACTAAATGTCCCAAGAAGTGGCGGTCAAATACTTACTTCTTACCACTCAAAGATGTTACCTATAAAACTTCTTTGGACATTCTATACTAATGGCAGATGTAAATCAAATGTGTTTGTACAGTAAATACTGGAATTGTACTATGAAGAATGTGACGGTAACAGGGAATACAATTACTGACATCGACTGATAATGGTGGATAACTGGTTAATTGCCTGCGTGTGGACTAAAATTCCACAATCGATCTCTTACCTCGACATTTTTATTGGGGTTTAGGATACTTTCGACAGCAAGGCCATCCCGTGGCAGACAATTTTATGGGTGGAGAAAACTGGAGTACCCGGACAGAACAACTGAGTGGCGAGACGTAAATGTCAGATACACCAATGCACTAACTCCACACGAGCAGGGTTAACATTGAAGGCAAGTGCACCATGGACTGAAGTACGACTGAGTAGAAAGTACCACCGTGCCTCCTATGTAGGCAATCGAGATTATCGACTGAAGTACGGCTGAGTAGATAGTACCACCGTGCCTCCTATGTACGCAGTCTGGATTATCGACTGAAGTACGACTGAGTAGATAGTGCCACCATGCCTTCTATGTAAACAATCGGGATTATCGACTGAAGTACGACTGAGTAGATAGTGCCACCATGCCCCCTATGTAGGCAATCGGGATTAACGACTGAAGTATGGCTGAGTAGAAAGTACCATCGTGCCCCCTATGTAGAAAATCGGGATTAACGACTGACGTACGGCTGAGTAGATAATACCACCGTGCCTCCTATGTAGACAATCGGGATGAACGACTGAAGTACGGCTGAGTAGATAGTACCACCGTGCCACCTATGTAGACAGTCGGGATTAACGACTGACGTACGGCTGAGTAGATAGTACCACCGTGCCTCCTATGTAGACAATCGGGATTATCGACTGACGTACGGCTGAGTAGATAGTACCACCGTGCCTCCTATGTAGGCAATCGGGATTAACGACTGACGTACGACTGAGTAGATAGTACCACCGTGCCTCCTATGTAGACAATCGGGATTATCGACTGACGTACGGCTGAGTAGATAGTACCACCGTGCCTCCTATGTAGGCAATCGGGATTAACGACTGACGTACGACTGAGTAGATAGTACCACCGTGCCTCCTATGTAGACAATCGGGATTATCGACTGACGTACGGCTGAGTAGAAAGTACCACCGTGCCTCCTATGTAGACAATCGGGATTATCGACTGACGTACGGCTGAGTAGATAGTACCACCGTGCCTCCTATGTAGACAATCGGGATTATCGACTGACGTACGACTGAGTAGATAGTACCACCATGCCCCCCTATGTAGGCAATCGGGATTAACGACTGAAGTATGGCTGAGTAGATAGTACCACCGTGCCTCCTATGTAGGCAATCGGGATTAACGACTGAAGTATGGCTGAGTAGATAGTACCACCGTGCCCGCTATGTAGGCAATCGGGATTAACGACTGACGTACGTCTGAGTAGATAGTACCACCGTGCCCCCTATGTAGACAATCGGAATTAACGACTGCCGTATGGCTGAGTAGAAAGTACCAGCGTGCCTCCTATGTAGACAATCGGGATTATCGACTGACGTACGACTGAGTAGATAGTACCACCATGCCCCCTATGTAGGCAATCAGGATTAACGACTGATGTATGGCTGAGTAGATAGTACCACCGTGCCTCTTATGTAGGCAATCGGGGTTAACGACTGACGTATGGCTGAGTAGATAGTACCACCATGCCCCCTATGTAGGCAATCGGGATTAACGACTGACGTACGACTGAGTGGATAGTACCACCGTGCCCCCTATGTAGACAATCGGGATTAACGACTGACGTACGGCTGAGTAGAAAGTACCACCGTGCCTCCTATGTAGACAATCGGGATTAACGACTGAAGTACGACTGAGTAGAGAGTACCACCGTGCCTCCTATGTAGACAATCGGGATTAACGACTGAAGTACGACTGAGTAGATAGTACCACCGTGCCTCCTATGTAGGCAATCGGGATTAACGACTGACGTACGACTGAGTAGATAATACCACCATGCCCCCTATGTAGACAATCGGGATTAACGACTGACGTACGACTGAGTAGATAGTACCACCGTGCCCCCCATGTAGGCAATCGGAATTAACGACTGAAGTATGGCTGAGTAGATAGCACCACCGTGCCCCCTATGTAGGCAATCGGGATTAACGACTGAAGTACGACTGAGTAGATAGTACCACCGTGCCTCCTATGTACGCAGTTTGGATTATCGACTGAAGTACGCCTGAGTAGATAGTACCACCGTGCCTCCTATGTACACAATCGGGATTATCGACTGACGCACGACTGAGTAGATAGTTCCACCGTGCCTCCTATGTAGACAATCGGGATTAACGACTGAAGTACGACTGAGTAGATAGTACCACCGTGCCTCATATGTACGCAGTCTGGATTATCGACTGAAGTACGCCTGAGTAGATAGTGCCACCGTGCCTCCTATGTAGACAATCGTGATTATCGACTGAAGTACGACTGAGTAGATAATACCGCCATGCCCCCTATGTAGACAATCGGGATTAAGACTGAAGTACGACTGAGTAGATAGTACCACCGTGCCTCCTATGTAGACAATCGTGATTATCGACTGAAGTACGGCTGAGTAGATAGTACCACCGTGCCCCCTATGTAGACAATCGGAATTAACGACTGAAGTACGACTGAGTAGATAGTACCACCGTGCCTCCTATGTAGACAATCGGGATTAGGTGCCTTGCCCATGGGCGCATCGCGGTTACTCCTGGTCAAGATCAAACCCTGGACGTTTGACTTGAAGTTCAATGCCCTAATAACTAAGCCACCGCGTTCTCTACGTCACCATGTAAGGGAACATAAAATGTGGAAATCTAAGCTGATTAGAGCCATATCTATTGATTTTGAAATCCTCAATGAAAAATTTTAAAATGCCTTGAAATAACTGCTTGAAATATTTGCAGTCGCTACCCTTTCAAAATTGTGTGAACATATTTTTTTTAATTGAGTGCGAAACTGGATGGCAGTAGGGAAATCTCCAAAAGTACGCCAGTAAAGGAATCCTCAAATTTGTATATACAAAACACGGGGTAATATATATTTTATTCCAGTGCATTTTTAATGAGATAAAATACTAAGTGGATTGAGGACGGTTTCCGAAAAGTTAGCTTGGTATGCCGAGATGAGAAAATGTGAACACTGTCGCCAATGCAAATCAGTGAATGTATTACAACCTAAAGCAATATGTCAAGTGATATTTTTGATAGGTGTCTTATGTTAGATCAACAGATATAAATTACTGACACCAAGACGGTTTGTGACAGGGTCGAAATTTTAGAGAAAATGTTATTTTGAAGATACGGGATCCCTGGTTACCATGGTTGTCTGTGTCTGTTTTGGAGTTCCAGTATGCACAAGAACACGTTTTGAGTAAGCACAAGCGTGTGAGGAAATGTCCATGACACACTCTGTTTGTGTATATATCATGCCATTTCTTAATATCAGAACTTATCAGAAAAATTCTGTAAATAAACTTGAATCTCTCTCGATTCCAGTTAGATCCAGTGCGATACAGTAAGAAGTTCCAAGAACTCACACGTTTTCACCACGATTCTTGACAAAAGGATATAAACCACGAGTTTCTGAAATGATTATGTTCTGACTGTCGAGGATACTTACTAGGTCTTGCATCATCTTACTAGTTCGTACCGGTGTCATGCGATCACCATACAAGCTCCTATCAAATCATACTGATTCGGCTTCGAAAATCTTAGTTAATTCTTACCATAGTGTACAAGGTCGTATGAAGGTCGTGTGAAGGATGTGTAAGGTCGTGAGGGAAGCCGAGTCAGGGTGATTGTTTAAAAAAAATGCGGTCAATCCTGGAAATTTGAATGCGTGGCTATTCTTGGACATTTGTACAAAAAATCGCAAAGATGTGACAGGAGCTTTACTTTAAAACATTCGGAGTACTGAACTTTCAAAGTATTGGGCCTATTGAATATTGGACCTTCCTAGTATGAGACATTCAGAGTATTTGGCTTTCGGAGTATTGGTCTTTCGGAGTATTGGGCCTTCCGAGTATTGGACTTTCGAAGTATTGGGCCTTCAGAGTATGAGGCATTCCTAGTTTTGGGACTTAGGACTATTGGACTTTCGGAATATCGGTACTTCGAAGTATTGGGCCCTTCGGACATTTGAGGCTTCGGGGTATTGGGATTTCTTAATATCGGTACACCGGCGTATTGAGCGTTCGGAATATAGAGGCGCAACAATGATTTCCCAGTCCATTTTTTTAAAACAATTATATATAAAGTGAATAAGGACGCCACCCCCCCCCCCCAAAAAAAAAAAAATAAATAAATAAATAAATAAATAAGCTTAATAAACAGAGGGAACTGGGAAATGTTAACAGCGTTGCCAGTGGAAATCATTTAGTGCATTGTAACCAATTAAAACTCTAGACGCCCGTCTGCGTCTTTCAGTCTTTTCTAATGCCTTTGTGTTTTCATAGTCCGACCTGGCCGCAGCCACCGCTGAGCAAGAACACCACCATAGATAGGGAGGAGGCAAATATTCGAAAGGATGCAGCACAAAGACAGCCATCCTTTAAGAATTTTCAGAAAAAGAAAATAATTGAATAAATAAAATGGCGCAGAAGAGAAAGCTGCCGGCTTCGCAGACAAAACAGATAGAAACCGAGGATCCCAAAGGAATACGAACTAGATAAATAGGAATTATCCGAACCAGCAAAGTACTGCAGTTCAATCGAACATACCCCCAGAAGATGTCCCTGTCTTGTGGCACAATGTGCTACTATAAGCACAAAATGGGGAACAACAAACAAATTAAAGTCCATTCGGTAGTTTTGGGTGGTTTGGAAGTATTGTGGGGTTGTTTGTGGGAATTAGATTGATTCATATTTAATCGAACACACCCTCCAAACACAGCCCTCTCCTATTGTGCGGTTTTTGGGTCACATATCAACCACGTACTCTCCTAGAAACCAAGACGGCAGCCTCCAGTATACAAATGGACGACGGAAACACGTGTCACCCTAACAACACGCGCTACGCACTCGCACTAAGGCCACGTATCTCTATGGGATGACGTCACACGATGGTCGCTCATGCGCGCTATTTTGACAATTAAACATGATGTAACTGGGTCACTTTACACGATTAGGTCCATCCAACGGTGCCCGGTCGGGTATATGCTCTACTACCGACGCTCTTCAATTTTGAGGCATTTTTCTGGCGGCCATCTTGGATATTCACGGACTAAATTAGTTTTATAATACGCAGAAAAAGTGTCCACAGTACTATACATTTGATTCGTGTGTCGTATATCAAACATTTGTTCAACCCATGATAGTGTAAACTTGTGTAACCTTGCCCACTTAAAAAACGGGATAACTGGAATCGGGTGGTCGGACTGGCGGCCCTCTTGTTTTCCACATCGGTTTACATTTGCATTTTCAAGCTGGGTTTTATCGGAGAATAATCTGCGATCAATTTAACACCTAAAAGTTTACAGGTTTCTATTTTTTTTTTTGTAATTGTGTAAGATTTTTTCGAAAAAAGTGTCGAAAAAGTCGATTTTCTTCTATTTTGAGGCATATTTTTGGCAGCCATCTTGGATGTTCACTTACTTAATTGATATTATTATACGGGGAAACGTGTAAGAATTACGAATGAGTTAATTTCCGTTCCTTATCTGATATAGTTCTTCCGTAATCGAGAAAATTTAATGATGGTGTAAAATAGTGAAATTGGCCAACCCTCATGGATTACCTCATATCCGGCCGGGATGATTCCTTGTTAATATCTGAAAATCAACTCGCAAGTTGTCCAGGTACATGAAAAAACCGATCTCGTTCGGTCCTGGAGGGTCCCATACCTTGCTGCCCGACTAGTTAGAGATAATCGGTACCAACAAGATCGCCGATTCGCTAACACATTCAGATATTCGTTTTGAGTAATGAGGAGTGATGTGTGTGTGTGTGTGTGTGTGTGTGTGTGTGTGTGTGTGTGTGTGTGTGTGTGTGTGTGTGTGTGTGTGTGTGTGTGTGTGTACGTGCGTGTGTGTTTTTTAATTAAAATTTCGTTTATGCGCGGCAGGTGTTGAACTTGGACAGGTGAAAAGATGACGCACGATGTGTTAAAGGGCTAGTAGTTAACTGCCTGAAAAATACCAGAACTTCTCTCGATGCAACGACCCGGAATTATTTTTTTTTTTTGCTCTGACTACTGTACACCTCCGTCGTGTGAGTGTGTATATGATTAATTAGTTCCGGGGTTCTTCTCTAGCGCCACAAATATATATTATTACAAATCGTTTCGTCAATGCATCGCAGTTGCTTATGTAACTCTTGGCATCAGTTCAAAGATTGTCTTTGTTCTACAGAACACCTCGAAATGAGAGGAATCAAACTGCGAAAATTTCAAATTGGAAAGGAAGATCCGTATTTATTGGTTTATCGAAATGTGTTTATTGAAGTGCATTTTTATTTTCTAAAGGAGTGTCAAACTAACTAGGTAAAATGTACATGACAGACCATAGTTTTCGTTTCAATTTAATTGTAGTCATGTATTGCAGAGTTTTGTAAAGAAGAAAAAACTTGCCTACTGTGATTAAGTTTAGGAATAATGTAGACGAGCTACTTACAAATAATGCCCATTCAATTGATTTATTTTATAAGTAATAACATACCTGTATATGTACAACGAACGGTCTGTTTCAAAAGAAATTAGTTGACGATTTCCATCCGTCAATATTAACCAGATAGTGGTGCAAGACCATATTCGGGTTTATATTTTGAGGTTCAGGCTTCATATTCTGTGGATGTGTTTCATATTACATTTGAAGTAAAAATATTTAGTGTGTATATATTTCCCAAGCTTCCGTGTTGTATGGAAAGGTGCCTTTAGACACTCTAACATACATTTTAACAAGACAAATACATGCAAATGAATTTTGATCACGAAAATAATCTTGCAATCTACCAGTACACTGATTCAGTGTTACAAGCCACTAACAGGGCTTTAAAAAAATGAGCTGCCAGAGAAAAAGCCTGTGTTTACCAAGCTCATGTTTTATATTCAGCCAAAGGTAAATAATATACTGTTTATAGAAATTTGTTCTATTACAAATTATTGAAGAGTGCCTGTGGCCACTCTTCAATAATTTGTAATAGAACAAATGTTGAATGACAAATTCAGACCAACAAAAATAATTTAGCCCTCAATCAGCTAAGAGACAACAAGGACAGTATTTTATCTGCTATTTTCGTTCATTCATTATTTTTTTCATAACTATGACCTTGTTTTTGTTGTCTATCAATCTTTTTGTTTTTTAGCTATACAAATAGTTAGGGGACAGAGTTTCTGATATAATGTGAGTTTTTTTTTCCAATCCCCACTCACACACTCCCACATCTCTGGAAACGTTTACCAAATACATTTCAAAATGCTTAAAGCTTATGCCAGATTTACATGGTGAAACAAATCAGGGATTATATTTTGGTCGGGAGTTAAATTTTTAACCTAAGATCATTTTACTGGGAGCATTTTGCGTTTACATGCGTTTTAGGCCACAGTGTAAAACGAAGCGTTAGTGTGTTATTTTATTAGATAAAAGGGGCCATTTGGCAATTGACAATGGACAGAATTCGACGTGTTTGGATGCGAACTCTGCCTTATGCACTAACGTTGGGCGTGATTGCTGCAACATGCAGATGTGAAGCTGTTGAAGTAGACTACGCACAAAGGAATAACGAATAATATAATGACATTATAAAGGAATATTGACAGAACGTCAGTTTGTTGACAACTTCAGAATGAAAATAACTTCTTTTGAGAGAGTTAGAGGCATTCCTTAGACCGCCCGACAAGTGTGTAAGGAAAACTATCTCAGTCGACAAACGGGTGACGATGACTTTATACCGACTGGTAATGGATTCCCAATATTTAATCGTGGGAGGACTATTTGTCGTCTCCAAGTATGCTGTTTGTACCCTTATTCATAAAGTTCCTGAAGCCATTGTGGCGAATCTTTGTGGTAGGAGATGAGGTAACCGGCCCCATTCGGGGGATCTCATGGGGGTTCTCGTATGAGGCATGTCATGTGACCAGTGATGTCATGTTTGGTTGCCATGGTAACCGGTGTGAGCGGCCATCTTGCGATGTCAGCCCCATAGTGACACATGGTGTTAGTGCGCATGCGCAGCGCATGTTGTTAGGGTCATACGTGTTTCCGCCGGCCATTTTGTATACTGGATGCCGCCATCTTGGTTTCTATGGTAGCACATGGTTGCTATGTGATATAAAAACCTTCTCATGGGACAGGGGTACGTTCAGTGGGTATGTTCCTTTGTACAAGAGTAATTTCCCAATTCGAAGAATTACCCAAATAAACCCAACAATCCATCCAAATCACCCAAAACGACTTTATTTAGACGGATTCCCCTTTTATCGGCTTAGCACGTTATGCTATAGTACCCCGTAAGCTTCGAGATTTGTTCGATTGAACAGGAGTAAATCTATTCACCAGATACAGCCAAATAATCCCTCCAAATCACCAAAATCCACACAAACTACCGAAATTGACTTTATTTAGTGCGGATTTCTCCCAGAATCCTATTTAGGACCGCCATACCGTGGTACTGAGAGACCCCCAGGTACCGAGGGGGACCCCCGAGGTAAGTTCGACTGAACTACAGTGGTTTTTTTTCTGGTTTGGATTTCCCGCGGAATTCTTTTAGGACCGCCATACCATGACATATAATAAGTAGCACGTACTGTACAGCCGCCGTGGACTGGTCAATTTCCACGGTTGCAATAATATTAGATTCCAAACAATAATTATAGGTATAATCATCAAACATTTAATTAATGAAGCACCGGGTACAACCCGGGTACAACCCGCTGCTTCATTAATTAAAATTTTGCTGCTGATGATTTTTATTACGTCGTAAACGCATACGTGAACATCACGGCCCACGCGTGGTTTACGACCAATCCACGGCGACTGTACTGTTGTGCTATAGTACTGAGAGGCCCTTTTGGATTATAGTCAACTGATAGACGAACCTCCATGAAAGCCAATATCCTTCCTAATGTCTATAATCTATCGAGTAGTTACTGATAAGTCACTGCTCGAACGACTCGAATCCCATCGAGCTAAAAAGCCGTAGAGTATTTACTCGAACGAGTGACTCGCACATACGACTCTTAGCCTCATTTCGGTACTTGAGGACACCTATGGCCTGGTATTGTATTATCTGAGGATACCTATCGAGGATACCTTCTGGAGAATCCCTTTTTGTCGTATGGGGCCCATTAGAAAATCCTCCAATGAGGTCTAATTTACTATTCCTCTTCCTCATTAATGTTACGCGAGGTAAAAACAACCAATGAAAGTGATTGAATGTTTCGCGGACATTCTAACGTCAAACCAAGAACTCACTCAAGTGATTCGGAAAACTGGACGAACAAACATGAACACTAAACATTCCATTTATATTACCCAAATAATGAAACAAAACTCAAGGTATTATACTATCCCGCTAAAATTAAATTCGAACGTTCGCAAAAAACAAATGACAGAACCTCAAAAGTGATAGAAAGACCTCCCATCACCCTCAATATACTGGTCGGAAGGTGGTTATTTATTCATTTATTTAATGGTTTTTAAGGTCACATATTTCTGCAAATGGCTAATCATGACCACGTCAGTTTTACGGATGCAGGAAGCGGGAGTACCCGAGAGAACCGCCGAGCAACTGTCAGCTCCCCAACATACTAACTCTACACAAGCAGGGTTAGCATTGAGTGAAGACAGGTGCATCATCGACGTGCAGTACGCCTTAGTACACAACCCCACCGTGCCCCCACGTGGACAATAGGGGGAGGGGAAGTGTCTTGCCTGAGGACACAATGCGTTTGCCGCAGGTGGGATTAGAACTGAGGGTATCTCGACTTGCAGCCTGCACCTCTACCTACTGAGCCACCGCGCCCCCATCGGAAGGTGGTGGCTCATCGCGTGAGGGGGGTGTGCTGTTGCTGGTCGTGGTGTGTAACCCGCCTGACTGTGTCCCGGCCTTGCCAAACGAAGAAGCATGTTCATCATTTTATACTGATGGTCGTGTTCCATCCTCTTCAGCTCTCCTTCTGATTAAGTCGCATCTTCGCGCGTACGGGTTTCTTTATTTCAACTGAAAACCTTTTAGTTTTCAGCTTCAAGTATTTGTTTTCTAACTTCTCGTTCGACGATGTAAATCTATCAATCACAGTTCCAAGTGTAGTCTCCAGGTTCGCCGTAATTGGAGATTTTGTTTGCATCTTGTAAGAGGAGGGCTTAATCTTGGTTCTCGTCTTACTCGAAGTGTCTGCGAGGATTCGCGTCCATCATGGGACTTTGTCGTGCTCGAAACATCCTGGAACTTTGTTGACATGTTCGCGGCATCTTCACTAAATGAGTCTTCGGTGGCATTCTGATTGATTGTTATGGTTTCGTTTGAATCACCGACGATCGCATTGGAGAGTTATCCGACACCACTTATGTAGCTGGTGTTGTCATCTGTGTCAGATGTGTCCTCCCACAGAACCAGTGTCTTTCGAATTTCGATCATCTTCAATGAAGATGAAGTGGCCCGCTCGCCCAGAATTTCATCCAACTTATCATAATGTTTGCATTTGTCCAGTGTTACCGCTTTTCGAACGCATCAAGCGACAAAGAACAACACTTTACTCTGGAAAAATAGTTGCTTCTAATTAACTTGCGATAAACAAGCAAAGTGTCCTTTTGTAAGTTTTAATAAACAAAATGTTTTCGTTTGTTAAAAGTACCAAAAAGTAGCTTCGCTGTATCTTCGCATGGTCTAATAGGTATTTTTTCAACAATTACTTGCTTCTCAATTGGATCTTCCTCACCCGTCTAGTAAGTTCAAGGGAGATAACTTATCAAAAGTCAAATTTCATGACGATATGTGTGAGGGATGACTAAGAACTGAAATGAATTATCTCTTGCTTTTTCGAAGTATGAATGCGGGATGGGCGCGTTTAGTTTCGTACACACTTTATAAAACTTAACACCCCTATCATACATTCGTATCCTCATAACACGACAGATAATTCGTATCAATTCGTATATAAATAAGGGTATCATTAAAGACCTCATTAATTTGTTGGAAGGTTATTGCATTCAGAGGCAGACTGGCCGTATTGTCCACCGGGTATTTTTCCGGTTGGTCCTATATTGGATGGCCCTTGGGGCCCCAAAATTGATAGAGCTCAAAACATATTGGTGTCTAGAATTTTGTGAAAACGCCCAACAGGCGAAATGGATCTGATTGTAAAGAATACTAGTATATTGAAATGTTCTCTATGTGGAACGTCAAAGCACCATACCAGCATTCTAGTCTGCCAATGGCACCATACCACCAGTCTAGTCTGCCAAAGCACCATACCACCAGTCTAGTCTGTCAATGGCACCATACCAGCAGTCTAGTCTCTCAAGGCACCATACCAGCAGTCTAGTCTGTTAAGGCACCATATCATGATGTCATTACATTACTGCTGTTACACCAGTTACAGATTTTGAACGTATTCAAAGAGTAACTTGATAAAAAACGGAGTTATTTTATTCGAATACTTCACAATGTGGAGATGGTGATTCTGATATCTGAACCCTTCCTAACCTAGATCAATTGACGTTTGAGAGCAGATTATTTGACCTGGGAGCACGGTGGCCCAGTGGTAGACTGTTGGGCTTCTGTGCTAGAGGTTCCGAGTTCGATCCCCGTCCGGGACGACCCGCGCTGTGTCCCTGGGCAAGGCACTTTATCCCGGTTACCTACATGGAGGCACGATAACGCCGTGTACTAAGGTCTACTACACGTCCATGGTGCACACGTGTTCTTTGTCCTAATGGAGCTTGAGCAGAGTTGTTGAGGAGCTGACAGTTGCTCGTCGATACACAGTGGTTCTCGCCGAGTACTCCGGCTTCCTCTACTCGTAAAACTCACGGTCGCGATTAGCCATTGCGTATAAGTATGTGACCTTAAGCGCCAATAAATAAATAATAACCACTTGGCCTTTGTTAAGAAAAATTGTTATACCTGAAGGTCAATCCGTAAGTCAACATTGCGTCTTTTTTACGTGGTACTGGTTCGCATTTTCGAGTCATGTGGAAAAAAGATGGCGCAAAAACAAAGTACTATTTAGGAGACGATCATAGACCTCGAAAGTGACAAGAAATATCTCTGGGTCGTATGAGGTAGCACGATTAAAAAAAAACAAATGTTTTAGGAACAGCATCGTTGGAAGCAAAGCTGAGAAGAAGAACAAGAGGTTTAAATGTGTACCCGGTTAAGATTTGGGCTGGGGAGCAAACCACCTACTGCTCTCTCCCGTCTCACACACACCCAGAATTAACAACCGATAGTTAAAATAGAATCATATCTGGTGAATTCTCCGATGTTACATGCTGCTGTCGTGAGAACAACTGCTGGTGGTGGGAATTTATCCAGGTAAACACTTCCAGTAGTTTGATTAACCTAACGTGATATGCTCTTGTTTGAGATTAAGTCTATTCTTGTCTTTCATTAAAGTTACTTCGTATCGACTAGACGCGTCATTTCAGATTCCTAAACATTGGTAATTGTTTAATCTGAACGTAGAGTTGATGTGTCTTTAATGGATCACTGGTACATTATTTACAAAATGTACCACACTAGCGTCGGCGTAAAAAGAAGGATACGAGGAAAGAGTAATATTTTTTCTCGTTTATTCTCTCACTCGGCATTTCGTGAGATGAATTCACGACAGTGTTTCGAGAAATCTTTTGTCTGTGTAAATGATCACAGAGAGGGTCCAGCTTCTCGTTCGTCATTTTTGCCATCATTTCTTTAAACGTTTTCTTGTTGAAATAATAACAATAAATACGTTATCATTGTATGTCTTAAAGTTTAAACTGCAACTGCCCAGCAGTTAAAGAACTGGAATACATTAACCATCAGCCCAGAAACTGATGAATATCAGAGGAGCTCATGGTTGTTTGGAAGCACATGGTTTAATGGAACCGACTGTTATGAGCTAGCGACATTGATGCATTTAATACCAGAGAAGGAACTTTCCCTGATATCGGAATACATTGAAGAAGACGATGAATCTTCAACCAAAAAAGCACTACCCAAATCAAGTTACACGGATCTGAGTGAAGATAAATCGTTATCATCCTATTCTTTGTATGATCAGGTCAAAATTACAAATCGGACAGCTGAACATCAAGCACCAGAGAAACCAAATCATTACATCGGGTGGGATTGTGAGAATATTGTCAAGCAAACATTTTGGAGAAACTTAATACGTTGCAGAAAATGCTGAAACCATGGTTGATGCTTTAATCAGCAAACCACCAGGCTGTGGCAGTACAACAAACAACACCACCAAAAACAACAACAATAGCAGTAATGTTTTAGCAAGCAAAGACAGAAGCAGGTCTGGCAGAGAACCATCAACCTAGATGCAAAAAAATAATGATCAAAGAAAAAAAGCGAGAAAAAGTTCTCACAAACAGGGAGGTGGAAGCGTAAGACAATGTAGCCCTCAAACCATTGATAGAGATCTCGACAGGACAGAAAAATCCCAACCAATGACGGTTTAGTCTTCTGATGATGCATTTTTGGTTCGCGTTTTAGTTGTTGTGACACCAGGTGGGGTGTATAACTTAGGGTTTAATCCAGGGAATTCTCGGGTTCCCGGTTCCGAAAGCCGGTCCCGATACTCGGGAAATCTACAGCACGGAACCGGAAATAAAGCGTGGCACTGGTTGTGTATTGAACTGAAGTATTCGGAATTGAAACTTTGGAGGATTTCCGCCACCCTTCCACGACTGAAAGTTTTACAGCCCTGATTCCCGACGAACCATTTTCTACAAAACACTGTAACGCTCAACCAGTTCTGGAGGACCCCTCCCCCACCCCTTCCCTTTCTGCAGCAAGATCTTCTTCACCCGCTTCAAAGTTCAAACTCGTCTTCATTTTCAGAATCACTATAGTATCACTATTCACTACCACCTCCAACATCAATATCTTCTTCACAGCCGTCACCACTCTCCTCTGCTTGAAGCAGGGTGAAGAGGGTGTTGAGGTCGGAGAAGGTAGAGGTGATAATCCTAGTGATTCTGAAAATAAAGAGAGGTTTTCATACTTATGTTAGGAAAATAACTTTTTCTGTTTGGAGATGGTAGATTGCAATGAAATGTCCTCATTATCATTAAATGCGTCATGTTTCCCTCATAAATTTACTTGATATTACCTGGGAAATTTCTCAGTTCCCGGTACTGAGAGGAATTTCATTCCCGTTCCCGGTTCCTAGAAAACAAGGGAATATAATATGAAAATACGTGACACGTAATGGTGCACCCCCAATATTGTTAATTTCGGTAAATATTGCAGGCCCCAACCAAAATCTTTCAGAAAAAGAGAAGGTATATATCACAGAAATAGCAACGGTTATGTGATATATAGCAAACTGCCCAAACTTGTACAGCGACACGAAATAAACACAGAACCACACATGTATGTTCACATTTTAATGTGGAGACAAATATAGCAATCGAGAAATTTAAAAAGATTACGGAAGGATCAAACTTGAGACAAACTATAGTAAAACAAACCTTCATGTTTTAACCTGACAAAATACCAATTGGTTCATTAGGGTTTTACAACACTTTCAAACAAAGGCTATATTATGAGCGGGATTGTATGTCAATTTCAATAACTAAGGTGCTTATATCACGTTGTTAGTTCCCAAGATGAATGGCAAACTGATCCACTGGATGGCCAATAAAAACACCAACCCCTGGCGAGGACCTTGCAAGCTCACCCACACAGACATCGTAATATCCTGATGAAACAAATTCCTTAGAATTTGCGATATCACTACATTGAGAAGTCTATGTGAACAGTCAGGCCATTGCTGCAATGTATTAATTAACAGCCTGGCTACCACAGATGTACCTATTATATCCAAGACACCCTGCTGGAAAGCCGCCCGTGCATCAAACGCTTGGTTATCAAAGCTGGGCCTGTGATAACCCGATCAAGGAACAAAGACGACCTACATGGCACTTGAATATTCAACACAGGCCAACAGCTCCCGTAAATCATATCAACCTGGCTCTGTGATAACCCGATCAAGGAACAAAGACGACCTACATGGCACTTGAATATTCAACACAGGCCAACAGCTCCCGTAAATCATATCTTCAGCGAGGGTCTGTTAAACACCAGGTGTTAAGATATCGACAGTTCCCACCTGAAGGCGGATCCACAAGAAGACCCCATAAACTACTTCTCTGTAATATCCAGATTCTAGCAAGAAATCGACAAGCTCGCCCACATAAGGACGATGGCATTCTAAATTAGCAGAATATGACAAAAATAGAAGATTCTGCTATACGATGGCTCAGATCCCTACACGGGAACCCCACATCTGTCATAACATTTAGTTTCACCAACCTGGCTCTTCAAGCAACAGGTAGACGACTCTCATGGTCGAATGAGGGAGTCTATTCTACTCCAGACACACACACGGGGTAATCAATGGACAAAAACGGAGATCACATCACTAAGAAGTAGCAAGGAAGTGACAAGCTTGCTCACATATGAAATGGAGATATGATAAATGATAATATTTTCTTATCGCCAGATATCTATAGATTTGAATAATCAAAGTACTTGACATATAATATTTTAAAAAAATCAATGTCTATTGACCTGCAAAATATCTTCCACACATTTGCATACTAGACTGAAACTACACATACTGAGCTAAGGTAATAAGTTTTACCATGGTGGCTACTGAACTGAAAGCATGTCACAGAATTATTATGCACACGTGTCTGCCATCTCTATTAATGATCAAACATGCAAATGAAAAAGAAAAAAAAACTTAATATTAGAGGTCGCCTTCTCTTCAGATCAACCCAATGGAGAAACGACAATAGAACCATGAAGTAAGTTTAATTGGTAATTGTACGGTCCGTTTTCGATTCGTTGTAAACAACTTGTTTTAGTTTTAAAAGAAATAAAATATAAAACAGAACTCGAGATCAAGATCTTGAATAACAGGACAACATGAGTAGTAGATCATGTACCCGATCGACCCACACTGAACGGATCTCATGTGCCGTCATAGCAACGTGGCCCGGTCACGTCATATTTGGGAGTAGTGGTAGCCATCGTGAGCGGCCATCTTGTGATGCCATCCTCGTTGTGATGCGTGGTCCTAGTGCGCATGGGCAGCGCATGCTGTTAAGGTGATAGGTGTTTCCTCGTCTCACTTTAAGGAATCGGCTAGGAATCCCACTTACGGAATTCCTTCAACGGCCTGTCAATATCTACAGATGTTATACAAGGGATTTAAACTCTGTATAAAAGAGTACATGTTAGGGAAAATGAAGTAATCTGATTGAACCTATTGAAGGCTTGACTGAGGGCAGAGTCGAGTACATGATTGTAATAGTGCTACAAATCAGTAGTAGTGGTTCGAAGCTGCAATGGTGGTAGAAGACAAAAGTATTGGGTGAATGTTGTTTATGCTAATCGTAGGACAAATGATAATGACTATGGGTAATACAGCAGTAGTGGTTTTACAGCTATAGAAACCCGAAGCTGATCAGGTACTATGACGCCATAATTATCTCCAGGTAGGTAGCCTCCAAAATATCTTCCAATGCCGAATCATCTCATCATACATATCCCCCAATACCTACAGTTTAGGTGTAGTCACACGTTCGAGCAATTACTCGACGGCTTATTTTCTCGATGGGATTCTAGTAGTTCGAGCAACATGAGGTAGCAAGCCTGCAGTAGTGTTAGTAGTGGTATACGACTCTAAGGGTTGAAGAAGACTATAGGATAGGGTGACTACAGTATAAGCGAGTCATAGGATAGACAATGGTCTTGGAGCTATACAAACCAGAAACTGATCGGGTATTAGGAACAATAATTATCTTCAGGCAGGTAACCTCCAAAATGTATCCACCAAAAAACATCCTTCAATGCTGAATAATCATGTCATAAGTATCCTTCAATACCTAGATGAGGAAAAAGTCGTAAGTGGAGTCATTCGTTCGGGCAATTACTCTATGGTTCATTTGCTAGATGAAGTGGTGAAAAGATGATGTGAAAATTGGGTTTTCTTGAAAATTTTTCCCGCGAAACGGTTGGCGTTGCTATTGACGTCGTGACGTCATGATACGCGTGCGACGTCATAGAGATGCTGCCCACTGTTATTGTCCAGTATACAATCTGACATAACGTAATTTGGGTCAGGGGGTGACTAAATTTAGATAGGAGAAATATCATAGTAGCGGTATATTCGCCTGTACCCCCACCCACCCCTCCCCCCTCCAAAAGCCATTGGTACTAGTAATCGACTTAATGCATTATGTCATCCCATGATTAATATAGGTAGTATGTAATGCGGTGGCAGGCGTTATCGTGGGGTGGGTAGGTGTAATGCATGGTCGCCTAGTGTGGAAGTATAGTATGCGTGGTATATCCCTTTCAGGTCCCAAGTTAGCACTTTGTACTATTAATTCACCTTATGCTTCATATTATCCTATGTCTGCTATAGCTAAGTCAAGCAGCAGGGTGGGTGGGTGGTATTGCGAGATAGTCATTGGTGGTTTGGATTGGCAGTACAGGATGAATGGTCTATTGGCGTATTACCCCCTTATTACTATTAACCCACCGAATCATTTATAGTACCTAATGGCTGGTATTGGTAGTATGGAATTCCAGACCAGGCAGTATTATACTAGGTTGTTTAGAATAGTAGTTAAGGATTAACGGCCTGTTTGTCCCTTATCCATTTGGCCTATTATCTACTAAGTCCTGGGGGCGCGGTGGCTCAGTAGGTAGAGGTGCAGGCTGCAAGCCGAGAGGTCCTCGGTTCGAATCCCACCTGCGGCAACCGCGTTGTGTCCTTGGGCAAGACACTTCACCCCGCTTGCCTACATGCGGGCACGATGACGCTGTGTACTAAGGCGTACTGCACGTCGATGGTGCACATGTCTTCAGCCAATCTAACCCTGCCTGTGCCGCGGTGCAGAGTTCAGAGTTACGATGTTGGGGAGCTGACAGCTGCTCGTCGTTGCTCGGTGGTTCTCTCCGGGTACTCCGGCTTCCTCCACCCGTAAAACTGTCATCGACATGATATGACCCTGGCTGTTAATGTGTCGTTAAACCCAAATACAAAAAAAAAAAATCTACTAAGTCCTAACCTATTAACTCGTTTCGGGACGGGAGTGGGTGGGGTGGTATTGGTAGTACAAAATACGGACTACTAAAGAAATGAGGTTAGCTTTTGTGGTGTTTTGGCAAATAAGGACAGATTGGGAGGGGGGGGTGCGGGGGGGGGGGGGGGGGGGGCTGGTTCGGGGATTAGTGGGGACTTTCGGAGACCGAAAAAGAGCTGATTTGTGGACTATTGGGGACGCTGATGTTATACTTGTGTAGTTTGGCTCCCGAATCCCAGAAAATCTTTTAGGCCTCTTACTTCCAAGCTCATACACAACATATTTATGGCTCCTAGATGGCTCCTATTTCTATAAGCGTCCTACACAATAGATAACAGATGGCCATTCAACATTCAATACATTTTATTCTGTACAAGATAATAATATTACAATATACATTTATCTGACAAAACACGATTTAATTGCAGTTTTCAAATATGCATGACTAATGAATGACGAGTAACACAGAGAAATGAATTTTTCACATCAACATTGCAGTGACAAAACAGCTGATGGTCAGAGTACATTAATGTCTATATATCCAGTGCTTTGGTCGATGTTCCATCTTCTTGAACTTTTCTTTTCGTGTAAAAATATGGCAGTCCATCCTTGATCTGGCTGTAAGTGTACATGTGATTATTGTTCACTACAAATCCACGGTTAACTCCTGTTCCACTCTGCTGCGTTTTCAACACATGCATATATTTGTTCTTCGTCAGGTCGTTTATTTATTCCTTTGGAACTAAACTTGCTACTCGGGCCGAAACAGTAGTTGGTTTTGCTACAGAGACCCACAATTCCATCTCCGCTCTATTCAACCTTGAAAAGGCCAGGTGTTCATTTATCGAATGCTTTCCGGTCGCTGCAACATGACCCCTTCGGTGACCATATATCTCCTCTAATCTTGGTTTGAACAAAGTCTTCTCTGTTGTCATCGCATGATTCTGACGGTAACCATTGATGATACTCTCTATAAAACTGTTCTTTCTTTTCCGGCTTTATTACTTCTTCTAGAGATGATTTGGAAAATGATATGTATCCAGAATCTGTATCCATGAGGCAGTACTGAAAATCACGTCTATCCACGAAGGTATCAATAAAATCATAGTAAAGCTGCAACATCTTCATCTTTGCGTATTGGTACACGAAGAATCCGATATGAAGTGGTAAGTTCAGCTCGATGCGGTTCTTATTCATTTCCAACTCGTATACTGTTTCGCTCAAAGGGTTCATTTGTCAGAAGTGCACGTTGTTTATTAAGCGAGAAGCTTCGCCGTCATTACAGTAAATAATATTTCTGTGTTTTCTTTGTTGGTTACTGTCTTTCCGTACCCACTATTCCCAAGGAGTTTCATTGTGTCAGCAACTATTTCCTTATCTGGATTCCGATCACCGTCCCTCTGGCCTGTGATACCTCTTCTCCAAATTTCTTGAAGCACGCTTTTGGTTCGTTTCGTAAGACTTGGTAAATTTGTGTCACCTCGAGGCCGTGATCAAGGTGCCATTTCAGGAGTGGCGTTGCAAGCAATATCCCCTTCGCATGGTAACTCCCGATCAAACTTCTTCTCGGCTGGCGCATGCAGGGGATTTTCCCTGCAAACTTTCTCATGTGATCTCCGATGTCGTCTGTACTGATGGCGGTATTTTTAAAGATGGGTGTCATTTCTTCAAAGTGGTGTCTGAGGTGGTCTGGGACTTGAATGTCACACTCAACTAATCCGAACAGATTGCCCGAAATCACATGCTGCGTTACTTCACTCTCGTTCATTGTCCATGTTAAAGTGCTGCTCCCAAGTTTCTCCAGACAACGTTTTACTGCAGGATCCTTTCTCATTTTCAGCCACTGACATTCCCAAATTTCAACAAGTTTGTATCCTTGATTTGTATTTGGCGTTATTGGTAGTCTCTTGGTGAAGTTCCTCCATTTGTTTTTCTCGAACAATGTTGAAAAGAATTGCTTCTCCATTTCTTTTGGTGTTTAGTCGACAATTGTGGCCATGCCAGAAGCAACCTTGAAATTGATAGTCTGCGTTTCCTTACACCAGCCGTCTACGGGCAGATGTCTCCTTCCAATCTTCTTTTCTTCTGCATTGAATTGATTCCGGTTTTCAAGACTGTCTCTTGTGGAGATGTAGTTCAACCACTGCTGCGCCAGTCTGCCATACTTGTGAGAATACTCCGGTTTGAAGTCATGTTCTTTATGTATTTTTATATACATCCCAGTTGGCATCTCTTGCATTAAACACCACAAGTAAAGAGCGTTGGCGTCATAATCAACTACACTCCCACACGTTTTAGCTTCCTCTCCATACTGATAAGATCTAATTTTGTTTATTCCTTTTTCTTGATGACGGTCAAAAATTATCGAAGGACCTCCAACGATGTTGTCTTTTACCAGGTGATGTAAATCTTTGTTCTTGTCGTGGAAAATGGTAAAATGGGTTTCATTGTCGATCGTGTTGAACAAATACTTCAATGTCAGTCCGGGTACACTCATTCCATCTTTCATTATATCAATCCCGCGCTCTTTGTAGAAGGCAAATTGTTTCTCTAGTGCTTCTATGAATGGCTGGACATCACGATTGTTATACCAGATTAGAAAATCGCGAAAGGTTTTCATCATGTGGTCTTTCCATATTTTCTGACAGTAGATGTATTCTTCTTTAGATATATTTTCCCTTTTGAGCGAACTGTAGAATGTATCGTAGTTCTTCAAGTGGTCTTGTTCCAGTTTCTCCAAATCATCAATCCACTCGTTTGGCAGGTAACCTTTCGTCACTGAACATCCAAATGGTCTGAAAAATTTATCATACGAAAAACCAGGTGCCAGATAATTCACCATGTCAAGGAATTTGAACTGTTCTGTTTTAAGGCACAGGAAATTGTTATTTCTCTTCACAGTAAATCCAATATCTTGTTTCGTTTTCAAGAAAGTAAGTAGCTCGCACTTCACAACATTGAAATCATATTTTCCAGAGTTGAACCAACAACCGACATTTCTTTCAGAAAAGCAACAAACTGGTGATGTAGCTCATCCAAGGGATGTGATCTGGCACGTCCTTCTTCATTTAACAATGGGTCGCTCTCAGTTGCTTCTGTGATCTTCGTATTGAGTACATCAATGTAAGGTTGATATTCTGACTTTAACAGCGCATAGGCCCGGTTTGAAGTCTCTTCCAAGTAATTCATCATACGGCTCACCAGTTCTTGGGCATTTCCTTCTGTAATAAAGCAGACCGTTTTTTCAAATTCTGGTACATTGCTGCTTACACTTACGCTCAATGGAACGTGTCGGGCTTCCCAGGTCAGTTTTTCACTTTTTGTAGGTAGATGAGTTGTATCGAAATAGCATTCGAAGTCAAAGGTTGCTCGGTACGGGTAATATCTATTTTCACTTGGAACTGAGATGCCTTCATCTTCTAAGAGTTCAAAAACTGTTTTTGAAACATGATAACACCGCCAGTATATTCATAAGATACTTTTTTGTACATGTTCTGTCATGGCGATGTAGCGCTTTCACCGTTTTCCACAATTTTCCACACTTCCGACAGGTAAATGACTTGCAGTAATGATTGATGTCTCTGATGTTACTGACATGTTCTTCGTGAATGTTGACATACATCGTCTCACTAAAACGGCAGAGTGATCGTCTGAGTAGACTAGCATTTGTTTCTCCATCCTTATTGTGTTGTAACTGATAAACGTTGATGTTCAGTTTAAATAAGTTCTCTATTTCAGATAACTGGTTGAGATTCACTGCTTTGAAAGTTTCCGAGTCTTCATCTGCATACTGTCGGAACAGGTATTCGGTTTCAGTGTTCAAGTTGTGGTAGGTAGCCCCTCTTGAAAAGACTAAGCATCTGAATAAACACAGGTTATCGTCGTACTTGAAGTTGTTGTTTTGGTCTTTCACTAAAGCAATTATGGCTGGATTTTCCATGATATACGCAGGTAAATCTGTGGCGCCTCCAATAGGATGATCTCTAATTTTATTGATGTAGAATGTTATGTTGGTCACTTTATATACAGTCCATTTAGAGTCTGGTCGCTGTTGTCTCGCCCACTCTAATACATCTTCTTGGGAAACATCTCTCATAAACTTTTCAAAATCTTCTAGATTCGAAACAAGACGTGGTGTGTCCAAAAATCTGGCATTGTTCTGGGAAGCGTGGTAGTATCGCAGGACATCAGTTTCATTATGTCTTAAGATAAATCCGTAGCTCAGGTTGATTTTGAACTTCCACACTTGTTGTTGAAAAATTGTTTCTGTAAATTCATTGGCCATAGCTGTTAGGTCGCCGGTCTTGATGCGAAAATTGTAAGTGTCTTGAAGTTTTCTGTTCGTGATATGGTGGGTCCGTATAATGTTCCAGTTCACTTTGTAGAGAGCTTTCATCTCATCATATTCATCTTCATATAATAGTTCAGGTGAAAACACTGGAGGATCACACTCCGTGGTTAATGTTCTGGATTTCTTCGTCTTCCCACTTGACTGCTGTTGGTCGTCATTCGATTTTCGGGGTTTTTTTGGCTGTTTTCTTGTCAGATTGATGAGCTGCTTCCATATGTACGCTGGTTTGAGACAGTTCACTGAATTCTTGCCGACGCTTTTCGCTTTTTTGTAAGTGATGCTCGAGATCTTCATTCCTGGAATATCTCATGTAGCAGTTGTGGCATCCATAAATCTTCTTCATATGCATAGTTCTGATATGTCGCTGCAAGTTGCTTCTCTTGTGGAATATTCTTTCACACTGTTCGCATTCTAATGAAGGTAATGTCTTTTCAGCGTCTCTTTTACAAAACTTTTTTCTGAAGATTTCTTCTTACACCTTGTATCTTCTTGTCTTTTTCCCCCTTAATATAGTACTGGTGATCTGTTTTCAGATGCAGGTGATAGTGTATGAGATTGCTGAATTCTCACAGGCAGTCTCCGCATTTCCATTGACTTGTACATTTCTCTAAGTGGTTCTCCAGGTCTTCTTTTCGAGCGAATTTCTTGTGGCATCTCTGGCATTCATGCCTTCTTTCTTCTAGGTCTACAGTCCTCGCATGTCTCTCTAAGCTGATTTTCCTGCTGAATGATTTTTCACACTGGTGGCACACGAAGAAGGCTGGTGGCATATTGGTAGCGTTGTCGGGATCTCTTGCCTGAAATAATTGAAAATTTCGAATTAGCAGAGCTTCCCACTAACGATGTGTTCACTTCGGTGACTAGATGGCGAATGACCGATTGCGCAATGCGCGTCGCCATTTATTCCCTCTGGAAGCCACTCTCCCCACATCAGCAGCAGCAAATGGCGCTGAAGTAACCCTCCCCTCAGACTTGTTCTATAGTTATACTTAAAAAACAACAGTCAGTCTGTACTATGCATCATGTGAAATACCATGCCACGGCATTTTATCAGTCCAGTGAGATGTCCTTGAATTTTACTTCAGGTTTTTCCTAGAATAGATGCTATACACACAGATTAGCGATGGGCTTCAGTTGACCTAGAAGTGTAATTTTTAGCTGCCCCCCCCCCCCCCCCCCCCCCCATGCCGTATATCTCTAGACGCTACATGACTGCATTCATCTATCTCCCAATCGGGAATAGGAATAGAAACTCAACAAATTATTTACATAGAGAAACTTGGGAGCAACACTTTAACATGGACAATGAACGAGAGTGAAGTAACGCAGCATGTGATTTCGGGCAATCTGTTCGGATTAGTTGAGTGTGACATTCATGTTCCAGACCACCTCAGACACCACTTTGAAGAAATGACACCCATCTTTAAAAATACCGCCATCAGTACAGACGACATCGGAGATCACATGAGAAAGTTTGCAGAGAAAAACCACGTCATGCGCCAGCCGAGAAGTTTGATCGGGAGTTACCATGCGAAGAAGATATTGCTTGCAACGCCACTCCTGAAATGGTACCTTGATCACGGCCTCGAGGTGACACAAATTTACCAAGTCATACAACACGAACCAAAAGCGTGCTTCAAGGAATTTGGAGAAGAGGTATCACAGGCCAGAAGAGACGGTGATCGGAATCCAGATAAGGAACTAGTTGCTGACACAATGAAACTCCTTGGGAATAGCGGGAACGGAAAGACAGTAACCAACAAAGAAAAACACAGAAATATTATTTACTGTAATGACGACGAAGCTTCTCGCTTAATAAACAACGTGCACTTCCGACAAATTGAACCCTTTGAGCGAAACAGTATACGAGTTGGAAATGAATAAGAACCGCATCAAGCTGAACTTACCACTTCATATCGGATTCTTCGTGTACCAATACGCAAAGATGAAGATGTTGCAGTTTTACTATGATTTTATTGATACCTTCGTGGATAGACGTGATTTTCAGTACCGCCTCATGGATACAGATTCTGGACACATCTCATTTTCCAAATCATCTCTGGAAGAAGTAATAAAACCGGAAAAGAAAGAATAGTTTTATAGAGAGTATCATCAATGGTTACCGTCAGAATCATGCGATGAGCACAGAGAAGACTTTGTTCAAACCAAGATTAGAGGAGATATATGGTCACCGAAGGGGCCATGTTGCAGCGACCGGAAAGCAACCGATAAAATGACCCACAATTCCATCTCCGCTCCATTCAACCTTTTCAGGGTTGAATGGAGCGGAGATGGAATTGTGGGTCTCTGAAGCAAAACCTACTACTGTTTCGGCCCGAGTAGCGAGTTTAGTTCCAAAGGAATAAATAAACGCCAAAACGACCTGACGAAGAACAAATTTATGCATGTGTTGAAAACGCAACAGAGTGGAACAGGAGTAAACCGTGGATTTGTAGTGAACAATAATCACATGTACACTTACAGCCAGATCAAGGATGGACTGCCATATTTTTACACGAAAAGAAAAGTTCAAGAAGATGGAACATCGACCAAACCACTGGATATATAGACATTAATGTACTCTGACCATCAGCTGTTTTGTCACTGCAATGTTGATGTGAAAAATTCATTTTTCTTTGATACACGTCACTCATTAGTCGTGTATATTTGAAAACTGCAATTAAATCGTGTTTTGTCAGATAAATGTATATTGTAATATTATTAGCTTGTACAGAATAAAATGTATTGAATGTTGAAAGGCCTTCTGTTATCTATTGTATAGGACGCTTATAGAAATAGGAGCCATCTAGGAGCCATAAATAGGTTGTGTAGGAGCTTGGAAGTAAGAGGCCTAAAGGATTTTCTGGGATTCAGGAGCCAAACTACACAAGTATAACATCAGCGCCCCCAATAGTCCACAAATCAGCTCTTTTTGGTCTCCGAAAGTCCGAAAGTCCCCACTAAACCCCGAACCAGCCCCCCCCCCCCCCACACCCAATCTGACCTTAATTGCCAAAACACCACAAAGGCTAACCTCATTTCATTAGTAGTCCTATTTCGTACTACCAATACCACCCCACCCACTCCCGTCCTGAAACGAGTTAATAGGTTAGGACTTAGTGGATAATAGACCAACAGGCTGTTAATCCTTTACTACTGTTCTAAACAACCTAGTATACTACTGCCTGGTCTGGAATTCCGTACTACCAATACCAGCCATTAGACACTATAAATGATTCGGTAGGTTAATAGTACTAAGGGGGTAATACGCCAATAGACCATTCATCCTGTACTGCCAATCTAAACCACCAATGACTATCTCGCAATACCACACTACCACCCAGCCACCCTACTGCTTGACTTAGCTATAGCAGACATAGGATAATATGAAGCATAAGGTGGATTAATAGTACTAAGGGCTAACTTGGGACCTGAAAGGGATATACCACACATACTATACTTCCACACTAGGCGACCATGCATTACACCAACCCACCCCACAATAATTCCTGTCGCCGCATTACATACTACCTATACTAATCATGGGATGACATAATGCTTTAAGTCGATTAGTAGTACCAATGGCTTTCGGAGGGGGTGGGGGTAACCGCGAATATACCGCTACAATGATATTTCTCCTATCTAAATTTAATCACTCCCTGACTCGAATTACGTTATGTCAGATGGTATACTGGACAATAACAGTGGTCAGCATCTCTATGACGTCGCGCGCGTATCATGACGTCTCGCCGTCAATAGCAACGTCAACCGTTTCGCGGGAAACACTTTCAAGAAAACCCAATTTTCACATCATCTTTTCACCACTTACCCATAATATATACCTATAGCCTCATGCGTACATATATCACTATGCATACCATAGTATACTATATATACAGTACCTACACCACTTGTCGGATCCAGATGTATGTTGCTCCGGATAATAAGACACGATCAGGTACGTGCTTTACTACTTCCGAGGCACTTAAGAGAGTCTTCCTCTTCCACACCTGTACCTGACATACTCGACGCTGAATGCGTGACTGCAGGCGGTTTGCGTGAAATGATCGACGATTCCGTCTTGGTCGGGTTGCAGTCTACCTGCCACTGGCTCGCCAACTGTTTAGTTTTACTTGTGTCGTTAGTGATAAAGACGGCGGTCCGGATCGGATCTTCAACGACAAGATAGAGGGAGGTGTCAGCGGCAAACATCGGATATTGGAGAAGATCTCTTCCACTTTGTAAGAAACGGGCGGATTCCCAATATGGATACTTAGGATCTACCTGAGGAGATAGTCATCCATTTGGAGGAGTGCGAATTGATAACAACTCGCTGTTGTTTTTCTTGAAGATATGATACCTGTCTTCTGAGGCTTAAAGAGAAGACCTCGGTGCCACACTTTATTGAACGCTTTGCTAATATCATTGTAGATATATCTCACCTATTTACCTTCAACCAAAGCGTTTCTGGCTGTCTCGAGGATTTCACTTAATTGCAATACAGAGGATTCCTTTTGCAAGAAGCACATTCTTTAAGAATTTATCTCGTCAGGACCGCATGCTTTTGGGTTGTAAAACTTCAGTTACATATTTTTGTTAATAGGACATTTTCAAGGTTTTGGAGATTCGGATGGAATATCGGATCTTGGATAATGGCAGGTGAGCCGTCAATCTTAAAAATTGATTAGAAGTACTGGATAAAAGCCCCGGATTTGCTGGAATCAGGAGAGAGGTATTTTTTCAAAGCTAGGGGAGTATTTCTGTGCTTCACAAGGTGGTGGAGGAGTTTCGTTTGGCGAATTAGACGACGAATTCTCCTGTGCACCCAGCGTGGCTCATTCGATATTGAAAATAAAATTGTTTATTTGTGATGAAATCTGAACAATTCTTTTCTGGAAGGTTTACACACTGGTAAACAACGGCAGTGGGTGAGTGTAAGGCTTGACTTTCTTTCCATTCTATCTTGTTAAAGCTGTCATTCATTCTGTCAAAGTTAGCTTTAGCATAGAGTCAAATTTGACGTTTAATTGTACAGCGACGCTTTGAAGAACTCTTTAGCTCTGCCACGACAGGGCAATGTTATCGAGTAAGGTCAGCGTAAAATGTATCCCTAACGTACTGGGTGTGTACAAGGCTTTGATGATCGGTGGTTATTTGGTCAAGTAGAGAAGTAGACGTTTCAGTAGAGTAAGTTGCTTGGGCTATATGTTTGGCGATATTATATCCATTCAAGATATTGTTAAGGGCCCATTGTGGGAAGTAAGTTGGTCGTCGTTGAAATCCCCAGTTACTTCAATATGATGTGTCCTAGAATCTATTGCCCGTTCAAGTGATAATGAAAAAAGGTCCTAATTGTCAGAACTGGGTGGTCGATAGAAAGAGCCAAGTAGTCTCTCTTGTCTGCTAAAACTTTGAGGTCATGCTCATTCCAGATTATCGATTTAGCCCTTTACCTAACCTGAAAAGCAGACGACACTTGCAAAAATAATTCTTGAATAACTATTTTTTTTATTTTTTTGTCTCAAAAACATAGGTTATGACCCCTCGTTGGAACGAGCTCGACGAGCTCGTTCCAACGAGGGGTCATAACCTATGTTTTTGAGAAAAAAATGAAAAAAATAATGAAAATTAATAGGCGATTTTTTAGAATAGCGCTGGCCGGTTTTGGCCGTTACGTTAGGTAAAGGGTTAAAAGTCGGGTCGTCGTTTGAAGGCGAGTGTATCCTTAATCTATATATAGCAATGTCACCTTCTCTGGTCAAGCGATCCTTCATAACTGGATCTAGTTGTAGATCTCAGTTCTCACTGTTAACGGTAAGCCACGATTCGGTAAAAACGCAGATATCTTTATTGACTATTTCACATTGGACAATATCGAGACATCGGGTTTTCTTGTCGACACGTCCCCTTCAAAGGAATAATGTAACTCAAGAGACAGGGATGAGCATATCTCACCGACAAACCTGATGGATTGGTGATGACAGTGGTTGGTTTCGGGGTCCTTGTTTTGATCCAGTGTTGCCGAACCCAGTCAGTAATAATAATTTGCGTGGGCAGGAACTTGCGAATGCAAGAAATGGGGCTAAAAAGAGGTCATTGACATACATCAGTGATCGAACCGCAAAAGCAACTCAGGGCAGTGTGACCTGCGATCTGACACAGTTTTGTTTCTGGGTGTTCCACTTGTTCTACAGAGTATGGTGCTGTGGATGAACACAATGCACGTTACACTCCAAGTTCCAAACCCGCACTGCAAATTTGCTAACAATAAGTCAGTGTATTTAAACCTCTTCTTGCGAAACACTGCATCCGAGCAATTGGAAGAAACAGACCCATTCGTATTTTGTTGAATCAGCCATTGTCACGAACTGTATGTCTTTGGCAATACACTGCAACACAAGTTAAATGTGTGTCACTAACAGCGCTTAGACGAAAGTATAAAAAACCTGCGTGTGCTTTAGAGCTTTTTTATCTCGGTAGAGACAAAGAAAATAAGTGAAAATACATAAACAAAGTGCAATTGTTAGGCTGCAATTAAAAGGAGGAAATATGAGCAAATGTAAAACAAAACTACATGTAAATATGAAGTATTTGTACAAACGGAGTTACGAGTTGAAGTGTGTGAAGACCGGGGATGAAAAGGTGAGCAATGTTTCCATTCCAATTGACGGAAAAGACTCAGTATGACTTGAGTTGGCGCCTGGGTATGATAACGTCGTTGAGGTGAGGTCAGGAGAGAGATAATGTTTAACATGACGGGCTGGTAGGATAAGTATAATCGCTTCGTGGCTACAGTTTATTCATCAGCGTGACCAGTGTGATTGCAGACGTACCCGTTCATCTCGAGAATGGATATTTTGAGTAGAGTTACAAAATGTCACAATACAACTTTAAAAGATAATATAGGAGACATGACAATTAAAGCCGTATGCAGATGGCTGTTGCTACGTACATCGTGTATTTTACCAAAGGATTGCGGTGAAGACACTCTACTTAACATGAGAAAGAGTTGGTGATTTTCGTAGATTTTCCCATCTCCATGGGTTCGGTTCGATCGAATCGACATGCTGATAATTCGTGGTTTCGAGCTCAGTGACGGTTGGGCAGCCTTATTACTTTCTCATGCATAAACAATAAACAATATTTGATTTTGTTGGAGGCTAAACCTGCAGGGTTCGGCGTACAACTTTGAGAGAGGCGCAAAGTCAGTTAGCTACCCAGATGTTGTTTCGAATAGTAGAATGAAACTGTATTTTGTAAAGTACATGTACCTACCACCTGCCGGAAAATGATGAACTCCCCTTCCGGTAAAACTGGGAGGGGCGAGAGAATACAAATATTGCTACTGTATTAAGTGAGAATTATCACTAGATCGGCCGATTGGGAGACACAACAATATACTTAAACTGTAATTTGTAATCTACATGTAACTAGTGGTGAATACAGCATATATTTATTACTTGGACTCTTGTATTTATTGTATATTCAGGACAAACATTTGGTCCGTTCATCTTCATTCTATTCTTTATATATAAACAATGAAGAATCAAGAGTGAAAGTGGTGTACCTCAGTTTCCATAAAAGAAAATAAATTCTTAGTCAAGCAGACATAATGGGATCTGTTACATGTTTGTAGGTCAACTCTTTGGACATTGCCACAGGATGTGACCAAAATATGTCATTATAAGTAATTCGATGTCCATGTGCAGCAGGACCCTACGGACATGTCAAAATCAATGTGTGGTCACAGTTTTCATGCACACACTTACAAAATACTCTAAACATAACACATTGGAGTTACCAGCAAATGATTGATCAGCATGTCACCAAGCACGGCCGATGCCTCCATAAAATAAATACTTGCTGAAAACTATTGTTCAGTAATTGTGAGAATCACTCGGTACAACATTGCCCACCGTTACACGGACTCCGACCTGTCCACAATGTACATGTAAGGTGTAATTTCGTTGAGGGTTGAACTACAGGTACAACAGATCAGGGATATCGTAGACAGTATAAGACATTGGTGGTGAAGGATATATTTTCCTAAATGAGACTGGGACATGGATCTAATGAATCAGCCAAGAGCGATACATGCACATGTAACTCAATAAATCGGTCCGTGTTTAATATTGTTTAAATTAAATCTGAGGACCGATACTAGTAGAAATGTTGCATTATTTACTGTACCAACTAGTACCAACAAACTGTTTCATTAGTTTATGCAGGCTGGAATAATACTAAAATAGGCTTCCTTGATGTGCCTCTTGATGCGTATTTTCCCGCTTGATATCGACCATGCATGTCCTTGACTTATTGATTGATTTCTTTAATTGCAATATACATGATACACATAGAAATTATACATACGGTAGTAAAGAGAGTTTTAAGAATACAAAAACAAGACAGTGTAAATTAACACTACTGAAGTATGACAATATAAGTGTATACTGCAGGGAGACAACATAGCCAGATCGTGCATAAAGAACAGGAACAACTAGATAAGATGAAATAAGACGACCCAGTTGTCCGCTGAAACGACGGTACACATCCTGGTGCAAGCACTGTTTTTAAGTACACACTAGGGAAAAAGTGCTACAGAGACCAGGATGTGATCCAGACCAGTACTAGCAATATGTTGGATACTAATTTAGTAAGCTCAAACAATTGCATTTGAAGTAACGTTTTCTTACTTCAGGTTTCTCATATCGCCCTGTGACTATAAGAGCAAAGGCTTACCATACAAGGAGCCCGTTGTATGGAGGGTTAGTAATTTAGTACGCAGTGAGAAAAGAATTGGGGACCCAAAGACACCTATCAGCAAATATAGAGGACGAAAAAGCCTTGTATCCCTTACAGTTGGGGCAATATGGATTGTTGCAATCAACATTGTTTGGGTATGATGACAGAAAAACGGCCGTTAATTCTTTTTTAAATCGTTGTCTCTCCGTTATACTTCTGATGTTGTTATCTAATTCGTTCCAGATGTTATTGCACATGTTTGGCGGAAGGAAATCGTAGGATTTAATTCGCGTCTTATTGAACTGAAGAAGTCCAATTCTTCTGCTCGACCTATCTGTTGGGTTATCGATTACGCTAAAATAGTTTCCAAAAGAAATAGGCAACTTTTCAAAATACCAGTCGAACACAAAAAAGCACATCCAGAGTTTATAGAGGTCTTTAACTTTTAATATTCTATTATTGCGAAAAATTACTTCTGTAGCAGCGTTAGCTTTTGCACTGACCGTGCATTTCCCAACACGTTTATTCCTTACATTAAGTGAGTATGTACTAAGCTAAAATAGAGTTTTTTCATGGCCATTTATTAAAATCCTTGATATAGGTCTCTGTGTTTTTATTTTGTTGGAGGGATTACTTACAATGTATTTTGTGTTTACGGCGTTTAAGGATTGCTGGGTCGGGCAACATCAATTACATAAATTCTCAAGCTCTCTGTTTAGGTAAGGAATTACTTGATTTGGGTCGCGGCCCGAGGAGTGCACGGTAGTATCATCTGCAAATGAGAACAGATTCAGAGAAGTGGCATGACAAATATTATTGGCATATAATAAAAACAACTCTGGGCCGAGAATGGATCCTTGGGGAACTCCGTGTGCTATCGGGGCCAAGTCGGATTGTTGACCACCATATGCGGCATACTGTTTTCCCAATGATAAATAGCTTTTGAACCAATTTTGACTCAGTCCTTTTATGCCGTATCTTTCTAATTTGTTTAGTAGGATGGAGTGATCTATAGTATCAAATGCTTTAGAAAGGTCAAGAAATAGGGCGAGGGCATAATTTTTACTTTTTTTTATCATTTTCATCAGCCACCATTTTGAGCAGTTGCATGACGGGATGCATAGTGGTATGTCTCTTCCTGAATTCACATTGGAAAGGACGCAATGTGTTAAACGGGTCTAAAAATCTTAAGAATCGTAGAGACATGGACTTTTCTAAGGTTTTATGTTTAGAAGATAATAATTAAGCCTTTTGTCAACCAAGGATTCTGTTTAATGAGCTTATTGTTCCAACAAACGCGTTTTAGTGGAAACGCCAATTTGAATAGGTAAATGTCAATAAAAACTTTGCTGGCCGAATTCAGACTTTTCGATTCTAAGACCAACGAGAAGTCACATTGAGATATTGAATTGAACAATGCTTTGTTTTTTTGCAGTAAATTTTCGTGTCCAAACGTAGGTTTTATTGCTGAATTTCCCGGGAAGGGTTTCTATATAAAAGATACCAAAATGATCAGAAACATCGGTTAATATTATTCTGGACACAGAGGTGTTTGAAGATTATTTATGAAAACATGACCCATTAGTGTTGCTGAGTAGGTGGTCAATCTCGTGGGTTTTCTAATTGCCGGTATATATTCCTGGCTACACATTAAATTAATATAACTTTCTGTATATACTACACCAACTATTCTGCGAGATTTATTGATGTTAATTTTAATGAATATGGATGCTATGGCGTGTGGAATGAAACTGGAGAGGTCTTGGTGAATTTTAAAATCAATGCTTTCCTTCATAAAGATCCCAACTCCACCCCTCCCGTCGCCACCATCTGGTATGTTCATTTTGATAAGTGGCTGATAACCATTCAAAGAATAAGTCATGTTTGGGTGAATGGACTTTTTTCGGTGAGGACAATTATTTCAATGGTCAGTTCTTTGTCCTGCATGTTGTTCAGGGGATCACACAGGGAATCCCAGTGTGCGTTGAGGCTCTGGCAATTAAGGTGAAATAGCGAAAATGATTTATCCCTGTTCATAGCTGAGCAACGAAACTGTTCTGGAGATAATAAGTGCAGTTTTTTACCTGACCATGGAATGGTGAATCTTCTACCCCGTCGAAGCAATTGTTAATTTCATTATATCGCGCTATAAAAATCATATTCCAAGTCGGTCTGGATTTCATCTGATGTAATATTACTCGCCCTCGTCGCTGTCAGAGCTACCGGGTTCATTTCTACACCCTCTGAGTATAATACACATGTAATAATTAAGGGGTAAGTCTTTATGATGTAAAATGTGTTTAGATGCTGATCCATATCTAACAGTCTGATTTAATGTGTAAGAACATGCGCGGATGGAAGAGAACAAAATAAAGGATAATACGAACAATGAATGAATTACGATTAATTCAACACAAACGAACACAAACTTTATATTTACAAGCAAGTTTGTAAATACTAAAGGTATTTCTGCGTGGTGATGTGAAAGCTACTGATGTCGTAGTTATGGGAAATACTCTTTTATAAGAATGGGGTATTAATTCTGTTGAGCAAAGGGAGGAGCAGAGACGAAATAAACATCTATCAGTTATGCTGTTGAATTAATTTACTGTGCAAGTCATTGCTTCATTTTACTGGCGGAGTGTGCAAATAATGTACGGACACGGAAATTGTTCAGCAAGCCAGACGAGCACATGGTCAGTGAGAAACATCAGACAATTGATGAGATGTGCTCATAAACTTGTGTCCAAAGTTCCACTATAGTATGCAGTGAAAAAGGCTGCTGTGGTGAGCACGGTGAGCTCGCAGCAGATGTAGAAATAATTTAACCCGATTGTCTGATAGATTCTTCCATCAAATTAACAAGCAAGCCCACGTACACTATCAATGAACTCCCGTTACTTCATAATTCTACAAGTAATAAGGTCCCACCAAATTATAGGAATATAATCAATAATACCCAGATATATGTCATCGTAATAACAAACCGCATATTATCGTGGAGATCATGAAGATCAGGCACAGAGGATGAGATAAATTAGACATAACTAGATTATTAGTTCTGTCATTTTAATGGGAGAGCAACTTTTCTTGACATGGGGATCACCTGTCCCTTGCTCCCATCAACGACATTATTTAACACACAATTAGGACACGATTATGAGACAATTTTGACAAGCCTACCACCAAGAGACAGGACACTCAGATCATCTTGAGTTTTGATAGAATTGATAACATCATAATCTGTACACACAGACATATCTATAATAAATATATATAAATATGTACTTTACCCCTGTGATATATCCCTTCGCGAAAAGTTGATAGATTGGTTGCCTTGAAGGGATGTAGCGGAAAAGTGAGTTATAGTTGTAGTCCTAATGTGAATGGGTAAATTAAAGCAATGGGCTTTATACAGATTTTCAGTAATTTAGTTCACTGCAAGATGAACCAGAAGTATACTATACCCATTTGACACACGACATCTCGAAATGTACGGACGGTGGAAGGAGTGTTAAGAGGAAATGTAGTTCCTTAATGTTCCTGTCTCTCGGGGGTAAGGAATTATTAAGCTTTTTGTCACATTTTTCAATGCAGATTTTCAATCACTTTTGAACAATTTAAATGTAGTTACGGATAGTAGTAGGGGGGTAAAAAAAAAACAGGAGTGAAGTTGGAAAATACCTTCACTATCGAAACAGAAATATTTAATTATCATCCCCCACCCCATCCCAGCCACTGCCCATGACCCACTTTTGGGATAAGTTAGTAGAGCTGGTTCCAGAAAGGGGTCACAGCAGATGACTGGGAAGAGAAAAAAAAACTGACAAGAAAATAAAATGAAGATAACGAAAGGGCTGTTTCAACATCCTTGGTGAGCATATATCCAGTGTTCAAGTAATTTTGTTTGTAGATATGAAAGACTTGGTGTACAAACCAACAAAAGCCTCATTTGTGTTCACAAGCTTGCTGCAAAATTTCCTACAGAAAATACCCAGCGTGTAGTGAAGAGCTTTCACAGCGAGCTCGTTGAGGCTGTAGCAGGTGCAGAAATAATTCCATCTGAGTACTTTACAAACTCTTTTTTCTGAGGTACTAGACCCATGTATGGCGTTGTCGGTAGGTTTCCTTTACTTGAGCATATTTCTATTTCCAATAACCAAATTATATACCATTATGCTTATTAAATGTATATCTGGAAACTAATAACAGACAATGAGAAATATACATTCTGATGATTGTGGGAGTTGAGTCAAACCACTAAGAAATTAGACTATTGGGATAAGTTGATAGAGCTCGTTCCGGAAATGGGTAACAGCCGATGAGAGGGAAGGAAAACGACTAACAAGAATACAAATAGAATATAACGTAAGGGCTCTTTCAACATCCTTGGTGAGCATATATTCCTTGGTTAAACAATTTTGTTTGTAGATATGAAAGACTTGAGGTACAAACCAAAAAAAACGACTGATATGTGCTCACAAACTTGCTGCAAAATTTCCATCAGAAAATACACAGTAAGTGATGAAGATCTTTTGCAGCGAGCTCGTTGAGCCTGCTACAGGTACAGAAATAATTTCATCTGAGTGCCTTACAAACTCTTCTGTCTGAGGTACTAGACCCATGTATGTTGTCAATAGGATTCCATTACTTGTGCGTATTTTTATTTCCAATAACTCAGTTATATACCATTATGCTTAACCCTTTGCCCAACGAATCGGCCGCATCAGCCGGGTAATATGCAATTCAGCAGTTGAAAAAAAAAATTCAAAACAATTTCAACAAAACCATATCATGTGACCCCCTAGTTGGAACGAGCTCGTCCAGCTCGTTTCAGCGAGTGGTCACGTGATATGGTTTTGTTGATTTTTTTTTTTAAATTTCAAAAATTGATATTTAAAATAATAAATTTCAAAAAATGATATTTAAAATAGTAAATTTTGATACCGTCTGCGTTGGGTAAAGGCTTAATGTATACCCGGAAACTAATAACAGACAATAAAAAATATACATTCTGATTATTTTGAGAACTGAGTCAAACCACTAAGAAATTAGACTGTTGAGACAAGTTAGTAGAGCTCGTTCCAGAAAGGGGCCACAGCTCCATAGGTCTGACATCAGGACCATTCGGTCCTCATGTATCCACTAAAAGCTCATTGTCCATAATATTAATGTCGTTGTATCACTTTGATGTATGTTGATATATGTTGATATTGAATCTATGGCCCTCAGCATAAAAGGTTTTTGTTGAGCCGATGCTAGCAGCACACACAGATTTTTGCTCTTCATATCTTTTTTCAGCGCTTTTGAGCAGCGTTTCGCTGGGAAAAGCGCTATATAAATAAATTATTATTATTATTATTATTATTATTATTAAGAGCATGAGGACTACAGATTTCATACTCTCACATATCAAATTCAAACTTATAGGTCATAAAATTCATGAAAGATTTAAAACTTTAAAACCTTATAAGGAATTACATTAAATCACTCATGTTTTCATCTGAAAAGAGTGTCTTGAAAATTTCATGTTCCCTGCTTTCAAAATACGGGTATTTATCATTCTGTCAAATTGACAAAATACCGTACCTCAACCTCTGCAGCAATCTGGTACAAGAAAGAGTCATTTGTGTCTTTTGAATCATTTCGATACTCACCCCAGTTAAAGTTGAAGTACAAAACATGAACTTCTAAAAAGGTTTTCATTTGTATTTTTGATCGTTTTCGTGTAAAGGCACGGGGTCAGGGACGTGGCTAAAGGTTTCCGATTTGGGGTGTAGGGTAGTGAATTTCCAATAGGAGAGAGGGACCGGGAGAGGGAAGCCACTCCCGGTCCCTTCCCATAGTTGGAAATTCACTACAGAGAAAGATTTTGAAAATGAAGCCATGAAAGGGGGCATAAAATTGATTCTAGTGACTGAAATGCCAACACATTTATGATAGAATTATCAGGTTATTGTTATTTGGTATTATTCTGGGAAATGAGTACGTGCTAAACACATGCTCAAGCAGAGGACTTTGAACATTTCACACCGTCCTAACATTAAATCAGATTTTAAACAGGAATGATCAATTTTCGATGTTTCATCATTTTGTAACTGTGAATGACGGAATTAACTCAATAACGATTTTACATGATGTGATTTTCTTGGAGTGCATTTCCAGGATTTTTTTAATTACGCTGAGTAAACGTACTATAGAAACTGATTGACACCATGCATACTCATAAAGCTCGATGTTGCATACACTGTACTTGTAAACAGTAACAGTTGGAATTTTTGTCGATTTGAAAGCGAGTTGGGATTTTGGGAAGTAAAGGAGACATCGGCATCGCAAAAGTAGCTCGAAAACCCAGATAGATGGAATTCTAACTACTCGTGACTTGCCCTCCGAAATTTCAACTACAGGAATTTCTGGCCAGGATTTGGGGTAACACCCCCTACCTCCTGTCGTCACATCCCTGCACAGGGTCCATCGCTGCCAATATTGTGGATACTGTGAAAAAATAATCTCTTATACTGTGCACTCACAGGAAGATAGTTACTGCCAGTATGAAATTATTTATTTGTTGACAATGGATGATATTAAGACACAGAAGCAATAGATATGAAATGGATATGGCAATTTACGTCGAAATTGAATGGCGTGAAGCGAAATGCCATCAGATGACCAGTAATAATTTAATTTGATGTGATTCAGCAATGAATCTTTTGGATTGCAAATTATCCTTGGCTAAAACCGAGACAGTAAACTAAATTTCCTGCAAACACGAAATGAGAAGGTGATCCAAGAAAAAAATTCCAGGACTTAATACAAGATCGATTATACTCTTGAAATCCATCGTGGCTTGTCTGTGAGAGTTGTTTGGAGAAATTATCTAAGAGGTGCCGCACAGCGAGATATTGTATCATTTGTATTTTAATTTTTTTTTGAAAGAGAACATACGAAATGCAAGTTTAGTGTAACTATCGACCTTGCGACTACACAGAAATGGGAGGTAAATGCCGCGGAATCAGAATCGTAAGAAAAGGTTACGGAACCCACATAAAATACAGATTCAGCTGATCTAACAGGGAGTATAAAACGAAAAGCTTATATAGATTAGACCGGGCTGACAATTTTCGTCATTGGAAGAGATTAATGAGAACGTTAGCTCTTCTTAATTTCCTAAAGCAGTCAGTAAATTTAGCACAACGAATATGAGAATTTCATATAAAGATTGACATTTCGAAATGTTAGCGAATTTGTATCATCGATGTTAATATAATTTTCAAACTTAAGGCATTTTCCTAATTAAAATGTTTTCAATAAAAGAAGCGGGCGTTCTACATATTAAAAACAAGAAATTATAGCAAAGCTATGCAAAAAAGGACGATTGCGTACCCGCCGGAACAGCCACGGAAATTCAACCCATAAAACCAGTGAACGGGACATCCATTGGGTATTGAAAATGTGAAAACGTTGCGATTGAAAGCAGTATTTAGTATTATTTTAATCATTACTAATGATCGGACACGATCTGACAATCGTCTTTCCAAATATGACGATGTCAGATGATTTTCGAAAAACATATCTCAAAACAGTCACTAACATGCCGCCACATAATTAGTTTGGAACAATATATCGCTCGTTACTAGGGAGGCACGTTGGTTGCTAAGGTAACCAGCTAATATCATTGCCGACTCCTTGGTTTGGATCCCTGGTGTATTATAGGTACATATATTGAATTTAGTCAAAATTGTCCTAATAGATAGCCCATCGCCTGGGAGGCACGTTGGTTGCTATGGACACCAACTGACATCACCACAGACTCCTTTTAGATCCTAAGTGTATAATGGGCCCATATATCAGACTTGGTCAGAATTGGCCCAATAGACGACCCGCTGCTGGGGAGGCATGTTGGTTGCCAAGGAAACCAACGGATGTCATTGCCAACTCATTGGTTTAGGTGTCTAGTGCATTATGCGTTCATATATCGATATATCAAATTTGGTCAAAATTCACCCCGTTTTCGACTCTATGGTTTAGATCCCTAGTGCATTGGGGGTCCATAGATTGAATTTGGTCAAAATTGGCCCAATAGGTCGCCCGTTGCTAGGGAAGCACGTTGGTTGCTATGGACGCCAACTGACATCACTACAGACTCCTTTTAGATCCTAAGTGTACAATAGGCCCATATATCAGACTTGGCCAGAATTGGCCCAAAAGACCACCCGTTGCTAGAGAGGCATGTTGGTTGCCAAGGAAACCAACGGACGTCATTGCCAACTCATTAGGTGTCTAGTGCATTATGGGTTCATATATCAATATATCAAACTGGGTCAATATTCACCCCGTTTTCGACTTTGTGGTTTAGATCCCTAGTGCATTGTGGGTGCATAGATTGAATTTGGTCAAACTTGACCCAACAGATCGCCCGTTCCTAGGGAGGCAAGTTGGTTGCTAGGGAAACAAACTGACATCATTACCGACTCCTTGGTTCGAATCCCTGATGCATTATGGCTCCACATATCAAATTTAGTCAAAATTGGCCCAGTAGGTCGCAAGTTGCTAGGGAGGCACGTTGGTTGTTAGGGAAACTAACTGACACCATTGTCGATTCTTTGGTTTGCATCCCTAGAGCATTGTGGATCCATATATGAAATTTGGTCGAAATTGACCCAAGAGGCCGCCCTTTGCTAGGGAGGCACGTTGGTTGCTAGGAAAACAAACTGACATTATTACCGACTCCTTGGTTTGGACCCCTATTGCATTATGGGTCCATATATAAGTTTTGATCAAAATCGGTCCAATAGATCGCCTGTTGCTAGGGGTGTTGCTAGGAACGTCACGTGATGTAGTAAATTGTAAATTAGTCGGACTCCCGGTGTATTATGGGAGAATATCTCAATAGCACCCCCCCCCCCCCTCCCTCCCCCTGTTACTTCCCTCAACTGATGGTTAACTTACTTTACCCATTTGGTGTCCGAATGTTCCTTTGAAAACAATTATATTGTCCCTTTTTGTTCTTGGGAAGATTCCTCGAATAAGAGCCGTTCTCGTAAAGTCTCTTCTCGGGCGTTCCTTCCAATGAATTAAAAAAGTGTTTTCATATAAAGGACTCCCGAGTTCAGACGCCCCCGGCGTATGAACTCGTGCGCCTACGGCGCAATCGTCCTTTAAATAAGGAAACGACGTTCTGTCCTCTTGGAAACTCTTTTTCACGTCATTACACTTCATGTTGGACTCTTACCGCGCTGCTGTCCGTATAACGTCCACTCTTACATCGCTTTATACCCTTCAATGTTCAATGTTCAACGACAAACCAATAATTAACTGTTTGGTTCCCAAAACGTTGTTTACCGCTAGTGGCTCCTATTCCGTTGTTCTTTTCACAAGCTGCATAACTTGGGGATAGGGAAGCTACCCCTTCTCCGTACTGATGGCTGTGTAAAGCTCGGCCTCGTTCGGTCCATTCCTGAAGTAGCCGATCGTTTGTTGTTGGTAATTAGGAACATGTTTCAGCTTTTGAAAAACTGTCTGAAATGTGTCTTGAATTGTATATTCTATTAAATTTGAGTCACATGTCATTGTCCGTGGTTGACATCTCGAGCATGTTATCCAGTTCAAACTAACTGGACATGAACAAATAAATTAACACAATCCTACATTATTTAATTGTAGATGGCACGATTGTCTTAGGTGTAAAACGTATTGGGATCAAAAGACAACTTTTTATTGATGCAGAGTATACTTTTCGTAAACAAGTTCTCCTTCTATTAGTTAATAAAAGAAACCCAAAATGTATAATAGAATGAAACAAAATTAAAATAAAAGAACGAAACTCAATTGTATGGATGTACCGTCTTCTACCAGCGTACCACTGGCACCTACAACATCAAATGTGTTTTTATTGTTCCAATGGTTTTACTGGTTCATAGCACATTAAAACTGTAGAAGATCTGTTTATATTATTACACACCCAACATGGCCATCCGACATGGACATGCGTTCTTACACTTACTTTATTGTAGTCGTGGGGTACAGATTTTAGGGATCGACATTTTAGAAAGTGTAAAGCCATGTTTGGTCCATTTGGCTAAAACGCCAAGGAACAAAATATGCAAAATACTCTAATATCCTAGATGTGGAATATGTTTGTAGGAATTTGAATATAGGTCACTATCGGAGTCGACGTTGCTAGTTTTGTTCAGCACGTACAGTGGCCGCTGGTGGTTTACTCGCGGAAGAAAAAAGTATCAAGCTAGTTTTGGTGTCAGGTTGTGCAGAAATGTTCCAGGAAAAGCGTACGTGAAATTGGTTGTCTATTCTGACGCCCCCTCCCGGATCCACTCATGGTATTGGCCATTAATTAAACCTCAGACTCTACCTTCAGAAGATTTTAGGCACATTGAGGAGGGGAAGCAAACAGCTGGAAGCCCTCTGGCGGGCATGTAGAGTCATATAATCTTACAGTGACATAGGCTTTTTAGGTAGTTGGGGGATCGGGGGCGGATGGTGGGACGAACTACAGATTTTACAAAACACCAAAAAAGTGTTTGATAAATATCACATTCGGCAATCAAATTTCTTCCATTATCGAAACTTCAGCCTTAAAATAACAATACTTTTCTTTTTATCTGGCAAAAGTTCAAGTTTTTTATTTCGGGTAGGGAAGGGGTCAGCCCTGACTGTCTACGTCACCGAATCAATAAAAAAATGGCATAGATACCGAAAAGGCTAGGCACACAGTCGCACATGGTGTTTTCAAACGTTCCTGTTCAGGCAATTAAATTTGAATTCAAGCAGAACCTTTTCTCAAACGAGAGATACACACATGTCGCCAATTTAAATATGATGACTATTCGCTCCAAACGTCTGGAGGGCTGATAGAATCTTTTGCTCTCTAGAAATCTTTTTAAATCTTGGGCTGGAAAAGAGTTTTTACTTACCCCCCCCCCCCCCCCCACCACCACCACCCCTCACCGACTAACCGAAGGCAGGAAGCCCGAACCCCGGCATCCCTGCATCGGTACCCCTGCCAAAACGAATCACCATTGGTAGCGACAAACCCGGTTTCACCCAATGCGCACACTCGCACATAGGATCTACGAAATTTGCAAAATATAATAGGCAAAAAATTGTAGGTTAGTTATTCCTAGTTTTTCCCGAAAGTTTTGACAAGTGCTCTGAAAACTGAAAACCTAATTCTAGTGTAACAGCAAACAAGAGGGTCCGAAGCACCCGAGGGTAAGTAGACGGGGGTTATGTACTATAACGTTTGTAATCAATTGTGTAATTACAAGTTATCTACGCCACCATGTATGGAAAATGGAGATTTAATACCTGGATGTCGGGTTTTAAACACCGAGCCGCAGGCGAGGCGTTTAAATGAGACATCCAGATATTAAATCTTCATATACCATACATGGCGACGCAGATAACGTTTTTGTCCCGTTCGAAAGACAATAGAAACATAGTGAAAATAAATTTGGGGACGCATTTCTCACGCGCCGCTAATTGTTTTGTTTTTACAAACGCAGAAGACAACAAATAGAGTTACATCCCTTGCGTCGTTAAGGAAACGAGTAAACACTATTTTGTTGACATATCGTCCCGTGAGTTTCAACGTGTTTTATGTGCCTATCGGCATATAGAACACATTGACAGTCAGGAGACAAATTATTTGCTCTTATTTTATTTTTCTTAAGTTGTTTCATTTTAATTATTCAACTATTTAATTTATAACGACAAAATATGATCGAATTGTCGGATATCTGATGATATTTGTGACTATTTTCAGGTTTATTGGTTCAATTTTTATTCCGAGGTGAGTGAATGCTACAAGCTTTCATTTAAACCATATACCCCCGATGTTTCTCTTGTCCATATACCCTGGATGTTGCACGCTCTCATATACCTTTGATGTTGGGAGTACTCTTTGCCATGTCTATTTGTCCAAGGCTTTCTGATCAATGAAAAGACAGAATTTATCGGGATATAGAGACAATGCAAAATAAACATTCTACATTCTACATTGACATGATCGTCCTTTGGCAGGAACAAGGTGCCATCTAGGGATGTGGTGACAGGGGGGTGGGGGTGGGGGATGTCTCACCCCCAGCTTGGAGTATTCTTTTTCAATAGTTGGAAATTCCGAGGTCAAAAATCAAATAGTTGGAAATTCAATAAATTAACATTGTTCATGAAAAATATTAAAATTCCAACTAATGATGAGAAATTGTGATCTTTTATTTCCAACTGGAAACTTGAGTTTCAAATTCCCTACTCTAAAATTGACAGGGCCTCAAAATTTCGACTCTGACATCAATCCGGTAAATTTCCTCACCCAGGCACATTATAAATGCTGCTTTTTCCGTTTCAGGACTAGTGAAAATTTTCAGAAGGGTTCATAACCCTTTACCCAACGCAGACGAATTAAAAATTCATTATTTTAAATAACATTTTTTAAATTTTAAAAAAAAAAATTCACCAAAACCATATGATGACGAGCTCGTTCCAAAGAGAGGTCATATGATAAGGTTTTGTTAAAATTTTTCGAAAAAAAAATTGTTTTTTCAACTGCTGAATTTGCATATTATGCGTGCGGATGCGGGCGATTCCTTGGGTTTAAAGGGTTAAAAGATATCACCCAGCGCTGCAGTGCAACCACCTATCGAAACCACTCACAGTTGGAAGTTACACCGGTGAAACCCCCCCCCCCCCCAGCTGAAACCCTCTAGCCACAGCCCTGGTGCCATCTACAATCCTAAAGCATTTTAGTCCAGCAGTAAAACAATAATACTCTTCAAAAATCATTAACAGATATACCTACACCAAACTATTTGTCCCAAATCATCCCCAGTTTGTAAAAAAGCATGTTGGAAGTTCAATTTTACTGAAAAACGTCACGTGCTCACCCTAAGGCCCTTTTGTGGTTAATGTTGAAAAACGATTATTGCAGGATACTAATCTTTAACCCTTTACCTAACACGAAAGGTAGACGACACTTGCAAACAAAATATTTGCGAAGTGCTGCTTTTTTTTATTTGTGCATCAGAAACATTGCTTATGAACACTCATTGAAACGAACTCAACGAGCTTGTTCCAGTAAGGGTCATAATCAATGTTTTAGAGAGATAAATTTTAAATAAATAATGGAAATTGAATTCTGATTTTTGTGAATAGTGTTGACCGTTTTTGGCCGCTAACCTTGGGTAAAAGGTTAATTATATACAAAATGCAGGCTGGACACATCTGTGAAATTAGGAGAATTTTAAGAAAAAGTTCAGTTTGCTGTATATTAGCGCCAGCTTTGCAAAAAATTAAAATAACTTACACTGATACGGCACTATGAAGAGAATCCAAGTCATGCTGAAAATGTTCCACATGCAATATTTCAGAAACTATGTGCAACGAGTTTTGGAGATTTCATGGAACAAAACAGAAATTAAAAAAATCCAATCATGCACAAAAAACAGTAGGTTTCGTCCATGAAGTGGTGAGTCTGTATATATAATTTATTGTATAAGGGAAGTTACTGCAGCGTATTATCACAAGTAATACCCACTCCTTCAATGAAACTATTTATATATGTCTGACACAGTTGAAATGAATTTCATTGTTGCACTGAAAGAAAATTAGAGTCGCATCAAAAGGCACGGTTGGTAGCCGTGACCAAGGGGGCCAACCAGCAGGAAACAAAAACCCATAAACACACTCTGGGACAAATTTTCCGATTTATTTCACTTTTTTATCTAAAGCGCTATTATATTATAACAATAAGTTTGAAAGTTTACCTTGCACAGTAGCACCATGTGTTAGGCCAACGCTGCTTTTCGACGCTGGGTACTCGATCAGGTATTACTTACCTGTTTTTCTCTTGTCTGAAAATTATGACGTTTAGCTTAACATCGTCACATATCTCGATATTGTCTTCTCCGAATCGTTGTGTTAGCCCAACGCCGATCCTCCATATGCTATTTTTCGACGCTGCTCTATTTATAAGGTTCTACTTTCCCGTCTTTCTCTTGCTTGAGTCATTATTATGGCGTTTGGCGCAACATTGTCAAATATATCTTAATATTGGCCGTAATACTGCCACCGATATTTAAAGATAAATACCATGCAGCCCTGGCCCTTTATAATCTCCTGCCTTTATGCCACCCCTTAGGAATAGCACCGCCTTGAACCTTGAGGGCATGATGATTCCAACTGTAATGCCTCAACCTTGTTGGTGTTGGAGTTGAAGTTAGTGGACAATTCAACTCTTTTTTTCTTTGTCAACTGTGGAGTTAATTACGATAAATTGTATACCACCTTAATCCCTGAAACTGAAGTAGGGTTCTAGGATGACGACCATTACGAATACCGTTATCAGTGCATACATGTACATGTGTTAGACTTCCTGTCCGATAAACAAATACCTACAATTCTTCCATCACTACCAACTCCGCCGACTGACTATATACACTCACAAAAACTGACCTGGACCTTGCTTACTCGCCTTCGGCTCGGAGAATCGTTGAGGCCTCATTAAATTGTACCTTTTCAGTACCATTTATTTTACGTGCTCAAAACCTTTCTTTACTTTGTCTGATTTGAAAACTAATCCAGAAAGATTTGGTTCGAACAGTAATGAGCTTTGTTAGAAACGACCCTCATAAGCTCTCAGCTCACTGTCGAATCCACAAATAGTTCATTGTTGTATGTTTTTCTTTGATAATTGGAAATAAATATTGTTTAAACAAAAGGAGATGGGTGGGGGATTTGTAAACAAAACACAAGAATATGAAAATATAGGCAAGTTATAATAACAAACGATGTCACACAACTAGAAATATTCATTATAATTACACATATGGTTATGGTGTTGAGGTAGAATTCTCGTTTCTATTATCCGTCTCTAGACAAATATATTAATAACAATGACTTGTTTTATTTTTAGGTGTTTGTGTAGATAAATCCTTTGGTACAAAATGTGATTATAATCAATTCAAATGTCACTGTAGAAGCGGTACATGTGACGATAACACCGGAGAGTGTAGTTCTGGTTGTGATCCGAAATGGATGGGTCCTGCCTGTCAATATGGTAAGTACAACTATTTATTAGAACTTGTGGGATGATTTGCTTTGCTGCTGATGCAATTCGAAAATAATTTGTATAACGATGCCAGGAACGTTGCTAAGAGGTCTCGGATGGAGTGTGTTCACCTATAGATTTCCAATTGCACCACCACTTAAGCAAACTTCAGCTCATACTACATACTTTCCAAGTGGAAAATGTCATTATTTCCTCCTCACCTACCCACACTCGTCAGGGAAATGGTCAAGGAGGGTGGTAACCTTAATTGGCGAGAGGGAGTCAGATCAAAGAGGTCTCTGGGTGGCCTGTGTGATAAAGAGAAAAGCCTGGTTTTGAAGAGTACCTTGATGGCACCTTTGGGGGTCACTGTTGTTCAAGCTGAGGTCACGGTCCCTGGAGCTGAGGGGAAAAATTGGGAATGGCAGTGAAAATGAGTGCCAGATGTGTAATTTAGGCGTGGTGGAGACCCTGGAACACATTCTACTAGAATAACCAAAACGATTCATTGGGAGTATAATGGGGAAGTGGGATGGGAGAATGAAGGACATGTGGATAGTGAGAGACTCAAAGAAGAGGGTTAATATGCCAATCGGACAGATTGGGAAGAATTGGGCAAGGGATCAAGCAGTTCGTCTCCGAGTGTTGGGAGGAGAGAAAAAGCGTGGGAACAGGGAGGCAGTGGGGAGTACAGGGGTAACCAAGGCCTTCTCACCCGAGAACCACAACAAATCATCGGCCGGCCAAAGTGTCATTATTATTATTACTGAAGACAAAATTTGACAACTACAGATTTTAACCCTCTTCCTGACACACACAATATCACATTTTGTTATTTTTTTCAATTTTGGAAAAATATTAAACAAAAGCCCTCTACTGAAACGAACTCGTTCTAATGAGGAGGTCACACGACATGATTTCAACAAAATTATATTGTGTAACTCTAAATTCATAAAAGAAACGTTTTCTTTCAACTTTTATTACTCCTGAATTTGTAAATATTCATTATATTTTCATTTTTTGTCTCAAAAATATAGGTTATGACTCCTCTTTGGAACGAGCTCGCCGAGCTCGTTCCGATGATGGGTCATAACCTATGTTTTTGAGACATAAAATGAAAAAAAAAATATTCAATAATTTGTTTGCAAGTGTCGTCTGCATTTCATGTTAGGTAAAGGTTTAAGATACAGAATTCCTTTTGTGCACCTTCCTTAACTGTAATTATCTAACTGTGGTACTTCGTAATCACAAATTCCAACTACAAATCAACATTTGCGGAGACTTTTGAAACGTTTCAATCAATATTTGGAGGACTTACCATACTTCTCAGTCCAAAATTTCATATTTTAGCTAAATTCTATACCTGTTTAAAAAAATGCCACACACATCCTATCTGAAATGTCCAAAGTTTTCCAGTTTAGTGCATCGAATTCCGACTATTGTAAAGCTGACGAATAATGGGTGATGAAAATCAAAGGAAATCCTCTGGAAACACACTCATTATTGTCCACGTACTCTCAAAGTCGGGTAGATAGATCCCCCCTGCCCCCCCCCCCCCCCCCCACACACACACACACGGTCGAGTTTAGCCGTCGTTGTGGGGGCGGGTTGTTTTTTTTTTATTTTGTTCTCGGTGACAAACAAGTTCCTAAAAATTGGCAAAACAGCTCCATAACAAATGTATTCTTTGTGAGAACATGGAAAAAGAAGGAAATCATTATCAGGACGCAAAGACTATTGTCTAGGTTCTTCCAAAGTCAGGAAGATAGACCCAGACTCTCACAAACCCTCACAAGCCCTCACACGTACGTCTTGTTTAACCGTTGTTGCGGGCACTTGATTTTTGCTTTTCTCGGTGACAAAAATGAGAAACAGGTCTTTACAAAATCGGCAGGACAAACTCCAGCCCTTTGTTCTTTGTGTGGATATGGGGAAAACAATGGAAAGCCTTGTGAAGATGACACACCATTGTCCAGGTTATCAAAGTGGACAGACCCCCTTCCACATACAGATAATTGTTCTTATTAATTATCAAATGAAAAAAATGTATACAATATTACTAAGTTTGTTGTTTTGTATATAAACAATGTTACACATTTGACATTGTCCATGTTACTGAAGTATTTTACATTTTTTTATTTTATGTTTCCTTTCTTGTATTGTCTCCAGCCGTGCTTCCCTGTTTATGTGCAGGTTAGCCCGAGTGACGTTAAGGCGGAAGCTGCACTGTCCGACACTTGGTATTGCGCCGGTAGGTCCATACCGGTCCATCGGCCTCTTTTGCAAGTGATTTCTCTGTTTTCTTGTACATATGGATAAAAGTTGAAGAGAAAAATGATAACAAATATTTGTGCGAGAATATGTTTTCGCTTGAAGGACACCTGTTAAATCATCAATATCAGTATCAATTCTGTCGGATGATTGGGTAGTCACTTATTGGATCGCATGGTATTGAAAATAGCGTCTGTAACCTAAAAATTAATTCCCCCTTGAAGAACAAACGACTTTTTCAACAAGAGGTTCTGTGAACTGAATGCTCTGTCACAACATTGGATGAGATATCATTTCATATTGGCGGTATGTGGGATGTGATAACGTATTTATTATTACAACCTAATCTATAAGTTACTAGTCGATTAACATAAGTTTGAAGGTCCGTTAAAACTCCATAATTTCGGTGACGTCATTCGACGGAGCCGGGCCGCGGGCGATAATGGTATATAGCCATTAGCGGCCCGCGGCCCGGCTATTTTTAGATTCCATGGTCCAATGAATTATACTCCCATTCGGATGACGCCCCTTCGAATTTCTGAACTGATTGAGGAAAGAATGTTAACTTGAAAGAAGTGACAGGAGGAGAATTTTACTGTTATTTCATGACAAATTTGAAATGTTATTGAGTATCTTCACTTGTTCAATTCAATTTACATAACATTCTAATTTTCTTCTGTGTTTTAATGCCCAAATCCGAAAGACTTCCAGCAATTCCCTCGTGCGATTAGCTGTAACAGGGAGTGGTAATAATAGTAATAACATGATTGTTGTCAGGCATCATGATTCATTAGCGGCCCTGCAGCAATGATGAACAGCCCTTGGGCTTATTAACGGCCCTCGACTTCGTCTCGGGCATTTAGTAAACCCTCGGGCTGTTCATCATTGCTGCAGGGCCGCTAATGAACCATAATGCCCTCCAAAATCATGTTATTGTTATATTAACTCGTTTTCTCTACTTGGAATTTGGACATGAGGTTTACTTCTATTTGGGATTTCACTGTCACCAACAGCAATAAATACCACTAAGTCTAAAGTCATGAATGATAGATACATACAGTCATTATGAGTGATTTTATCCATGTATGTCAAAATTATAATTACCGCTTGATTCAATATTTCTGTTTACAAATTGCTATCATTAACGTCAATAGTTGTCTTAGATTTCTGATGAAATCCTAAACTGTTGAAACAAATATGAATGACTTTAGCTTCATGTACGGTGCAACAACTCGACTTGAGGTAGGCGGTATTGGTATTTTGAGTTCGGTATCCGTTTCTGTATTTTAGGGGGTATACCAAGGCATCGCTTCGGTATTCGGCATACGACTTGACTGAAAGTTGCTGACAGCACCAAAGAGGAATTTACATCTGGAAAATACAGAACCATTCCTTTTTGTGTGGTAGTGTGATTATTATTTATTGGTGCTTAACGCCACTTCAGCAGCAAATGCCATATCGTGGCGAGAAGATTGAAGACGATAAACTGTTATTATCAAATACAAAGTAAACAATTTGAATAAAAATGAAGTTAAAAAAAACAATTACAGAAAACAAGCCAAAAAAGTAGAAATTTGGACAACAATGAATGATGTGAATAACATAAATCTACCTGATGAATTGAAAAGTAAAGGTTCTAGATTAAAAATATACAAATGTTATTAAAATTTAGCAAACGGTTAATTACTTTTAGATATGATAGAATTTTGTGCAGTCTTGTATGATAAAATAAATCTCTTAGAGATCCTACAGTGAAATACTGCCCTCTTACATGAACAAAATCAGTACAATGTAAACGAATGAGCTCCACTGACAGCACTTGCAGGCCAGGAACACACTCTGGTCGCATATTACCCTCTAACAAACAGGAATGTGTAAGTCGTGTATGACCAATATGGCATCGCGTCAAAACTGCAAGATCTTTTCAACAAAGATTATGTTGTATATTCCGGTGTTCAATACAATGGCAGTTGAAATAATCTAAATTGGTTATATAGTTTTAACATTAAAATGTGAATACATCAATAATTCTTATCGCATGCAGCAGTACTTTGTCACACAGACAAATATACAGATTGTACACAGGCAATCTTCTAACACAAAACCATGATTGGCAATCGTCTGGGAGCGAGCCAGCAACGTCCACCATTTTACATGACCACTTGACAACGACGACAAGGACCAATCTCGCGCCAAACCACTTTTTTCAGGCCAGTTGCACGAACCGATGAGCTGTTCTCACTGAATACCAGAAACACCACCTCGCTGTTTAAGCACCTACAATACTCTCCCTGTCATTATTGAAAATTAAACCAAGCCTGTTTAAAGAAATGTATAGGTATATATTTGCTGTGAATCATGTCAGGTCCCCAAAAGATTAAGCCAATAACCTCATCCAAGACAGTAAATGGACTGATCCCACATTGGTCAATTTATATCACTCATTTTAATGAAGCTAATTACCTCACTGATTTTGAGTGAAATTTAATGTCTTAGTCAACACAAAAATCCAACTTGAATGTAAGTATATATACAAAAAATCAAAACCGATGAAGCAAATTACCTCATCTTGGTCTTTCATCCAATACTATAACTAACTTATTTAAACTGAATTGTAATGATATAAACATTTATGTACATACTGTGTTTCAATTATATCGAATAGAGTTGTTTTCCATAAAAGGATGTTTTATAAAAAAACTTCTTCAAGTGAGAGGTTTTTTACCTCAGCGACTTTTTGTGCAACTGATTTTAATTGCCATGGAGTGTTCACTACAGATGGAACAGGAGATAAATATGGAGAGTCAGACTCAAGAAGAATTTGTTCTATTGGAAGAGTTTTTAGAGCAAAATCTAATGCTGATGATTTGAGAATTAATGTAGTAAATACAAATTTGACATTTACCAGAGTACTTCGCCACTCATCAAGTTGTTTCTGGGAAACAATGGCAATGTATGGGTACACCGGTAAGATTGTACTTCCGTACCAATTCTAATAATGCATCAGCAGCTTGCCCTGTTCCATAATCTCTGCAGTGAAAAATAAGTGTTTTCCCTAATGTTCGAGCAAAAGGTAGAATGTCAGAAAGGAATTCTTTCTGAGCTTTAATTATTGCTTGACAGCACGACTTTTTATCTGTACATGAGGGATTACAGGTACATGTTGAAGTTAAATCTAACCCTATTTCACCTATACCAACACATTTTTTTTTGTTTTAGAAAAAACTTCAACTCCATAAGATGATGTTGTGAATGCACACAATTTTTCCCCAAAAGGGGATGTATACCAAAAGAAACCCTCAAATTGTCACAACCATGCATTTGAGTATGAGTATGATGTAATGATCAATAGCCTTGATATACATAATTTGCTATGAGCATTTCCGGATGAAAATCTTTGTCTGCCATATCTAAAGTTAAGTCATGGAAATTTGAATGGCCAGTTCTTTTCAAAAGAGCATCCAAGTGAAAATGGGAATCTATGAAAGATAAAGGTTTTTTCTAAAGCTTTCAATGTAATGTTGAAATTCTTATATGCTACACCAGACAAAAATGTTTCCTGAGTATAAGTGAGGATAGTTCTCTGTACTTGTGGTATCAAAAGATTAATGAGATTTGCGAGTATTCGCCAGTGGGTCATAACAGCCAGACAATTGGGTGGTGAAATTGAGAAATGTTAAAACTCTGGTTGACAATTAACAGCTTGAAAGGTACAAAGTAGTTTGATCTCTGAATCTGTGAAAGGAGAAGAAATCACTTTCTGTGGACTAGGATATAACTGTTCAGTGATAACAAACTGAAATAACTCTTGTAAAGTTTTCTTTCCTAGATGGAAAGAAATGAAATGAAATAAACCGTTCATCAAATTTACCCACTGTCTGTACTGATTCAAACTAATACAGGCGTTATCACCAGTCACCAGTTTCTTTGTGTTTTGCGATTAAAAAACACGTCCGTCCCTCTTGCTGTTGACACTCCCAACAAGCAGTAAAAGCCCCCACGTACCAACGCAGATGTGACCTCTGTACATGTGATTTCAGATGGTTACTGTTCGCATCACAAAGTGGGCATTGACGTCCAGATGATAGCCTTTTCTTCAACTGACCAACTCTTCCACTTGTTGCAGAATAGTTATAGGTAGATGTTGTAGTCCTTGATGATACTGCAATTTTACTTTCAACATGAGAGTTTTTAGTAGACTCAGAGGAGGTATAATCAATTTCATCATAATCGGGCACAAATAACGCCTCATCCAAGTCATCGAAGGACATGTCTACAAGCAGAACAGAAGCACAATATTAATTTCTATTATATTGTGCACAATGACCGAGACTTGTGTGAAAGTGCCTAAACTCTTGAAGTGAATACGACAAATTCTTGTCAGTGGAGTGTTCTGTGGTGACTAGAATTCTATGTACATTCTATGTACATGCAAAAATAACCCTTCACCATTTTTGTTCTTTTTTTTTCCTATTAACACATGTAAATAATACAATACAATAAAATCATATTTTGAAGAACTCAACAATCAACTCAGCTTGTGTGAAAGTGCCTAAACTCTTGAAGTGAATACGACAAATTCTTGTCAGTGGAGTGTTCTGTGGTGACTAGAATTCTATGTACATTCTATGTACATGCAAAAATAACCCTTCACCATTTTTGTTCTTTTTTTTCCTATTAAAACATGTAAATAATGATGATTTGAGAATTAATGTAGTAAATCCAAATGTTCGAGCAAAAGGTAGAATTCCCTAATGTTCGAGCAAAAGGTAGAATGTCAGAAAGGAATTCTTTCTGAGCTTTAGTTATTGCTTGACAGCACGACTTTTTATCTGTACATGAGGGATTACAGGTACATGTTGAAGTTAAATCTAACCCTATTTCACCTATACCAACACATTTTTTTTTTGTTTTAGAAAAAACTTCAACTTCATAAGATGATGTTGTGAATGCACACAATTTTTCCCCAATAGGGGATGTATACCAAAAGAAACCCTCAAATTGTCACAACCATGCATTTGAGTATGAGTATGATGTAATGACCAATAGCCTTGATATACATAATTTGCTATGAGCATTTCCGGATGAAAATCTTTGTCTGCCACATCTAAAGTTAAGTCATGGAAATTTGAATGGCCAGTTCTGTTCAAAAGAGCATCCAAGTGAAAATGGGAATCTATGAAAGATAAAGGTTTTTTCTAAAGCTTTCAATGTAATGTTGAAATTCTTATATGCTACACCAGACAAAAATGTTTCCTGAGTATAAGTGAGGATACAATAAAATCATATTTTGAAGAACTCAACAATCAACTCAGCTTGAAGGACCATATGTAGATTAATTTGATTATGAATCATTTTTTATTTGAGCCACAAGAAATGAAGCCAGTTACCTCATATTTGAAGCTCATTAGATTCCATTCTACAGATAATCTTTCAAATAATAAAATCAACTATTCAGTTTGTGCAGATTATTAATCTGATTATGAATCAATCTTCGTTTAAGCCACAAGAAATAAAGCTAGTTACCTCATCTCTGAAGCTTATTAAAATCCATTCTGCACATAATCCTTCAAATAACCAGGAGGTTTTATTTGCCGTGCCCTTCGACTTGTTTGATTGACCGCAAAACTGACATTGTCATTTTGTCTATCAATCACAGAATCAACAGTGTCATTTTGTTGATCTTGATTTTGCTTGACACTGTCACTTTTAAAACTAATATCACAAGTTTGATCAGAATCTGATTCAATAAATTCTTCTGTGTTCTGATCCTCTTGGTTGTCTTTATCTTCCCCAGTCTGTTGTTCATCTGAAACATCCATGTGAGTGAAACTATTATCATTTTCATAGTCTTTTACTACAGAATGTTCATCAAACAACCGACTACGGGCCCTTTTTAACCACAATGGTATATGTCTGTCATTAGAATATTTTAATCTGTCATGATGAACTGTAATAGATTTTTTACGTTGATCAAAAATTGTATATAAAGGGGGGGGGGGGGGGTGACATTTAGTGACTAGAAATGGTCTTTTCCATGGGGATCATAACTTGGTACTTTGACCTATTTTAGTTGCATGATTGAGACAATAAACAATATCCCCAGTGTTAAAAAAAGCATCCCCTCAATTTCATGTCATATAGCTTTTTCTGACATCTCTGAGTATCAGCTAAATGTTTTCGAGCAAAAGTATATGTTTCTTGCATAAGCTTGTCCAAATGCTGAACCCATGTATGTGATGAAAATTGATCTTGGATATTATCTCTCCCCATGAGAATATCAACTGGCATAATTACCTCTCTTCCCAACATCATACGATTTGGTGTGAAGCCTGTGGATTTATTCTCAGTAGCATGTATAGCCATTGTGAGTAGAGGTAAATTTCTATCCCAATGGGTAATTTTCTTGTCAATATAACATCTTATCATTTGCAAAATTACCCTATTGTAACGCTCCACTTGCCCGTTTGAAGATGGTTGATAGGGTGTAGTTCGGGTTTTTGTTATTTCTAATACATTACAAAACGATTTGAACAAATCACTCTCGAAATTTCGCACCTGATCAGTATGTACATAAACGGGACAACCAAAGGTCACAATAAAATGTAACAAAAATGCTCTAGCCACCACTTCAGCTGTTTGATTAGGCAATGCTACACACTCTATCCACTTAGAAAAGTGATCAAATTGATCAATCATTACCAAAACATAAGCATTGCCTTGATCACTTGGAGTGAATGGACCAAGTATATCCAAATGGACTCTTTCCATTGGAAAACCAGCATGATGAAGTTGCATTGAAGCCTTTGGTTTAACACAAGATTTTTTGTTCATAGCACATACCGAACATGAGGAAACATATTCTCTACAATCTCGGGCCATCTGATACCAAAGAAAAGATCGTTTCATGTTGTTTAATGTTTTTTCCTGTCCGAGATGTCCAGATGTCTTGTTATCATGACAGTATAACAATATTTCCCCTTTCAATGATTTGGGAACTAACAGACAACAACGCCTGTCAGGTTGATTACACCAGATGTAATATAGAATACCTTTTTTAAGATTTAATTGATCATGACAAAGCCATAAATATTTGACAGCAGGGCTTTGCAAAAAATAATTCAGGGTCACTCGGCCCACCCTCTCCCAACCACATAATAATGGTACGAAGGTCTGGGTCTTCTAACTGTAACATTCTTAAGTTTTCTGAAGTTCTACTCTGAGTCCATTTAACTTCAAATGTTGCAGAATCTTTATTATCTAATTCTATTGCCTGTAGTTTGGCGAAGTTTATATCAGTTTTATTTTCCAATGACAGAGGTTTACATGTACAAGCTAATGGAACAACATCATCAACATCCTCTTCAAATCGAGCCCAATGACTATGCGCTCTAGTACAGTAATGGCAACCATGACATGGAAGAGTACTAAGACTTGACTTGATAGCACTCACAGCTTTCCAAGATATCTGGCACTCTGGAAAGACCATCAGCATTTGAATGTTTCTTTCCACTTCAGTGACAGATTTCCATATCAAATTATGCCAATTCTTCTAACCACCGTGCAAGTTGCCCTTCAATATGTTTGTATCGAGTTAACCAAGTTAAGCTATTATGGTCTGCTCTAAGCTTAAATTTTCTACCCAGCAGATAATGCCTAAAATATCTTGTAAACTTAACTACCGCAAGTAACTCTTTTCGCGTAGTACAGTATTTCCTCTGCTCTGGAGTTAATACAAAACTGTTATAAGCTATTATCCTTTCATTGCCATCTTGTACTTGTGAGAGTCGAGCCCCTATTGCAGTATTGGATGTGTCAGTGTCTAAAATAAATTCACCATCTGGTATCGGAAATGATAAACATGGTGCAGATGTTAGTTCTTGTTTGAGTTTGTCAAATGCCAGTTGATGATTTTTATCCCATTTGAACTCTGTGGCACTTGTTAGTTCATATAATGGTTTTGAAATTCCTGCAAACCCTCTAACATGTTCCCTGTGATAGTTTGCATATCCTAAAAAAAGACTCCAATTGTTTTTATTTGATGGTTCTACCCATAGTCTGATAACATCTAACTTGTCTGATGCTATACTAACCCCTTCACTACTAATATCTTTACCCAAGAATTCACATTCCTTTCTAAACAAGAAACATTTCTTAGGTTTAAGCTTCAGATTATACTGACGAAATCTTTTTAACACTTTTTCTAGTCTTAACAAATGTTCGTCAAAATTTTTCCCCAAAACGCTGATATCGTCAAGATAAGCCAATACTTCTTTCCATGTCAACCCTTGTAAAACCAACTGAATTGCCCGTTGAAAAGTTGGCGGCCTATTGCAAAGACCCATTGGCATTCTAGTATGTTCGAACAGGCCGTATCGAGTAACGAAAGCAGTTTTTTTCTGCCCTCAGTGGCTAAAGGAATTTAATAATAACCAGATGCCATATCAAGAGTGCTAAAATAAACAGCACCTGACAAGACTGTTAAGCAATCATTTATTTTTGGAAGAGGAAAAACATCTTTGACTGTTTTATTATTTAATTGGCGGTAATTGATATACCATCGAACTGTGCCATCTTTTTTCCGCACTAACACATGAGCAGATGCCCACTCGGATGTTGATGGAACAATTACTTTGGCTTGTAACATTTTTTCTAAATATTTCTCTTCCTCTTTTTCAAATCCATATGGAGTACAACGTACATTATGTTTTACTGGGGTTGCTTCTTGTGTGTTAATTTTATGCTCAACTTCAGTTAGACAACCGAGATCTAGGTCATGTTTAGCAAAAACATCCTGATAATTGATAAGTAATTCCATTAATTTTTGTTTTTCTTTTTCTGAAAGGCCCTCAATTGATCGTTTAAATAAGTCACAAAGATGAAGTGGCATTTCATTTTCATTGAGGTTATTATCAGTGGACATGTTGGTACCCATAGATCTTATATCTTCAGTTTCAGATATAGAACTATCGGATATAATTTTTAGTATTGGTGTTACTGTCCCTATTTTAGAACCTGATTTTAGTGTTACCCCTTTCTCAGTGGGATACAACAAATTTACAGTTACAAATTCATTTCCAGTGACTAAAGTTGATGCTAATAGAACTGTCGGAAGTGGATTTGTATTTTCATTTGAATTTTTTAAGGATTCTACTACACAATCAAAGTCTTTTATTCGATAAGGCTCCTCCACTTCTAATGTTGTATGTAATATACTATTTGGAGGTACAATTGTTCGCCTGGGCACCAATAAATTATTGGAAATGTTACACTGCATTAGTCCTTGAATTTTGTTATCACCTATATGGAGAGTATTATTTTCAAGATTTACAATACATTTATGATAACTCAAAAAGTCTAAACCCAATAAAAGAGAATCTGTTACTGGTGCTACATAAATATCCCAGTTGAAAGTCATTGATGCTATTTTTAGAGTTATGTTTGGAACAAAGTATGCATACATTATACTGTCAGTTGCTGCTCCTCTAAGACGAACTTTAGATTTGTCATGTAGATTTATTTCTAGATCTTTGGCTAATTGCTCAGACATTACAGTAACTTGAGCTGCAGTGTCAAGTACAGCAAGGAAATTTTTATACCCAATACAACAAGGAACCTTGAGATTCATATTGTTCATTTTGGGTCGTCCAACAATTTCCATGATTGCATTACCTATGTCAGCCATTTGTGATTTATTAACATCATTTTTATGTACATTATCATAATTTACAACATCTGTTTTATGTTCAAACAAATCCCCGAATCCAAGCGACCAATCAACATCATCACAATGAGTTTCAAAACTATTTACATTTTTACAGTTGGGAGAGAACTGGTCATCGACAATACATTGGGCTAGTATCTGACCAGAACAGCTAACCCCTATTTGTTTTTTGACACTTTCGAGGCTGGACTTTTCTTGCAATTTTTCGCAATACGTCCAAAGCCGTGGCAGTTATAGCATTGCAATCGTGATGCATTTTGGGGACTCGGGCTCCTAGACCTACACTGAAAAGTGTTAACCATTTTTTTTATTTATAGCTGATAATAAGTTGTTAACAGCTACCATCAACTCATTAATTCCTTTACCCTGTTGATCTGACTCAGTAAATGATTGTTGTTCTGATCTCAGAAGACTATCTGCAGGTACATACTGAGGTACAAAGTCAACATCATGGGAAAATGATACCTGTCGAGCTACATTTGACCGTGTACCAAACAATGCCCTTGTGTTGTTTATTGATGCCTTTACATATTTCAAAGCCTTATAAATATTTTGGGGGTTTTTATACATAGACGACTTAGCAGCATCTTTTTCTTTACAACCACGAAGAAAGGACTCAGCAGCAATTTGCTCAATAGTTTCATCTAGAGCCTCTGAATGAGCATCCATGGTTAAGAAGTGAACCCTCTGTGAGAACTCTTCTAAACTTTCAGTTTAATTTTGTTTTATATATTGTAACTGCCGTCTAGCAGCAATTGGTACCTCTTTCTTACTAAATCTTCTAGTCAGTTTTTTAATGAGATCATTATAATCTCGATACCGGAGATCCCTAGCAAAATCTAATGCTTTGTCTCGTAAGACATAAATTAATTCTTGCTCAGCTCTGCCTGTATTCCATCTATATCTCTCAACCATTCTTTGATGTTGGAATAAAAATGAATCCCAATTACCTTCTCCATTGTAAGTGGCCATACGAGCTCTAGGAGGACTTTTAAAGTGACGTGCGTGACGACTACGACGATTACGCGTGTCTGAGCGTGATCTTGAATAACTCGAGGTAGAAGGATATCTGTTTGAATGTCTACTTTTATTTGAAAATTGGAAATGTTGGTGATCAGAAGAATCTGAAGAGCTAGAACGGTATTTTCTATGTTTTCCGTGTTTCAATGTCGATTTGCGAGATCTGTGGTGATGTGTGTGTGTATCATTATCAACAGATTGATTTTGTTGTCCAATAAGGTTCTTATTGAGTGTATTTCCACTTGAAATTGATGCAGTAAATGACTGCATCGAATCTAAATTTTGCATTGTCATTGGATCAAGATTCTTATTGAGTGTATTTCCACCTGGAATTGATGCAATAAATGACCGCATCAGATCTAAATTTTGCATTGGTGGGATCTGTTGATAATTTGGAACAGGTGTTGAGAAATTGGGTGGTGGTATGTGAAAATCTGTAAATGATAATGGATATGTTGGTACTGGGGAATATACTTGTGTTTGAAAAGGCTGAATATCTCCTGATCGTACAGAACTAACAGTATGTAATGTTGATGTTACATTAGTATTTTGTATAGTATTATAGGGGGGCATAATTTTTGGAACTGCATTATTGACACCTTGTGAAACTATACTAGTTGAAGTATCATTTTTTAATAATGTTAAGGCTGTCAATTTTTCATCAACAGTTGCCAGTTTCATGTGAACTAATTTCATTTCTTTATCTCTAAGCTATTGGCCTATTTTCATAGCTTCTAACATTGCCGTTAATCGATCTTGATTATGGGCAATTTTATTTAATTCTGCACCAAAGTCAATAGTTTGTGAAGATTTCTGTTCATTTCCTTTAGAATTATTAAATGCCTGTGAAGTTTTTGTTTCTTCACTCAAGACAACAATCCCATCTCTTTGCCACCCTTCCCAAACTGTACGAGAGACACCTGATACCTCAACTAATGCAGATATATCAAGAACACCTTGAGTTTGTCTATATAGAACCAAATTTCGTGCTCTCTTCCCCAATGCTATGTAATTTGCGAAATTCTTATGTAGTGGCAGAGTCCACAAAAATTGGTTGTGTCGTCATTTTATTTTTTTGAATAATTTCAAAGTTACCAAATAACAACAACAAAAAATATCACAACTTATGAAAGCTATTACCTTCAAATGTGTGTTATAAATTTAATAGAATTAGATTTAATCTAATAAAATTTGAATGACCGAAATTGAAAAATTAATTTTTCGTCGGCGACGCCATTGTTGTATATTCCGGTGTTCAATACAATGGCAACTGAAATAATCTAAATTGGTTATATAGTTTTAACATTAAAATGTGAATACATCAATAATTCTTACCGCACGCAGCAGTACTTTGTCACACAGACAAATATACAGATTGTACACAGGCAATCTTCTAACACAAAACCATGATCTGACAATCGTCTGGGAGCGAGCCAGCAACGTCCACCATTTTACATGACCACTTGACATCGACGACAAGGACCAATCTCGCGCCAAATCACTTTTTCAGGCCAGTTGCACGAACCGATGTGCTGTTCTCACTGGATACCAGAAACACCACCTCGCTGTTCAAGACGGGTAGTGATGAGAAAGATTTTGTCGGAATCGATAGAGCTTGTTATTTGCCACTCCATGCCAATCCGCCTGCCATACAGATTCGATGTAATTACTGATATGTGGTTTGCAGTCAGTGAAAAGGATGTTAAAATCGTTGAGGGTCTTGGTTAAAGCCTGTTTTGCTGCACTGTCTGCTCTGATGTTACCAGCGAGTGGTAGTGTGATGTTTTAATTATTTCAATATTTATTTAATTTATAACTTAAAAGTTATTTCAGATCAGTAGAGGTTAATTTTATGGCTTAAGGTAAAGTAGAAATATGTTGTTTTTCCCTATTGGGAGACAGTTAACACAACTCATCCCACCTGCACTGGCGCATGGCGTTTGTCCAATTTTCTGGCGGGAAGTTATTTGTTATTTTGTATCAGAAGTCGTTTGGTATTTGTGGAAAACGTCGTTTGGTATTTTTGTTGGAAAGTTGTGTTTATCAAACGATTTATCAGATGGTATTTATATATTTTGGGTGGCTAACCGAAGTCGTCATGAATTGGGTTATGTCATAGACATCAGATGTAAATATGGATGGAGAATAAATAAAAAAGCGGATATATATATATGCTTTACTGTGTCTCGGATCGGTGATCGGACAATCAACAAAGTGTAAACAATGCATGTGCGGATACCATCAGTCTCTCTCGGGGTCGTGGGGTCGAGCCATTATCGCATGTGATGTGGGTCTACCTCTACAGCTGTCACCGATAAATGTGGACATATGCACTTGAATATCACAGGTGGTGTCGGTCTATCTCTCGAGCTATCTTCGCCCAAAATCGGAAGAATGAAACAGTTTTAGAAAAGAGAGCTCGCTTGTCGTACAGAAAAAATGTCAACTCTAATGCTAAATAAATGCTATTCATCGCACACTGTTCTTCCCATTGCTTTTCTCTTTATTTTGACAAACTTGAGCTTGATTTCCAACAAACGATAACACTAATACACTGCCAAACTCTCATTTTATAATTTGTTTTTCAAACACAATTTCTTCAATTGATATCAGCGAGTGGCACCACACACTAATGGAATACTAGGGTGATGCCACGTACAGAGCCCAAACTCTTTAAAACGAAATAAGAAGAAGTACAATTCGTATTGGAATTATGATTTAGCCACACAATGCTCGAATGAGTCAGAAATCAATAAATAAACCATAACTCAAATGTCATCCTACAATATTGAACCTAGGATGTCACTAAAATCCGTTCCTACTATGACTGCCATGTAGCTATATTTGCTGACAGTGACATTAATTCCTGATGCTACAACAGATTATTACTATTCCATCAACAAATATAAACCCACGAAATAATAGAAAACATGTACACAAAACGAGAATCACTGCTTGATCATAATGTAGACCGACCGACAGACCGACCGACAAATTCATGGAAAGCATTGTTAAAATGACAACTGTTCATAAATAAACAACTTCTGCATTGCTTTAGAAAGTAGCAAACATAAGCTTTAATGGTACTTACAAACAGCACATCAACTATTTGGAGATATAAAATGTCCAACTTGAAAGAAAGAACCTCAAACTAAAACTTTAAACAGAGAATTACAATTCCATTCAGCAGTCACATGGGGTTAAATGTTCTGAATAACTAGTACAAAACATGTAAGAATGATTGAGTTTTGAAACAGTATCCGAGGCAATGGTATTAAAAACGAGAATCTGGTTAAGAAACCTTAATCTCAAGCTGAAGCCCAGATACAAATTGTTTGCAAACTGATAGGTGGGCGGGCAAATGCATGGATATACTATTGCTCCCGCTATAGGCAGTCAGACATTTTTATTTATTACTTTATTGGTGTTCAAAGATCACATACTTATGCACAATGGCTAATCATGACCGTGACAGTTTTAAGGGTGGGGAAAGCCGGATTACCCGGAGAGAACCACCGAGCAACTACAAGCAGCTGCCAGCTCCCCAATATCGTAATTCCGGCTTGCAGCACAGGCAGTGTCAGATTGGTTGAAGACATGCGCACCATCGACGTGCAGTAAGTCTTGGTACAAGGCGTCACCGTGCGTCCATGTGGACAATCGGGGTTAAGTACCTTGCCAAAGGACACAACACAGGAGTCCAAATCGATCGCTCCGACGGTCACCCATCCGAGGACTAACCGGGCTCGACGTTGCTGAACTTCGGTGATATGACGAGAACCGGCTACCGCAACGCCATCGCGCCCCCAGTCAGACAGATAACACTACTGCGGGTCACTGTCTTTAACACATCATTAACATATCCCTAATTTATTTCCGTATTTTTTAAAAATTCTTAAACATGACAAACCTGATGACAGCATGGAGTGCCTAATTTTATGTAATATTCCTTAAATGTCCCTAATAAAGGTTAATGGCATTAAATCTGCAGAAATGTAAAACTAAATACACACTTAAAACAGCATTAAATTTAAGTAATGCTTGAGAAAAACTTCAATCACCTGGTATTATTTATGGCAATATAAATTAATGGTAATTAATTGCCACATGTGCAGTATTAAAATAAATTAATAACATGTTGAAAAAATAATGGGTTTAACTGTATCTTAATATGTTAAACTCCTTTACTTTGAAGTTACAATAATTAACAACTCATATTACTGAAATTACTGGCATTAATGATTGTTTTTTTTGTATATCTGTGCCAGTGCCTGATGCAATAAATTAATTCAGAAGCCTTAATCAATATAAGCTACCTACTACATTTATATGTGTGTGTGTGTGTGGCAATGGTAATTTGAGGTGCATCTCACAAGAATGCCAATTCAGTCAATTTGCCATGTTTTGTTTTATTCTAGAAACTCGTGCCTGGATCTTCAGCTTCATATTTAGTATTGATTTTAAGATCATTTTTCACATCTATTGCTCGATATATATCATAACAATAGCAAACATATGAAGACAGGTTTAGTCAATCCTTTATACTTATGATGCCTATTTTAGAGGGCTTACACCCAATACATTAGTTATTAGGCTCTACGATATTATATACCGGCTAAGCAGAATCCGTTTTCCGCATTAATGTGTACACTAATCAATCGTAACTCCATTTCCCGGGGTTATGTGCTCTCTAGGTCTAAGCAAGTTAACATTTGAGTACTTATGCAGTATAGATTACAGGGGACAAGGCATTTTCTTAGCAACGCTTATGGCAGTGCAATGCTGCTGACCATTTTGTTGAATGTATAAACCGTTTCCCTTTGGTAAAAGCCCGGAACAAAAACTACAAAACATCCTTTTTTGTTTATATTCCTGGTCATTTAATTAAGGGTTGCACAATTCAGTTAAACGCAAAAACAGGAACAGAATAGAGCAACAATAAGGCTGTAGATGTCTATACACCAAACCACCCACCACCGAAAACATTTGGTACTTACAAGAACTAGTCAGTCTGATTACACTTTGATGTTTAATGCAACCTTTTACATTTTATTCTGAAAACAATGTAACTATAACCAATACTAATAAAAAAAGGCAAACCATGACGGCTGTTGGAATTTACAGTAAGGCCTGAACAAATCTGTTCCTGAATCATCCCCGGGCAGCGTTTATTTTTTTACTTTTTTATCATCAAGTGTAGTAAGATTAAAGATATGTTTCTATTCTACGCTTGATGTTTGGAGTTTAGTCTACTCCAGTCTGTTATTTATTATTATTTATTGGTGTTGTACACAGCATCCGCAGCTAAGGTTGAGTCGGAAAAAATAATCGGCTTCCTTTTCTGTTCATTCTCGGTGTGTTCAAGCGCAAGTTGTATAGCTTTAACTTCAGCTGTAAACATAGAATTTTTATTTGGTATTCTGACTGAGGTGGTCTGATCACTAGTAACAACGGCTGATGATACTTTGTCACCGTCTTTACATCCATTTACATTGATCCTTGTATATGCACTATACTTGGACTTTATTTCGGCAAATATTTGTTTAAACCCAAAGAGTTTGTCTCGGACTTTTTGGAATAAACAAGGAACTAAATAACAGCCCGTTTTCTAAAATGCCAGTGAGGAATATGTAACTCGCGGTACTCTTTTATCTAAGTAGATTCAAGTGTGACTGACTCCACCTTGGGTTTAATTCTAATTCCCAATGGAAGAAAATGTTTCTGGTGTCCATTAAAAAACTCAACAATTTTGAGGTTCGGAGATACCGTTATAAGTGGGGTTTGATGAACTAGCCAATAATTTGAAACATTCTGTAGAGACAGTTTAATCCTGCACTTTCCAAGAGAAGGCTCCCCTACTACACCAGGCATGAAATCTATTGGTGAGGTTCTAAATTCATCCAGGCTAATGCCAATTCCACTATAATGAATTGCATCAAGGGGATTGAGGTACGACTTTCCCGCAGAATCGTAAACCACACAGCAAAAATATAATTTGGATCTAACAAGTGATCTATACAGATGGAGTAATGTGTTTTGGTCAGCACCCCAATCAGTGCTACCCTCCACCGTGAGAAGATTCAGTACTTTTTACATCTCACTCTTAGTTGTTTTATGTGAGAAGTGAAATTCAGTTTATTGTCAAACAACAACCCTAAGAGTTTCACGTCATTAACAGCTTTAATGGTATTCCCATCTATTTTCAACTTCATATCGAGGTGATGTTCCGAAGTTTGCAAAAATGTATATAATTTGTTTTTGTTTTCGAGAACTTTAAATCATTTTCTGTGGCCCATTTTTGAATTCTATTTAAACACACCTGAAGTGTACGCTCTATAACATTCATATGTTGCTGCTATAGCAGACTAAAACGTCATCGACATACAATGGAGAATTTACCATATTCTCAATTGCGTCGACGGCATATTAATTTTTTTTCCGAAAAAAGGTAACTGATACGTTACTGCCCTTGGAAACACCAAGTTTATATTCATGGGGATCAGATCAACTTGAAATTAGCGGACCTTTAAACAACTCAAATAAAATCTCAAACCGATATTAAAATTTTTTTTTAAAAACCCATACGTCAACGTTGTATTATATGCTTTATCCAGGTCAAGGACGATGGTGACCACATGTCCTTTTCTGGCAAAGGCATTTCATATAAACGTTTCAGGTCTAACAAATGATCCACAATACTTCTCTGGCATTTAAAATCACACTGAACATTCGCAAGTAGATCGTTCGATTCCAGAAACCAGACAAGTTGACCACTGGTCATCCGATTCGTGGTTTTACAAGCAACTTGTTACGCCTGTAATTACTTGGGTTGTTGTGATCTTTATCGGGCTTTAGAATGGGAATTATTGTTGTCCTTTTCGCCAGCAAGGTAAAAATTCGTCAGTTACCGATATGTCTTTTAAAATTGACAATAAAAGTTCAAACGATGATTGCGACAGCTGTTTTAAAATTTTCTAGTGTATTTCAGCGGGTTCAGTGGCAGTATCTTTTGCTCTGTGTACTTTACTTAACTCTTCCAAATAGAAAGGTTCATTGTAATCCTCTAAATTAAGGGAGGTAAATGTAATCTTTTGTTTTTCCTACTGTGCTTTAAGTTTGATGGAGTCCGGATTACAATTTTCAGACGGCGAATGTTTAGAAAATGTGAAGGCCAATTTGTTTGAAATTTCTTTATTCGATGTAATTAGTGTGTTGTTATCTTCCAAGTGTTGTACAGTTGATTTTGTTTCTTCTCCTTTATTTTTTTTTTTTTTAATCATTTTCCAAATTTCTTGATGGGTGTGTGTTGATTTAGATGAAAAACATAATTTCCCCAAGAACTTTTCTTTTTTCCTTTATATGTCGTCTTTATTTTTTCCCGATTTATACATAGTTTTCTCAACTTTTGTGTGGTTGGTGACTTATTAAATTACCATTCAGTTTCTTGCGATCCGTAATAGCCTATTTGCAGTCGTTAACAAACCATAGTTTTACGAAACATTTTGGATGTGTCGAGGTTTTAGGAATGACTGTGTTTGGAATGTCAAGCAGCTCTTTCATGAAATGTTCTATTTAGTCAGCACTTCCCTTAAATTTGTCCCGGGTGAGGCGTTCAGAACAAAGCTACGAGAAAGTGCCCAGTCAGCTTTTTTAAAGTTGCACTGGGTCACCTTCTCATCATCCGCCGGAACTACTCTCTCCAACAAAGTTGGAAAGTGATCACTCCCGCACCTGTCAGCTTGTACCTTCCAAGAAAAATCGAGGAAGACCGAAGGGCATGTAATTGTAAGACCAGTTGTAGTGTAAGAACCGGATTCGAGGTGCAGGTATATGTCTGACCCATCGTTGAACAAACACAAGTCGAAATTTGGTAATACGTTTTTTCTAGTGTTTTGCCTTTTAGGTCTTCTTTTTGTAGGAATCGCCTAAAGGGGACTGTGAGCATTGGCATCACGGAACAAAATGTAGAGTGTTGGGAGCTGGTAAATAGGTTGCACAAGATCATTCAGCCCTAGGGTTTTACTTGGTGAGGCGTAAAGAGAACATAATGTGGTTGTGTTGTCTAATGTTAGGCTTACCGGTATAGCCTGTGAATTAGAGTGCAAAGGAACAGTGCTGTGAATTATGTCGCTTCTATGCAAGATAGACGTTCCACGAATATGAAGATCATTTTCATCAGCCCAAGCGTTATGCGAAGTCTAATGCTTAAAGGCTGAATGATCTTGAGTTTCGGATTTCCTTAACAGAGTTTCCTGCAGACAAACAGCAGCAGGTTTATATTTTTGGACATAGAAGGCCCATTTCATTAAAGTTTGCTCTAAAACCTCGACAATTCTATTGTATGATATTGTATTTTTTAGGGTTATCACCCATGTTTGGGTGGTGATTTTGGTGGTCGTCGTACGGGAGATAATGCCCCCGTATTTCGTTTTGCGACGTTTTACGTGGGGACTTACTCTGAGAAGAATTCAGGCGCAGTTTAGTCGAGAAAGTGTCATCAGTGCACTCACCGATTGACATTTCCTCGATTCCTTTAAACATGTTGCTTGTGACAACATTCTGAAGGCGTTATGGAAGTCTGTCCAATCTAGTTTTTGTTTTTCCTTTTCTTTTCGATCTTTTCCTTGTCTTTTCCTCTGACACTAACTCGGAATTTGTTGCTGGTATTCTTAATGATTTTGTTTCAATTTGACTAACTTATTTTTCTGTTCGGGTTTGGAACGCTGATTTTTACTCTTTTGTGATAAGTTGTTTGCTTGTGTATGCATGTGCTTTGTGTTTGTTTTATCTGATGTTGAGGGAGTAGTTGAGTTTGTTTGTGTTGACTTTGGTTCCGTTTAATCGATTTGTTCTATTGTAAATGCCTGTAACGGGGTTTGTATTCCGCCTTTGAACCAGATATGTGGTATCTGGCGTTCTACTGATTTTGTTGTTGTTTTTTGTTTTAATGTTGTGACATATGATGGTATTGTCGTGTTCATGCCAGGCATGGGTGACACAATATATGTTAGCCTCTTTCAAATTGATTTATTTTTCGTATTTAATCTTTTGAATTGTCTTTTCCTTCTTCCAGACAGGGCAATTTTTAAAAAGATGACATGTGATAACCCTGACAGCTTATGTATTTTATATATTCACTAGATCATGGGGTGCGGTGGCTCAGTTGGTAGAGATGCAGGCTGTAAGCCGAGAGGTCCTCGGTTGGAATCCCACCTGCAGCAACCGCGTTGTGTCATTGGGCAAGACACTTCAACCCCATTGCCCACGTGGGGGCACGGTGGCGTTGTGTACTAAGGCGTACTGCACAAGATTTCTGCTCTATGTTGGGGGGGGGGGGTGACAGTTGCTCGCCGTTGCTCGGTACCAGGGTACTCCGGCTTCCTCCACCTGAAAAACCGTCGTGGTCATGAATGGCCATCGTGCAGAAATATGTGACCTTAAACACCAATAAATAAATAAATACACAGTACATGGCTCGTCGTATTTTAGACCGCATCGATGACATATAGCTTGATCCTCGGCACACGTCTTTGCTGTGACCGAATTTCTGACACATCGAAGTGTATTTGGATGAACAAATCCACTTTGACATTCATATATCCAGTTTTCTCTGATTTGGGTGGTTGGTTTGAATTGAAGGTAAAAATATAAGTATTTGTTTTAATGATATTCCCATCTCTTTTAATGTATATTCTTTTGACTGTTTTAGCTGCTTGAGATGCCATTTCTCTCACAATTTCAAATTCGTCTATGTCAGCCAGCTCACGCGTTTGAATAACACCTTTGGTATTATTAAGGGTCCTGCATTCAAATCTATATCATTAATTTTAATTGTTTTTAATAATGTCATGGATTGTTGTTCTTGGATACATTCTATACTACTCAAAGCACCAAGTATTTGACACATCATTGTGAAATTTGCTTGTGACATATTTGCGATATTTTTGGTGGATATGGTTGAGGAATGTATTGAGATGGTGCCCAGTGTTTACATTAGCTCTCTTAACAGAAAGACTTTCCATGACAGTGACGGAAAGCACGTACCCCTTGATTTTCGTGTACTGTATACATGTACATGACATGTGTAGGGTATTCAATCTTCATTTCAACACAAACCCTTGTGATTTAATGATTGTATATGGCAAATGCAAATGTAAGAAGACATTTGTCTGAAGCAGAAATGTGGCGGGCTGTAGGGATAGTGGATCAAGGGTCTACCCATCGTCAGGTTGGTGAAGTCCTTGTTGAGCACCATACGGTTATCACCAGCGCCTGGGCAAGATTTCTGCAGTATGGAACACCAGTAAGACGGCATGGTGGTGGCAAAGACAGGGCAATATCTGCACCTGAAGACCAGTTTTTTGATCATTCAGTCCTGTAGGAACCGCTTTGCCACAGCAACCCAGCTTCGCAGTGACCTTCAGAATGCATCAGGGGTAAATGTTGCGACGCACACTTTACGGCAAGGTTGCACGAAGGTGGTCTCCGATCGAGAAGACCATGTATCTGCATTTCGCTGTCCCAGAACCACTACCAGACACGATATGAATGGGCCATGGACCACGTTGGTTGGACCAGAGAAAATTGGCGACCTGTCATTTTTACAGGTGAGTCAAGCTACTGCCTAGACCATACAGATAGGCGTTCTAAGGTATGGAGAAGACCAGGAGAGCGGTTCCATGCAGCCAACATTGCTGAGCAGGAGCGCTATGGTGGAGGGTCAAACTTGGGCTGTGGTGGCATCAGATGACATGGACGTACAGCGTTCTGTGTCCTTGAACGTGGTGCATTAACTGCACAACGGTATACTGAGGTGATCCTGGATGTCCACGACGTCAGATTGTATGCAGGTGCAGTGGGTGATAGATTCACTCTGATGGACGATAATGCCCATCCTCATGTTGCCCATGCTGTCAGGGAGGGGACTGAGCGTACGGACTGGCCAGCCAGATCCCCTGATCTCAATCCAGTCGAACATGTCTTTTGAGTTGATTCTGCCATGTGAGTTGCAGCTTGCAATTTAAGCCCATCCAGTCCAGCCAAGAAGTGTCCATGAGCTTGGTGCCATGCTGGTCCAAGAATGGAACATCATCCCACAAATGATCACCAGGAACATGATCGGGAGCATGAGTAGGTGTTGTCAATATGTAATTAACAGTAATGGGTCTCATACTCGATACTGAACCCATACCAGTTCGCTCCATCAACATATTGAAAAATTTCCGCTTTTATCAATAATATCCATTTTCTATGGTTATCGTATTCAAAAGCTAAACAATAATGTCGAACACAAACACAATCATAATTTCTGTACCTAAATCATTAAAGATATAATTAAATAAAAAATATATACACTTTTCATTACAATATTTCAACTAAAACAAAAAACAGGTAGTTCGGTATACATGGTGCTTAGCAAACTTTGAGTAGTATTTTAATATACCCCCGTTCTCATTTTTAACATCTTTCACTGAGCCGGCAATACCTTGTATTCCTTTCTGTAATATAGAAGGTTCTATCTTATTGATTGGTTTAATGTCATGTAACTGAAAAAAAATGTTGATAAATTTTGACCACGCATGTGTTTTTGTCTGTTTTTTTTAAATCAGAGTCAGAATCTAATTCCTCTGAATCATACCGTCTTCAAAATGTTTGTGTATTGTAGACATTGTTTTGTATATAGTTGATCTTCTGTCTATGCCCTCCACCCCTCCTGTGAGACCAACATTGGAAGTTTGTCGTGGATACCCAGGGAGTGTCATCAGAAGTACATAAAGGCAGTATACACGACCAGAGTTTATGCTAATGCATACCGCTGGAGGTCTGACTCGTAGAGCACAGGTGGTGCCATGTCTTCAGACGTTGGTCATTCAACCAATTATTTTGTGATGCAGCACAATGTAAACTGCCACTCAAAACTAACCCAGACAGTACACAAAGAATGAGTGTGTTAACAGAGTCTAAGATTTGTTAAAAGTCAGTTTCTTGACAGTGATAAACTTGTGTTGAGAGAAATAACTGGTTGAATGAACTTCTAATGCCCCAGGATGTAAAACCCTTTTTGGAGCTCCCGGTGGGCTAGAACGGATCGGTCCGACCATCGTCTACTCCAGATATTAGGGCCCAAGCAGTGTAAAGAGGAGATTGCCATAACCGGGACGCTGTTTGTTCTCAAATGTCAGGACTCCTTTCTCTGGGGCCTTCGAAACACACCTCGCGGGAGAACAAGATGCCTGCATGAGGTTATAGCAGGATTGCCCCATTTTGATCCGGTGCTGCGTACTTGCATATTCCGTAGCAAACCATCACAATTGCTAATTTTTATCAGGAAACCTGCCCAATTGAGCGGACCGTCCTCTGTCCGCCTAGTAGAGGATGGTCAAATCCCCCAGGACTATTGTCTGTTAAAACTAATATATCTTGTTCCAAGAGCCCCCGGTACCTTCACAAGGCATAGTCGTCTTAAAGAAACCACCCAGCAACATTTTTGACGTTTAGCAAGATTAACGTGCCTGTAACAAAAACTGCAAACTGTCCTGATGGCGGTGCGAGAGATTTGATGATTAATCAAGAGGCCAATTAATAGAAACAAGTAAATGCCACGATGTAGAAAAAATCCCTCGCCCGCTAGGAGAGAAGCGGATCCAAATGATTATGAAAAGAAAAGAACCCATCATCTCCCCATGTATATCAGATTTGTGACAATTCGATTACACTTTTTGAAGTTGTCGTATTCACAAAGTCATTATCGGGCCAACACTAAATTATCAACAAAAAGGTGCATAACTCATACAAAAGTCAAGTAAATTTGGTGACTGTTGAGTCTGTGCATGATGTTCTCATAACGTATGTCCATAGAAAGTTGCGTAAACATCTTACTACATTTGTTCATGTTATAGCGCTCACAAGATCATTCTTAGGCACACACCGTGTTTCCAACAAACAGGGGCACAACTTCCACAAAACTGACAAAATTTGGGGAATATCGAACTGAACTTGACTGTGATCTTCTCAAAATGTACGTCTATAGCAAGTTTCGTGAAGATCAGATTATATTTGTCGAAGTTATCTCGTTCACAAAGTCGTATTCACACATACAACGAATTTCCAACAAAAAGGGTCATTGGGAACTACAAAACCTAAGGGAATTTGGTGAAATCGAACTTGACTGAAGTCGTCTCTTAATGTATGTCCACAGCACGATTTGTATATTTGTTCAAGTCATCACGATCACAAAACATGCGGGCCAACACACGGAACAATGGACGGAACCTATTTCTATATTCCCTGCCAACATTTTGTTCCACACATGATAATAAACTATTTTACGCAAAAGTAGCTAATCCAAACAACTATCCATCAACATACATACATGTATTTGTACAAAAAAGGCTAAAACATTTGTTGTACCTTTGTTTATTTGAAGCATGGTGGTTAGGGCATTGCATCTCAAACGGAAAGTTTCACGGTTCGATCCAGACCAGCGGTAATTGTTCCCTTGGGCAAGGCACTTAATCCCGATTGCCCACATGGGTGCACGGTGCCGCTATTTATAAGGAGCACCCACATGGGTGTACGGTGCCACTATTTATAAGGAGTACCCACGTGGGTGCACGCTGCCGTTGTCTATAAGGAGCACTGTATATTGATGCCCACGTGGGTGCACGGTGCCACTGTTTATAAGGAGCACTGTATATTGATGTACTTGCCTTCAAACAACGCTACCCATGGTTGTTATTTAGTATATTGGGGAGTGTGAAATTTGATTGGCGCTATTTCGTGGTGGTTCTCTCTCGTGGTTGTTAGTTAGTATATTGGGGAGTGTGAAATTTGTTTTGCGTTGTTTGATGGTGGTTCGCTCTGGGCACTCTAGCTTCCTCCACCTGTACAACTGTCTGGCACGAGGTGACTCTGGTCGTGTAAACTATTGTTACACTCCAATAAATAAATATTTCTTCATTTATTGATTAGGATTTAAAAACACGTTCAGCAACCTAGGCCATATCGTGTCGGACAATTTTACGGGTGGTGAAATCCAGAGTGTCCGGTTTAATCCACTCAGCAATATCGATCTAGAAGACTCTATATTACTACTACCCCAACACAAGTAGGATTTTTTAAAGGTAAGTATAACATCGAAGTGCTATACATCTATGACAAATACTACCCCAACACAAGCAGGATTAGAATTTGATAACGTTAGGTGTAACATCGATGTGTGGTACCACTAGGTCCAATACTACCCCTACACAATACACAGGCATGAGAAGCATTTGTTAAAGGTAAGTATAAAATCGATCTGCTGTACCTCTACAACCTCACATAAGCAGGATAAGCATTTGTTAATGTATAACATAAGCATTTGTTAAAGGTAAGTATAACATCGATGTGCTACACCTCTATGACCCCAACACAAGCAGGATTAGCATTTGTTAAAGGTAATCATAACATAGATGTGTAGTACCTCTATGACCCCAACACAAGCAGGATTAGCATTTGTTAAAGGTAATCATAACATAGATGTGTAGTACCTCTATGACCCCAACACAAGCAGGATTAGCATTTGTTAAAGGTAAGTATAACATAGATGTGTAGTACGTCTGTGACGCCAACATAAGCAGGATTAGCATTTGTTAGTGCATGGCATAAGCAGGATTAGCATTTGTTAGTGCATGGCATAAGCAGGATTAGCATTTGTTAGTGCATGGCATAAGCAGGATTAGCATTTGTTAAAAGAAAGTACAGCAATGGTTTGGTGTACCTATATGATCAATATTATCCTAACCCAAGCAGGACTAGCATTTGTTAAAAATTAGTATAACACCGATGATCTGTACCTCTATGACTCCAACACAAGCAGGACTAGCATTTGTTAAAGGTTAGTATAACACCGATGATCTGTACCTCTATGACTCCAACACAAGCAGGACTAGCATTAGTTAAAGGTTAGTATAACACTGATGATCTGTACCTCTATGACTCCAACCCAAGCAGGACTAGCATTTGTTAAAGGTTAGTATAACACTGATGACCTGTACCTCTATGACTCCAACACAAGCAGGATTAGCATTTGTTAAAGGTTAGTATAACACTGATGATCTGTACCTCTATGACTCCAACACAAGCAGGATTAGCATTTGTTAAAGGTAAGTATAACATCGCTGTGCGGTATCGCTATGATCAAATACCACCTCCACACAAGCAGGATTAGCATTTGTTTAAGGTAAATTTAACATTGATGTGCTATACCTCTGTGACCAAATACTTCCGCAACACAAGCAGGATTATCATTTGTTAAGGGTTATTATAGCATCCATGTGCTGTACCTCTATGACCCCAACACAAGCTGGATTAGCAATTGTTAAAGGTAAGTATAACATCAATGGGCTGTACCACGATGACCAATACTACCCCAACACAATCAGGATTAGCATTTGTTAAAGGTAGGTATAACAACGATGTGCTGTACCAACGCACCACCAACACAAGCAGGTTTAGCATTTACTAAATGTAAGTATAACATCGATGCACTATACCTCTGTCACCAATACTACCCCAACACAAGGATTGGCATTTTTTAAAAGTTAATATTACATTGATGTGTTGTTCCTCAATAACCCCAACAAAATCAGGATTAGCATTTGTTAAAGGCAAAGATAACACCACAAGCAGGATTAGCATTTGTTAACGGTAAGTATAACATCAATGTGTTGTACAAATGTGGCCAATACTACCCAACCCAAACAGGATTAACATCTGTTAAAAAGTAAGTATAACATCGATGTACTGTACCTATTCAACACAGACACAAGCAGGATTAGAATTTGTTAACATCGACTGTGCTGTACATCTATGTCCAATATAACCCCAACACAAACCATATTGGCATTTGTTAAAAGTTAATATTACACTGATGTGTTGTACATTTATGCATAATACTACCTCAACACATGTATGATTAGCATTCGTCAAAGGCAAGTATAACCTCAATGTGTTGTACATCTATGGCCAATACTACCCCAACAGAAACAGGATTAGCATTTGTTAAAGGTAAGTACAACATCAATGTGTTGTACCTCTATGACCTATACTACCCTAATAGAATTAGGATTACCATTTGTTAGAGGTAAATATGGCATCAATGTCCTGTACCTCTGTGACCCCAACACAAGCAGGATTAGCATTTGTAAAAGGTAGGTATTACATCGATGTGCTGTACCTCTATAACTCCAATATCAGCAGGATTAGCATTTGTTGAAAGTTAGTATAAGATCGATGTTCTGTACCTCTGTTACTTCAACACAAACAGGATTAGCATTTGCAAAAGGTAATACTTAGTGTAACACCGAGGTGTTGTACCTCTAAGTGCACAACACAAGCAGGATTAGCAATTGTTAATGTATAGCATAAGCAGGATTATCGCTTGTTAAACATAAGAAGTATAACATTGATGTACTGTACCTCTATGATCAATGTTCTGAGTCCCTATGATCAATGTGCTGAACCTCTATGATCAATGTGCTGAATCTCTTTGACCAATGTGCTGTTCCTGTATGACGAAAGACCTGTATCTCTATGATCATTGTACTATACCTCTATGAATCAATGTGTTGTACCACTATGACCAAAAGGCTGTACATCTATTGACAATAAGCTGTACCTCTGTGACCAATGTGTTGTTCTTCTAGGCCCATTATGCTGTACTCCATGTACAATGTGCTGAACTTTTGTGACCAATGTGTTGTATGTGTGTATGAGGAATGAGATGTACCTCTATGACCAATATGCTGTGTCTCTATGGCCAATGTGCTGTACATCTATGACCAATGTGCTGTACCTCTATTGCCAATGTGTAACATCTCTATGACCAATGTTCAGTATCTCTTTGACCAATGTTCTGTACCTCTATCACCAATGTGCTGTACCACTATCACCAATAATCTGTGCCTCTATCACCAATGTGCTGTACCTCTTTGACCAATGTGCTGTACCACTATGACCAATGTGTTGTACTTCTATGACCAATGTGATGTATCTCTATGACCAATACACTGTACCTCTATGACCAATGTGCTGTACCTCTATGATCAAAGTGATGTACTTCTATGACCAATGTGTTATACCTCTATAACCAATATGCTCTATGTCTCTGAGAAATGTGCTGTATCTCTGTGACCAGTGTTTTGTACCTCTATTACCAATGACTGTACTTCTATTACCAATGTGCTATACCTCTATGACCAATGTGATGTACCACTATGACCGATATGCTGTACCTCCAATGTGCTGTACCACTATAACCAATGTGGTGTACCTCTGTCACCACTGTGTTGCACCTCTATGACCAATCTATTGTATTTCTATTAGGAATGTGCTGTATCTCTATGACCAATGTGCTGTTCCTCTATGACCAATGTGCTGTTACCAATGTGTTGCACCTCTATGACCAATGTGCTGTACCTCTATGACCAACGTGATGTACCTCTACAACCAATGTGCAATGTGATGTACTTTTATGAACAATCTGATGTACGTCTATGACCAATGTGTTGTACCTCTATGACCAATGTGATGTACCTCTGTGTTGTACCTCTATGACCAATGTGTTGTACCTCTATGACCAATGTGATGTACCTTTATGGCCAATCTGATGTACGTCTATGACCAATGTGTTGTACCTCTATGACCAATGTGTTGTACCTCTATGACCGATGTGGTGTACCTCTATCACCAATCTGATGTAGCTTATGACCAATGTCCTGGTGCTCTATGACCAATGTGCTGTACCTCTATGATCAATGTGCTGTCCCCCTATGATCAAGTGCTGGACTTCTATGACCAATGTGTTGTACCTCTATGGCCAATCTGATGTACCTCTATGACCAATGTGCTGGTCCTCTATGACCAATGTGCTGTACCTCTATGATCAAGTGCTGGCCCACTATGACCAATGTCCTGTACCTCTATGCTCAAGTGCTGGACCTCTATGACCAATGTGATGTACCTCTTGACCAATCTGATGTACCTCTATGACAAATGTTCTGTACCTTTATGCTCAAGTGCTGGACCTCTATGACCAATGTGATGTACCTCTTGACCAATCTGATGTATCTCTATGACCAATATGCTGTATCTCTATGACCAAAGTGTTGTACTTCTATGACCAATGTGTTGTACCTCTGTGGCCAATGTGGCGTACCTCTATGACCAATGTGATGTGCCTCTATGACCAATGTTCTGTACATCTATGACCAATGTGCTGTACCTCTATGGCCAATGTGCAGTATCTCTATGGCCACTGTCCAGAGTCTCTATGACCAATGTGCTGTACCTCTATGACCAATGTGCAGTATCTCTCTGACCAATGTCCAGAGTTTCTATGGCCAATGTGCTGTACCTCTATCACCAATGTGCTGTACCTCTATGAGCAATAATATGTGCCTCTATCACCAATGGTCTGTACCTCTTTGACCAATGTTCTGTACCACTATGACCAATGTGCTGTACTTCTATGACCAACGTGATGTACCTCTATGACCAATGCACTGCACCTCTATGACCAAAGTGATGTACCTCTATGACCAATGTGATGTACCTCTATGACCAATGTGCTGTACCTCTATGACCAATGTGCTGTACATCTATGACCAATATGTTCTACGTCTCTGTGCTGTACCTCTATGACCAATGTGCTGTAGCTCTATGACCAATGTGTTATACCTCTATAACCAATATGTTCTACGTCTCTGAGGAATATGCTGTATCTCTATAACCAGTGTTCTGTACCTCTATTACCAATGACTGTACCTCTATGGCCAATGTGCTGTACCTCTATGCCCAATGTGATGTACCACTATCACCGTTGTAATGTACCTCCAATGTGCTGTACCTCTATAGCCAATGTGCTGTACTTCTGTCACCACTGTGCTGTACCTCTATGACCAATCTATTGTATTTCTATTAGGAATGTGATGTATCTCTATGACCAATGAGCTGTTACTCTATGACCAATGTGCTGTCACCAATGTGTTGTACCTCTCTGACCAATGTGATGTACCTCTATGACCAATGTGATGTACCTTTATGACCAATCTGATGTACGTCTATGACCAATGTGTTGTACATCTATGACCAATGTGATGTACCACAATGACCAATGTGTTGTACCTCTATGACCAATGTGCTGTACCTCTCTGACCAATGTGATGTACCTCTATGACCAATGTGATGTACCTTTATGACCAATCTGATGTACGTCTATGACCAATGTGTTGTACATCTATGACCAATGTGATGTACCACAATGACCAATGTGCTGTAGCTCTATGACTAATGTGTTGTACCTCTATGACTGATGTGTTGTACCTCTATGACTAATGTGTTGTACCTCTATGACTAATGTGTTGTACCTCTATGACTAATGTGTTGTACCTCTATGACTGATGTGTTGTACCTCTATGACTGATGTGTTGTACCTCTATGACTAATGTGTTGTACCTCTATGACCAGTGTGTTGTACCTCTATGACTAATGTGTTGTACCTCTATGACCAATGTGATGTACCACAATGACCAATGTGCTGTAGCTCTATGACTGATGTGTTGTACCTCTATGACTGATGTGTTGTACCTCTATGACCAATGTGTTGTACCTCTATGACTAATGTGTTGTACCTCTATGACTGATGTGTTGTACCTCTATGGCTAATGTGTTGTACCTCTATGACCAATGTGATGTACCACAATGACCAATGTGCTGTAGCTCTATGACTAATGTGTTGTACCTCTATGACCAATGTGTTGTACCTCTATGACTAATGTGTTGTACCTCTATGACCAATGTGTTGTACCTCTATGACTAATGTGTTGTACCTCTATGACCAATGTGGTGTACCACAATGACCAATGTGCTGTAGCTCTATGACTGATGTGTTGTACCTCTATGACTAATGTGTTGTACCTCTATGACTGATGTGTTGTACCTCTATGACTAATGTGTTGTACCTCTATGACTAATGTGTTGTACCTCTATGACTGATGTGTTGTACCTCTATGACTGATGTGTTGTACCTCTATGACTAATGTGTTGTACCTCTATGACTAATGTGTTGTACCTCTATGACTGATGTGTTGTACCTCTATGACTGATGTGTTGTACCTCTATGACTAATGTGTTGTACCTCTATGACCAATGTGTTGTACCTCTATGACTAATGTGTTGTACCTCTATGACCAATGTGATGTACCACAATGACTAATGTGTTGTACCTCTATGACCAATGTGATGTACCACAATGACCAATGTGCTGTAGCTCTATGACTAATGTGTTGTACCTCTATGACTGATGTGTTGTACCTCTATGACTAATGTGTTGTACCTCTATGACTAATGTGTTGTACCTCTATGACTAATGTGTTGTACCTCTATGACTGATGTGTTGTACCTCTATGACTGATGTGTTGTACCTCTATGACTAATGTGTTGTACCTCTATGACCAATGTGTTGTACCTCTATGACTAATGTGTTGTACCTCTATGACCAATGTGATGTACCACAATGACCAATGTGCTGTAGCTCTATGACTGATGTGTTGTACCTCTATGACTAATGTGTTGTACCTCTATGACTAATGTGTTGTACCTCTATGACCAATGTGTTGTACCTCTATGACCAATGTGTTGTACCTCTATGACTAATGTGTTGTACCTCTATGACTGATGTGTTGTACCTCTATGACTAATGTGTTGTACCTCTATGACTAATGTGTTGTACCTCTATGACTAATGTGTTGTACCTCTATGACCAATGTGTTGTACCTCTATGACTAATGTGTTGTACCTCTATGACCAATGTGATGTACCACAATGACCAATGTGATGTACCACAATGACCAATGTGCTGTAGCTCTATGACTGATGTGTTGTACCTCTATGACTAATGTGTTGTACCTCTATGACTGATGTGTTGTACCTCTATGACTAATGTGTTGTACCTCTATGACTAATGTGTTGTACCTCTATGACTGATGTGTTGTACCTCTATGACTAATGTGTTGTACCTCTATGACTAATGTGTTGTACCTCTATGACTGATGTGTTGTACCTCTATGACTAATGTGTTGTACCTCTATGACTGATGTGTTGTACCTCTATGACTAATGTGTTGTACCTCTATGACTAATGTGTTGTACCTCTATGACTGATGTGTTGTACCTCTATGACTGATGTGTTGTACCTCTATGACTGATGTGTTGTACCTCTATGACTAATGTGTTGTACCTCTATGACTAATGTGTTGTACCTCTATGACTAATGTGTTGTACCTCTATGACCAATGTGATGTACCACAATGACCAATGTGCTGTAGCTCTATGACTGATGTGTTGTACCTCTATGACTGATGTGTTGTACCTCTATGACTAATGTGTTGTACCTCTATGACTAATGTGTTGTACCTCTATGACCAATGTGCTGTAGCTCTATGACTAATGTGTTGTACCTCTATGACTAATGTGTTGTACCTCTATGACTAATGTGTTGTACCTCTATGACCAATGTGTTGTACCTCTATGACTAATGTGTTGTACCTCTATGACCAATGTGATGTACCACAATGACCAATGTGCTGTAGCTCTATGACTAATGTGTTGTACCTCTATGACTGATGTACCTCTATGACTAATGTGTTGTACCTCTATGACTAATGTGTTGTACCTCTATGACTAATGTGTTGTACCTTTATGACCAATCTGATGTACGTCTATGACCAATGTGTTGTACATCTATGACCAATGTGATGTACCACAATGACCAATGTGCTGTAGCTCTATGACTAATGTGTTGTACCTCTATGACTGATGTGTTGTACCTCTATGACTAATGTGTTGTACCTCTATGACCAATGTGATGTACCTCTATGCCCAATATGTTGAAGCTCTATGATCAACTTACAATATACATTTCTTCATCCGATGCTAACCCTGCTTGTGTCGGGATAGGAAATTGAGAGTCTGACAGTTACTCATCATTGCTGTGATTCCCTCGTATAACCCGCCCTCTTCCAATCATGAAAATGTTTGACATTTCATGACCTAGATTGCTGAGAATGTTGTTAACCCCTAATGCACCAACCAGTATAAAATATACGCATTTATATTTATGCAGATCGATATCACTGAGTTGGGGTCATTCACAGCACATTTTGAGTAATATATTATGAAATATCTCTTTTGTTAATAAGTATAGTACTAGATCCTACCCAGTTTAGTTCGAGGGACAGATTCTGATAGGAACACATGCGACAATGCTTGAAAGGTTTGCAGAAATATTGGTTTTACATTTTAATTTTCAAAGTTGGAAAAAAAAATTGTTGCATTCAGCAATTTTTAAAGGGTCAGTCGAATTGAACAGAATACACATATTTGTTTTTTTATTTTACTCCCAGCTGATGTAATATTATAATAGCGTGTCATCTTTATTAACTGTCTTCAAATTTTTTTTGGGTGGTGGGGCAATTATGCAAAGGCTAGAATTCTAGCGTACAGGTAATTGTCTACTAAATACTCACAAGTCACTTATTCGAGATTACAGTTGAGCAGCTTATTATAAATGCAGGCTTTAAGTGGTAACAAACTGACCATACTTTGAATAAGAAATATGTCATTCAGCCCTAAACATTTCATTCAGATTGTGTAATTGTTCTCAGCAAGACTGAAGCAATGCTGACATAGTGCTTTCAAATACTAAAACAATTAGTTAACTGCCAGGCGGTGTGGGTGGGGCAAAACTAAGGAAACTGTTGGAGATAAAGCGATTAAAGAACTCCTTCAAAGGTCCTTGTATTAAATGAGATTTAAATGGAAGATTAGGTTTCAATTAACTTTATGTCATTGCAAAGGAAGGGTATTCTGCTATTTTAAACACGTAATAATGTAAGCAAATTTGGAAATGCTGTGCGAGATTTCAAATGTACTTTGCAAATAAGGTCAAGAGTTTAATTTTCAGAACAGACATGGGGAGATTTCGAAACTGTCAGTAGGAAACGTTGGCAGGTGTGTGGGTGGGGTGGAAATATTAACTTTATTTTGTGAAGCTGTGGAACAACACTCTCTAGAAATATTAATTTCAGCTTACTGAACAATTTCAAACAGCTTCCCATGAAATACTGTATGATGTCAATATACACAAAAAAATAAGCCCCAGTTCTCTCATGATATTGATGATTTAAATTTAACATAAAGCCTGCTTTACAAAAGTAATATTGATCAAATATGCCATGCCTAAATATTAGGATTAAATGTACTAAACGGTGAAGAATGGAAAACTGGAAAACGGAACCCTGGTTAGCTGGGTAGGTGTGTGTGTAAGCGATACAAAAGTGTTGGAAACCGATGGAGTGGGGTATTATGGGAAATGTCTTTACTTCATTTGACTTTACGTCATTGCACATGAAGTTGCAATTTTTACTGAATTTGCAAGACGTCCCAAAGCGTTCAAATGTGCTTTGCAAAAATGTTCAATCATATTTCTAAAGTTGGAAGATTTCAAAAGTGGACTGAATTTCAAACCTGGAAGAATTTGTTGGTGGTGGTGGAGGGGTGCTGCTTGAGAGAAATGTCTCGGTTTTATCCGACATCAAGGCAAGGGTGAAATACCCTTTTTAAAAGGTTGAAATTTAGGCTGGTTTTGTAAACGTTTGGAATGGATTTAAATACGCCTTGAAAAAACGACATGAGTAAAAATTTCAAAACTGGTATGTGTGTGTGGAGTGGGAAGAACCTTATATTTCGCATTGTTTGTGGTGGTGGTGGTTGTGGGGCGGGCGGTGTCTGTAAATGTGTGATTCTGTGGAGCAACTCTCTACATTTAAGAACATTTATGACAGCTTTCTGCACTATTGCATCAACTCTTTAACTGACAAAACTAGAAGACAGCACTATCACTGGTCAATTTTGTGCTGTTCCTTTGATAAGTGGTCGAAACATATCAAATTAAAGTAACCTAAGTGTCAATTTCGTTTTACTATAATTTAATTGCATTAATCAAATAGCACCTTGGTGAGTATTTTTATTTCTATTGGATAAATCAAAGAAACATAACTTTCCATCATATCCTGAAAAGACTTCCTGGAAATGTATTTTAACGAATACAGATACCAGACCTTGTGTTTTTTTTTCTGTTTGATATAAGATAACCATGATCTATGGCATCACCAAATTTGAAAACATAATACTCTGCATTTTGCTAACGAAACATCCTGAATTTTGGCCTCGGAAATTAAAACTCTTGGGAAATGTAACCATAGGTGCATCCCAACACAGGCACTTCCTTCCAAAGTCACCCTACATACACATATGTACCAACTGATGATATTGGAAGTTCCTCTGACTGCACTTCCATGGTCCCGGTATACATGTTCCTAATAAATGTCCCGTTAGAGATCACATTCATTCTATCGTCGTTGTGTCATCTGTCTTTATATTTGAAGTATGTACTAATTAAGAAATTACAATAATATGGGTACTTTAGTACAACAAACCCTACTTTTTTTAGGTGGGGAAGGTATGTTCAAAAGACTGGTTAGAAAGAAAAATTAAACCTTCTCGAATATAACCGTCGGCAATGGCAGCGCTGTGTTGTAGGCAAAGGCTCTACAGCCACAGCACGAAGAAAACAGACGGTAAAATTGTACATATTTAAAAAAAAATACATCGGTGAAAGATGAAGGAAGTGTGGGACCAAATTACAGGAACGCGGGTTATCATATATATAAATACATATAATTGAGTCATAGTATTCCATCTCGGCAAAAAAATCATTTTCTGACCAAAATTGATAGCATGAGAATATGCGACTAAAATCATTACGTTTGCATATTCAGACTAAGAATTTCCAAAAGCACTCTTCTGGAGAAATCAACAGTGGTCTTCATGTAGGCTCTACTAAAACTTTATACTAAAACAACTTTAGCAGAATTACGACGCCCATAACACTTCCAGGCGGCCTCCAAAACTGTCATTTTTCTTGAATTTAATCAAAAAGAAAAATTAGGGGTTTCTCCATAGCTTGTGAAAAAGAGAAAATTATAAATAATATTGTATTAAATTTAAGGTTGCATATTTTCATTAAAACTTCATTTAAGTTTTTGTGTTAGAGCTACGGATAATTTTTAACATTTCTTAGCATGCTATGATGTTCTTAAATAAAACGTCTTCTAAAATCCTCAATTTTTTGTTGCAGCATTTATTTGAAACTTAATGACATCTTATTACTTTCCAAAGTGTGATTTACTGGGATTTCCGGGTTTGATTATAAACGATAATTTCACAAGTGAATTATGCAATTACCATGTATCCGTACGCGGAAACGAAGACATTTTGCCGAGGGTGTAATGGGGACTTCATTGTTGTTGTTTTTTTTTTTTGCTTTTTTACCCTTTGCCTAACTTGAAGGGGGCGCGGTAGCGTTGCGGTAACCGGTTCTCGTCAGATCACCGAAGTTAGGCAACGTCGAGCCAGGTTAGTCCTCGGACGGGTGACCGTCTGAGCGATCGATTCGAACTCCCGCGTCGTGTCATTGGGCACGACGGCGATGTGTACTGAGGCGTACTGCACGTGTCGTCATCCAATCTAACCCTGCCTGTGCCGCAGTGCTGAGTTACGATGGTGGGGGAGCTGGTAGCTGCTCGTCGTTGCTCGGCGGTTCTCTCCGGGTACTCCGGCTTTCTCCACCCATAAACCAGTCACGGTCATGATTAGCTACTGTGATTAAGTATATGACCTTAAACACAAACAATAAATAAATAAATAAATATCCAATCTGAAAAGCAGGTGACACTTGCAAAACAAAATCTTGAATAACTATTATTTTCATTTTTTGTCTCAAAAACATAGGTTATGACCCCTCTTTGGAACGAGCTAAACCTATGTTTTAGAGACAAAAAATGAAAAAAATAATGAAAATTAATTGGCGAGTTTTGAGGATAGCGCTGGCCGTTTTTCGCCGTTTCGTTACACAAGGGGTTAAATAATATAATTATCGTTAGCAATGAAAAGTAATAAACAGAGTAATCGCTTGACTGGACTGGTTACGTGAAATAATTCATTCGAGGGGAGGGCCTATATTGTAAAACATTCGTGCGCATTCGCGTCCTTGTGTTTGTGCAACGTCCCTCGCCTCTCGTGAATTATGTAAACTGGTGTTTTACAAAGTGTTTTACATACAAAATTGTTGATTTTTGTAGGATTAGTTTGGAAATATGTTAATGACTTTAATTCTTAAACCGTGATTGCACTCCACTGAGGACATTACAAAACCAGACAACAAATTAAACATAATTGTCTTTGTACAGGTGAGTGGGAATGTGTGAATTCATGTGGTGCGTTTTGGTCATTTGTAGGAAACCTTGCTTACAGGAAAGCTGTATTCGGAACAATGGTCGACAAATGGCGAATTACAGATGGTGATAAGACATCTTGTGCATCTGGTCGTCGCAATAGTAATACTCATTGGTCAGCTATAGACCTTGGTGCCTCTTATATTGTAGAGCGATTGATTATATACAACAAGGATTATGGTATGTAGAATGTAGATTATAAACTCTGTCACTATCCTCTGATTTCTATACTCTTATAGACATAGTTTGGCTGAGAGTGAATTTTTCTATTTTCACAAAATATGTGTTGATAGCATTCCAGCGATAACTTGATTATTTGGAAATCACAAGCTAATATCCAGAAGTAATTCGATGAGTGGGCTCCTGCCAACATGAAAATATTTGTCTAGATTAATGTGACAAAACCATGTTAATCTTTCTTTAAACAGTGCAAAATTGCGATAAAATTAAAAAAAAACAAAACAACCGGTATCTCTTATTGTTTGGAGCTGTACAGCATACTGAAATTTTCAAAAACTGCGACGTTTATAATTTTGGATACTCTGACCCCCTGTGACGTCACACCTGACTTTGATCACCATTAATGCCATAGCATAAACAATTTCTTGCAAATTTATGGCAAATAAAATATGTTCAAACTAAGCCAATGGGTCAAATTAGAAATCGGCCATAGCCGTTGAGAAATTCCTAGGTCGGCACTACATTTATAGATATGTTCCTTGTCAGAGAAGTAATCTACAAAGACTGAGATAGGATGGCTTGATACAGGCGACGATATACAAAGGCTGAGATAGGATGGCTTGATAGAGGCGACGATATACAAAGTCGGAGATAGGATGGCTTGATACAGGCGACGATATACAAAGGCTGAGCTAGGATGGCTTGATACAGACGACGGTATACAAAGACTGAGATAGGATGGCTTGATACAGGCGACGATATACAAAGGCTGAGATAGGATGGCTTGATAGAGGCGACGATATACAAAGTCGGAGATAGGATGGCTTGATACAGGCGACGATATACAAAGTCGGAGATAGGATGACTTGATACAGACGACGGTATACACAGGCTGAGATAGGATGGCTTGATACAGGCGACGATATACAAAGGCTGAGATAGGATGGCTTGATAGAGTCGACGATATACAAAGTCGGAGATAGGATGGCTTGATACAGGCGACGATATACAAAGACTGAGATTGGATGGATTGATACAGACGACGATATACAAAGGCTGAGATAGGATGGCTTGATAGAGGCGACGATATACAAAGTCGGAGATAGGATGGCTTGATACATGCGACGGTATACAAAGACTGAGATAGGATGGCTTGATACAGGCGACGGTATACAAAGGCTGAGATAGGATGGCTTGATACAGGCGACAATATACAAAGGCTGAGATAGGATGGCTTGATAGAGTCGACGATATACAAAGTCGGAGATAGGATGGCTTGATACAGGCGACGATATACAAAGGCTGAGATTGGATGGCTTGATACAGACGACGATATACAAAGGCTGAGATAGGATGGCTTGATAGAGTCGACGATATACAAAGTCGGAGATAGGATGGCTTGATACAGGCGACGATATACAATGGCTGAGATAGGAAGGCTTGATACAGACGACGGTATACAAAGGCTGAGATAGGATGGCTTGATACAGGCGACGATATACAAAGGCTGAGATAGGATGGCTTGATACAGGCGACGATATACAAAAGCTGAGATAGGATGGCTTGATACAGGCTACGATATACAAAGGCTGCAATAGGACGGATTGATACAGGAGACGATATACAAAGGCTGAGATGGGATAGCTTGATACAGGAGACGATAGTCAATGGCTGAGATAGGATGGCTCAATACAGGCGATGATACACAAAGATGAAAAACGAGTTAATTGATATTGTTTTTGAATAAAGGTGAAATTCAAAACAGAAAGACAAACAATGTTGACGCTAGATATGCATCACCTAGTGTTGCAACTTTCATGGATCTACGTGACGGGAAAGTACCCTAAAGACGGGTGGAAGGGAACATATTGATTTTTCAGTGATATTAGTTGTTGAGGTTTTTTGACGTTCGATCGCCAATAAAGTCATACCATTAACAATTTAGATGAAATTGCCAAGAATTTGCCTTCAACTATTCCCCCTAGAGCGTTTGAGATTATTATAGCACCATGGAATGTAGTTTGAGGTAAGCACAATCACCAAATTGAAGGAGGTAATATCGTGATGTACTGACGTCATATCTCGGGGAGATGAAGTGATACTTTCAAAAGTTCTACAACTTGTTAATCAGAACTAGGATTACGAAACTTGCCCTTGAGTTCAACTTTATGCAGTGAAATTTAATACTGGCGTTTTCCGACGTTCGATCGCCAAGAACACGAAAGTGTTAACAAATCATCCACACAATAGGCTTTCAACTATTCTTCTTGTGGGGTGTGATCTTATTGTAGTGTTATGTGGTGCAGTTTTGGGTGCTAGGGATGTGACCAAATGGGAGCAGGGTGGGGGTAACGCCTGTCGGTAATGACGTAATATGCCCACCAGTTAAAGTAGGATTTTCAAATTATTTTTTGGTCAGCACCACAATCAATTCTACCAACTACCTTTAGAAGGTTCAGTGCCTTTTTGCATTTAAGCTTTAGTTGCTTTATGTGAGAAGTGAAATTCTGTTTATTGTCAAACAATACATCTAAGAATTTCACTTCTTTTACAACTTTAATGGTACTTCCATCCATTTTGAACTCCGGATCGAAGTGGTGCGTTCAGAGTTTACAGAAATGAACACAATTAGTTTTGGTCCGCGACCATTTTCTGTAGCCCATTTCTGCATGATACACTCTTAAGGAAGATTGATAATCAGGATCATTAGTTTCCATTTTCTGTAGCCCATTTCTGGATTCTGTTTAAAAACAGCTGAAATTTGCGCTCGATGGCATTCATATTTTTGCTGCTAAGGCAGATTAAAATGTCATCGACATACAATAACGAATGTACCATATTCTCTGCTGCTTCGATGACGGTATTAACTTTTACCGAAAAAAGGGTAACTTATAAAATACTGCCGTGAGGACCCCCCACCCCCAGTCTTTCTCGTGAGGATCAGATAACGTAGAGCCACGTGAACTTGAAATTAACGATCCTTTAACAAAATTTCTATATAAAGAGGCATACGTTCTCTCAGCCCCATGTTAAAAAACACCTTTTAAAATCCCATACATCCACGTTGTATCATACTCACTCCCTTTCCGGGTGAAAGAAGATGGTAACCTCTTGATGGTTCTCTCCAAGAACAGGCATTTCTAATAAACGTTTCAAGTCTAACCAAATGATTTACAGTAATTATCTTGCTTCTGAAACCACAATGAACATTCGCGAGTAGAGTGTTCGTTTCCAAAAACGAGACAAGTCGATCATCGATCATCTTTTCCATGGTTTTACACAGGGAACTTGTTAGCATGTCGGTAATGGCTTGGATAGCTGTGATCTCTATCAGGCGTTAGTGTGGGAAATATTGTTGCTGTGCTCCAGGAAGGTGGAAACTGGCCAGTCACTGATATTTCGTTGAAAAGTGATAATAATAATTCAAGTGATGATTTTGGCAGATGTTTTAAAATTTGGTAATGTATTTCATCGGGTCCAGTAGCAGTATGTTGGCCAATTCTTTTAAATAGATGTCGTTTCTCGATCCGAGTCAGAGTCTGATAAGAAATTGAAATCACTACCTCGTTTTAGTTTTATCATGGGAGTTTTTCCATATTTTGTGTACCTTCTTCAGTCCGTGAGTCACACCTTTACGCAGAGCCCAACCTATTCCAGATCAACACGAACTGTAGACAAAACCTGGAGTACATGGAACGCATACTCGTGCAGTGTTGATGGAAATGTATACCCGCTGACCGAATGGCCTGTGGAGTGTGGGCAGGTGCTAGGTTTCAGAAGCAGATCATTCAACTAATTAAATTGTAAAACAGTACAATGAAAACTCCCACGGACAACTGACACAGACAGTGTTCTGACGCAGATAGTGCAACAAGACGAAATATCGTCGCCTGAGTGCTAGAATGGTCTATGTTCCTTAGGGACATAGAACATTCTGCAACTCAGGCGACGATATGTTCAAAAGCTCGAAATTCAATAAACTACACGTTAACAAGGATAAAATTGAGTTAAAAGAAATAACCGATTAAATGACTACCTAGCCCCTACCCCCCCTCCCCCACCCCCAAGACGTGACACTCTTTTGGGTCTCCAGATCGGCCAGACCTGGCCCTTCTGACGATCAGGCTGCGTCCGAAATAGGCCCAAAGCAGTGTATTGGATAGGTATTTCCAAAATGCAGACTGCCCTAACGGGACCCGGTTGGTCCTCATCTACCAGGATTCTTTCCTCAGGGGCCTTTGGAACACTCTTCGCGGGAGAACAAGGTGCCTGCGGGATGTAATAACAGCATAGTACATTTTTTGTCCGGGGATGCGTATTTGGATATTCCGCAGCAAACATGCTTAGTTGAGCAGGCCGTCCTCTATCCGCCACATGAGGACCCGCCTAGTAGGAGATTGTCAGCCCCTATAGGCAATCTGGAATACCTATCAGTAGATAAAGCCTTTAGCAGTTTGTAACAAACAATTTCTTTTCAGTCATTAAAACTGGTTGTTGTGTGCAGTGGTGAGAGGTGAAATGTGTGTTGAGTAGTTTAATTTTAACTGACTAATAAACAGTAATTTTCTCAATAAGTTGGGTAAAGTACGTTCGGTGTAAATAATTTATAAAAAAATAGTGCATGCTAAACATGGGTTAAGGTAGGTTCTATTTGTCGATATTAGTTGCATTTATTATTGACTGTTGTGGGGTTAATACAATGCTGGGTAATACAAATACTGGATAGTTCTAATGGGACATTTTTTCGTGTGACACAGATGGTAAAATATTAGCGAGATAAGTGATCGAGAAATGAATAATTTAGTTTTAGACTGATAACTCGTTTCATTATTCGTTATTCAGGATCTCATCCACTTTTTATGTAACTAAAACTTGTTAGTATTGTTACCTAAATCTTAGCTTCTTAATTTAATATAATGAAGAAATTCACTGTAATGCCTTTTTCAGTGCAATTCATTTTCCATACATTTGATGGAATATATTTCATAAATTAAATTAAGGTACTATAGAAGTAAGGAAAATAAGTTCTCCTTCAAATTCCCAAGTGTAATGTTCCAACCCCATACACACATTATGCACCTAAATGAAGGTTATGATGTATAGAACACGAAAAATATATGCAACCAAATCACAAAGTTCACATGTCACTAATGCTTCCTGGAAATCTGCTGTTGTATTCGTACCAAAATCGATAATAAAAAAACATATTTCAGGAAAAGAACTCGTGACCAAATGTGCTTGAGATATCCAAGAATAAAGTCAGAAAATCAAATTTTTCACAGAGACAGCGTTGCGTGGAGCTAAATTTCAAAACTCTCGGCTTTGTTTTGTTTTCAGTTTGTTTGCATTTTTAGAAGGGTCGATGGGGCTAAAAAAGTATCGATATACAATGCCGTCTAAATATAACAATGAGACTGATCGAGTTGACAATGCACTTTTATTACATGAAGACTACACAGTTGCCATATTATATACAAGGTATCGTGACACTTGTTTGAAGTTCTTAGAATTACACGATTGTTTTTCGTTCACTATTCGTGGTATTACGCGACATTTGCACATCAGTCGGCCATTTGACAATTCCACAAGAATGTCACCAACGCCCTATAGCTCACCAACATTCCTCTTTGATATTTAACTTTGGCAAACACAAGAACTGTATCAAACAGGCTCATAACATGCGACAAAGCTGACCTAAACACAACCTCTTAAAAGTAAAACTGAAAAAATAATAATTTTAACAGCAGAAGGGTTAATGGCCACATTATTAAGTGAGAAGTATTACTTTGAACCAATCAGTCTTCATTGTCAGATGCTTCAATGTACTATGTTTGATTTAAACTTTCAAAAAGCTGTGACTTATCAGATACGTGGTAGGACACTACATAGAGAAATGGAAGACCCCCCCCCCCCCCCCTGTTTTTAAAAAAAAACTTTGTGGTGATGGAAACTGCCTTTTCCGTGCATTATCATTTGTAATTTCTGATTGTTGATCATATGAGGAACCTCAGAAATTATGTTTTACAAATGGTGTTGCCAGACCTTAACAGAAACTTTAGCAAACTGAAAATGTCTAGGTGTGAGCTAAACAGAGACTTAAAAGTAAAAACGTGGAATTACATTTGAAAAATATTGAGTGGATAAGGGTTAAATCATGGTAGAATGACAACGAGGAACATGCATGATTTATATAAAGGCCATAGGAAGAGACGGAACACAGAAACTGACATAAACACTAAGTTAAACATGAAATTCTGAGCTAAACAGTAAACTAAACGTGTGTAAATAAATAAAAGAGAACGGTTTAAAACACATAGGGTGAAGGTTAAATAGTTGTAGAATGATAATAAACACCATATAGAAGCAATATAAATGCCATGGGATGAAAAGATTGTCGGTAGCTATCCTGGATAGAAACGTTAACACACTGAAAATGTCTAAGTGTGTGCTACACAGAAAACTCAACGTTCAAAAGTTGAAGAGAAATTTGAATTGAAATTCAGTGGACGAGGATGAAACCATGGTACAATGATAATGAAGAACATATATGGGGAATATAAGCACCATGGGAAGAGAAGGAACACAGCAGGTGACCTAAACACTAAGTTAAACATGAAATTCTGAGCTTAAAGAAAAGTAAACGTAACTAAACAAATGTTCAGAAAAAGGTTTAACAATGCACTGGGTGAGGATGAAATAATGGTAGAATGATAATAAGTACCATATGGAAGCAATATAAAGGCCATGGGATGAAAAGGGTGTCGGCAGCTGACCTAAACAAAAACTTTAACACACTGAAAATGTATAAGTGTGAGGTAAACAGGAAACTTAACATCAAACATGGGATTAAAAATTTGAAGAAATTCATTGGACAAGGGTTACATGATGCTAGAATGATAATGAGGAACATGTATGATTGAATATAAACACAATGGGAAGAGACGGAAACAGCAGCTGACCTAAAGACAAACTTAAACATGAAATTCTGAGGTAAGCAGAAAAGTAAATGTAATTAAAAGTGGTAAGAAAAAGGTTTAACACACACTGGAAGAGGGTTAAAAAATGGTCGAATGATAATAATCACAATGTAGAAGCAATAGAAATGTCATGGGATGAAAAGGGTGTCGACGGCTGACCTAAACAGAAACTGTAACACACTGAAAATGTATAAGTGTGAGGTCAAAAGAAGAGTTAAAGTTCGAAATTTGATGAAACATTTAAAGACATTCACTGGAGAAGGGTTAGATCATGGTGGAACAATGATACTGAGGAACATGTATGATGAATATAAGTGCCATGGGAAGAGAAAGAGCACAGCAGCTGACCTAAACACTAAGTTAAAATGAAATTCTGAGCTAAACAGAAAAGTAAACGTAGCTAAATAATGTTACGAGAAACGTTTAAAACACACTGGGTGAGGGTTAAATAGTGATAGAATGATAATAAGTGCCATATGGAAGCATTATAAAGGTCATGAAGTGAAAAGGGTGTCAGCAGTCGGTGTAAACAAAACAATTAAAATGTCGAAGTGTGAGCTAAACAGAAAACTAAACGTTCAAAATTGGAAGAAATTTTTTTAAGAAATTCACTGACAAGGGTTAAACCATGGTAGAATGACAATGAAGAAGATGTATGCTGAATATAAGCACCATGGGAAGGAACACAGCAGGTGAGCTAAACACTAAGTTAAACATGAAATTCTGAGCTAAACAGAAAAGTAAACACAACTAGAAAATATTAAGAAAAAGGTTTAAAACACACTGGGTGAGGATGAAATAATGCTGATAATAGGCACCATATAGAGGCAATATAAAGGTCATGGGATGAAAATGGTGTCGGCAACTGACCTAAACAGAAATTTTAACACACTGAAAGTGTGTAAGTGTTAGCTTTAAAAATTTGATGAACAATTTGAAGAACTTCAGTGGGCCAGGGTTAAATGATGCTAGAATGACAACGAAGAACATGTATGAGGAATATATGCACCATGAGAAGAAAAGGAACACATCCGCAGACCTGAACACACAGTTAAACCTAAACTTTGAGGTAAACAGAAAAGTAAACGTGGCTAAAAATGGTAAACAAAAGGTTTAGAATGAACTGGGAGAGGGTTAAATAATGATAGAATGCTAATAAGCACCATCTAGAAGCAATATCATGGCCATGGGATGAAAAGGGTGTCGACAGCTGGACTAAAAAAAACTTTAACATACTGAAAATATGTAAGTGTGAGCTGAACAGAAAACTTTGATGAAAAATTTGAAGAAATTCACTGAAGAAGGGTTAAATCCTGGAACAATGATAAGGAGGAATACGTATGAGGAATATAAGTGCCGTAGGAAGAGAAAGAACGCAGCAAATGACCTAAACACTAAGTTGAACATAAAATTCTGAGCTGAACAGAAAAGTAAACGTAACTAAAAATGTCAAGATAAATGTTTAAAATGCAGAGCATGAGTGTTTAAATCATGGTAGAATGATAATAATCATCATATAGCTGCATTATAAAGGCCATGATATGGAAATAGGGCGAGCAAGTGACCTACAACTAAAGTTGGTGAGCTATATACAGAGCTAATAAAATGCAAACAGTATTGGCCTTTCACCACAAATACCGCCCTGTCACATCATCCTAAAGTGTTTTAAATGCGATCTTTTTTCTTAGATATCTGAATCAGAATCACATTTGGTCACGAGGAGTTGTTCTCCTGAAATATTATTATTTTATCAATTCTGATACGAATACGGTAGCATATTTTCAGGAGCCATTAGTGACATGTCAACTCTGTTAGATGGTTTCATATATTTTTCATGTTCTATACATCGCAACTTTCATTTTTATTTATACTGACGGAAAAAAGAAACGCATGTTCAGTTTTGGTAATATAAGTTTTTATCTGTAGACCAAATGAAGTAAAATTTGAAACATACAGTTAAAACTAGAAGTCCTGTCATGAAATGCGCACAAATAGCACGTTGATATTCGCGTTAATGTACGCGTTATGGCCCAAGTAAAGCTATCAAATTCTGTACATATGACCTGTGCACAAGCAATGTTTCAGCCAATGGACCTCCGGGTAACCCGGAGGTCCATTGGCGGAAACATTGCTTGTGTTTGCTATGAGTAACCAGGAGAACCTGCCGTTCTGTAGATGTCATTCGATATGACAATTGTGCGCAATTCCAACGCGCAATTAAGCTTAGATAAGCACGTTAGTTAGTTTTACTGTCTAAAGAGTTAAAATTCAGTCAAGCATAACCACATGTGACGCTGCATGCTTTCAGCAGATTTTTCGAAAAACCGTGCATCCGGGGCACTCCCACGTGCTATGGTCTATAAAACCATACCAAATCGAAGTTTTATACACTACACACCGATTGCACAACATTTCATTTCAAATCAATTGAAAAACAAAATGCCGCGAATGTCCGAAGTAGACAAGGGTAGGCGGCCTATTGCTCTAATTATGCAGGGCCAATCGCAACGTCTCGTGGCGTGGCAATTTGGCGTTCATGAGTCAGCTTTTTCTCGTTTAGTTGGGCGTCTCAGATTAATAGGAAGACTAGCTAACAGCCCCAGGAGCGAACGTCAACTCGTTACGTCGCTACATCAAGGTAGAGGCATACATCTCTCACACGTAGGTAACCGATTTCAGACGGCAACGGAGACTGCGGGTCAGGTTGCAGGCACTCATGGTCGCCGAGTATGTCCAAGAATAGTTAGAAATCGGTTGTGGGAGTTCAATTTAAGGCCACGACGTCCCTACGTTGGTCCGCAAATTACACCCAGGCAACGTCAACGTTGATTGCAATGGCTGCTGGCACACGTACCAAATCGGTTTCACTTCGCGCACTGGAGATGTGTGTTATTCACTGACATGCTTCGGTTCACGATTTACAGGTCAGATGGACGCCAACGTTGCTATCGGCAGGGCGAGCGATATTCTGACGAATGCGTCAAGGAAAACGAGAAATTTGGGTGAGCGTCTGTTATGGTTTGTGGGGGGGGGGGGGGGGGGGTATTTCTCATGGCGCGAAACTACCTCTCGTGATCATCCAGTGCAATCTTACAGCCGTAAGATATCGGGATCAGGTCCTCATGCCTCACTTCCTTCCACTTATCCATGCGCGTAGTCTTACGTTGCTGCAGGATAATGCGAGTCCGCACGTTGCTAGGATTTGTCAAGACTTCCCCAACCAAACAAATGTCCCATTTCTCGATTGGCCACCTAATAGTCCAGATTTGTCCCCGGTCGAGCATCAGTAGGACAAGCTGAAAAATAGGGTTAGTAAGCGAGTCAACGTTCCAAACAACTTCCCTCAGCTCACGCAGGCCCTTCTTCAAGATTGGAATCCCACAAGGGACCATAAACAACTTGATGGGGTCAATGGTTAGGAGAGTTAGAGCAGCGACTGAAACCAAGGGTGGGCACACGCTATTGCTTTCGATCAGGAAATTCCGTAGGGTACCCATGTTCGAACGTTGTCCATGCAAACGCCGTCAGTGTGAAGACAACAAGTTTCGACAATATGTAATCAGTAATGAAAAAATTACATTAAAATCAAAAAAAAAAATAATCTGTAACACATTTGAAATATTTACTACAGAACTTGCGTTTCTGTTTTCCCCTAGTATATAATTTGTGTACATTTAATTTGAATTTATGGAATATCAGAGGAGGTTAATTAAAAGAAAACAAATTTCACATACTTATATACCACCTTCAGTATTTATATAACTTGTGGTTTAATACAGGATTTTAAATTATGCAGTTTCAAAAGATTTGTAAATAAACAAATTCTCCCTTTTTATCAACAGATGTAATGTAAGGTCACGGCAAATATAGAATAGTCTTGGTCTATAAATTTGTAAATACGCTATTCCTACTATTTGGCGGCGAGGGTGTTAATGAAGCCAGAATATATATTTCAGGCTTTCATTTAGTGAATAGGTTTGACTTTAATTAGAAGTTCTATTATTTCAGAGGAACATTTTGGGTAGTTCAGGCAATTTGTATTTCCCGGTTTGCAGATCACCAGTTGACTTCAACCATCTCTGTAACCCCGTCGTTACGGATGGTAGAAGATAAAATGCGTGCAACATTGTTAATCAATAGGATTAGCGTAGACTCCTGTTCGTCATATTCGTCCTGCGTCACAGCACGTGTGATAATAGCTTCGTGGTAAGAGGATTTTTGGCTTAGTGCCAATATGCTTAGTGCAGATACTTCGTGAAGTATGCTAAGTGCACTATGCTTTGTGCTTTCATATGCTTAGGTCACGTTTCACTTTGTGCTTCATAGCTTAGTGCGATTACTTACTGAGTCGAGTGGTATGCGTTTGGACATAGATAAAGTGATGATTATGCCGCGATAATTGGAAAGTGATAATTTATTCATTGTGTTGAAACTACCGGGGTGTTATCTAGTTTTAATTGCACTGAATAAAAAAATACTATGAATTTAGAAACTTATTTATTATTTATTCAAATCAGCTTGTTGAATAGAACAATTTAAAATTTACCCCTTTGAACTCTGGTGTCTTCCATTCCATGTCAGTTCAATAAAAACAATTAGAAGAGTCCGTATTCATTATGTGGGGTCGACCAATCAATATTTTCAACGTGCAGCCTCTGGGCTGCACGTTGAAAAAATATTGATTGGCCTACCTCACCTGTTTACCGAACAGATATCCTATTTTGTAACGTTATGGCGTGTCATGTTCCTGGCCAGACAAGCGGTCCCTAGGGTTCAAAGGGTTAATAAAAGGGTTGATTTCCTTGGGAAACGACATAATTGTATGAAGATTTGTGCCGACACAAGATTAAAATACTGCCACCTGTATAGATTAAAATCGGCACAGTGCAGGAGAATGTGCTCCACTATCAGAGCCTGCTGGCAAGGACATATTCTGCTCGCATATTACCCTCTACAAAACAAGAATGTGTAAGTCCTGTATGACCAATATCACATCGTGTCAGAATGACATGAACTTTTCTACAAGCAGCACTTGACGGATATTATCAGTAGTAGTTGTTCGGAAGCGATGGGGCTTGTTATGTGTCACTCCATCCCATTTCGCTTGTCACACAGATTTGATGTACTCGTTGATATGTGCTTTAAGATCACTGAAAGGAATTTTAAAATTTTGAGTGAGAGGCTTCCTTTTGCTACATTGTCTGCAAAGGTGTTACCGGAAATACCAACTTGTTCAGGTAACCAGCAAGCCACGATAGCATATCGGTCAGACTTTAGAGTAGTCAACTTCTCATGACATTTCAAAATGAGAGGGTTCTTCAACTTGGGGTTGAGTAAAGCTAGCAAAGAGGAAAGAGTGTAGGCATAAATCATCGACTTCCTTTCCTGTACATTCTCGATGCGTTCAAGCGCAAGTTGTAAGGCTTTGACTTCAGCTGTAAAAATAGAACTTTTATTTGGTATTCAGGTTGAGATCACCTGATCATCGGTAACAACAAAAAATAAACCCAAAAGTTCACTTCATTAACAACTTTAGTGGTACTGCCATCTATTTTTGGTTTTGCCCAGACAACTTGTTAATGCAATAGGTCTGTAATTATTTGGAGTGAAGTGGCCTTTATCGGGCTTTGGAAAAGGAATTATGGTTGCTTTTCGACAGGAAGGTGGAAACTGGCACGTCACTCATATGTCATTTAAAATTGAGAATAAAAGTTCAAGCGCAGTTTGAAGCAGATGTGTTATTTGTTTATTTAATGGGAGTTAACGACACTTTTGATAGCCAGGGTCACCTCGTGTGGAACAGATTTACGTGTGGCGGAAGAACCACCGAGCAACTGCGAGCAACTGTCAAACTCCCCAACTTAGTAACTCCTATTTATTTATTTGTGTTTAACGCCACATTAGCAGGTAAGGCTATATCATGGCTAAACAACGGTGGAAAGTAAAGCATGTCATTGTCAGTTACGAAGTAAAGTGATGTATTAAAATTAGGAAATAATTACAATAATTACAATAAAATGTCTTTAACCCTTTACCCAACGTCACGGCCAAACCGGCCAGCGCTATTCACAACAATTTTCATTATTTTTTTCATTTTTTGTCTCAAAACACATAGGTTATGACCCCTCTTTGGAACGAGCTCGAGGAGCTCGTTCCAAAGAGGGATCATAACCTATGTCTTTGGGACAAAAAATTTAAAAAATAGCTATTCAAGAATTTTGTTTGCAAGTGTCGTCTGGTTTTTAAAAAGTTAATAATGCATTTCATCGGGTCCAGTGGCAGTATCTTTTGCTTTATGCAAACAGCTATTTAACTCTACCATACTGAAATCCCATGAATCGTCAGTGATAAATTTGAGCTCTTGTTTTTCCTGTAGCTTATTTTTATGAACTGTGGAATATAATTTTCAGACGACGAATGTTTCGAACTTGTGCAGGCCAATTTGTTTGATATTTCCTATTTTGAGGTACTTAGTGTGTTTTTGTCTACCAGGCGTTTTGCATTTGATTTTGTTTCATTGCCTCTAATCCTTTTCAACCAAATTACAAACTTTATTGTTGGGAGTGTGATGGTTAAGTTTAGAAACATAAGTTTCTCAAAAAGTTTTCTTTTCCTGTTTTATAAGTCGTCTGACCTTTGACCGATTGATATGTAGTTTGTCTAAATTAACTTTTGTTGGTAACTTATTGAATTCCTGTTCAGTTTTGTTACGTTCCATTATAGCCTTCTTTATCAAATCATGGATTGATGAAACGTTTTAGTTTGCCGAGATTTTTGGAATTACAGTGATTGCAATGTCAAGCAATTCTTCTGTGAACTCCACTACTTGACCAGCACTGTCTACAAATTTCTCCTTTATGCGTCGCTCAGAACAAGGTTACGAGAAAGTGTCCCAGTTGACCTTTCTAAAGTTCCATTGATTCATTCTCTCATTATCAGCCGGAACCACACTTTCCAATACAACCGGAAAGTGATTACTTCCGCACAAGTCATCCTCAAACTTCCAAAAAGAGAAATCAAGGAAGACAGAAGGACAAGCGATTGTAAGATAAATTGAAGTGTAAGAACTAGATGTGGGGTGCAAATTAGTGTCTGAACCATCATTGAATCAAATCATATTTTGAAATAAGCTCTTCAAATGTTTTCTCTTGGAGGTCTTCTTTGCCATAGGAGTCACCACAGTGTTATGTGCAAGAAAACGTATGGAGTTGGACGTTGGTGAACCAACTGTTCAAGGTCATTCAACAGAATAAATGCAAATATTACGTAATGTAACTGCTTTGTCTAAAGTCGGATGTGCTGCTACAACCAGGAAACAGGACTGTGAATGATGACGTTTGTGACGAAGACAGTCATTCTGTGAACATGAATATCATTTTCGTCAGACCAGGCATTATGGGGAGTATGATGGTTAAAAGCTGAACGATCTCGAGAATCAAGTTTCTTCAAGAGTGTTTCTTGTAAGCAAAAAGAAGCAGGTTTATATGTTTAGATTACACGACCCAGTTCATTAAACTTTGCTCCAAAACCTCGACAAGTATGCTATTTGTTGATGTGTTCCTTGTTTGGGTCTCATTTAGGTGTATGTTTTGTTTGGTCTTGTTTTTCTTTTGTTTTTGTTAATGTCTCTCTTGATACAGGTAACTGTGTTCTGGATTGACTTTGGCTCACTTTACGTTTCATCGGTGTGTTCTATTGTAAAGGGCTTTAATAATGTTGGATTAATGTCTGTGAGCCAGTACAACGATTTTGTTGACAGTGTTTGTTTTAGTACAGTTCCATATGATGGTGATTTTGAATTCATGACAGGCAATGTTATTACAATGTCTTTGGTCTCCTTGAAACTGACCCGTTTCCATATAGCTTTTTCTTTTCTCTGGGCAGGGCAATCCTTTGGTGATGACGTGATTGCCTCGACAGTTTACACACTTAAATACATCACTGATGCAAGGCGCAGCATGTGTTATACCGCATTTATGGCATATGAGCTGGTCTTTGCACGTAACTTGATTGTGCCCGAATTTGTGATACTTGAAACATCGGAATGGGTTTGGAATATACTTATCCACTCTGACATTAAATGTCCTAATTTTATTGATGTTAGTGGCTTGATGTGACTGCCCTTTTTCCTAATAATTGTGTTTCGTTTAACTTGTACGACGCCCTGTTGTTTCAATTCATGTACCGTATCTTGTTTCGTCCATGTCGGCAATGTCTCCCTAATAAATCCCTAATCCCAGCTGGCTGAAAATCCACAGGTGATTACCTCGTACATGTAGGAATAAGGAAGAGCACTGGTATAGTAGTATATTGACTGTGTTGTTTTACACTCATGGTGGTAAGCTTGCTTTCTAGAGCATGCCATTGCGTTCTATCTGATGATAACTGTACTAACTCCTAATCCCAGTTGACTGAACATCCACAGGTAATTACTTGGTATCACTTAGTATGAGTAAGATGCTGACAGAAGCAGCACTGTAACCTCTGTCTTTGGTGATAACTGTAACACCGATTTAAATTTTAACCCCATTAATATAAATATACATAAAACGCATAGAACTGGAATAGTAACATATTGACCTGATGCAGTTGCTTTACTCACATGGGGGATGTGTATACCTTCCGCGCCATCAATGTGCTCTATTCTGCGCCGACTTTATTGATCCATAATCCCAGCCTGCCGAAAATCTGTTACACCATATCAATGTGCTCTATTTGGCGCTGACTGTACTGATCATCAATCTCGGCCTGCTGAAACTCTACTGGTGAATATTTTGTATTAATGTGCTCTATTTAGCACTGACTGTACTTAATCCTTAATCCCAATCTGCATATAAATGTGCCATATATGGCGCTGACTGTACTGATCCTCAACCCCTGCCTGTTGAAAATCTATTGGTGAAGACTTTGTATCAATGTGCTCTATCTGGCACTGACTGTACTGAATTCCTCATCCCAGCCTTGTGAAAATCTACATGGTAGGACTTTATATAAATAAGATGCCTATAAAAACAGCTATGCGACCTCTGTTTTTGGTGATAACTGTAACAATGATTTAAATTTTAACCCCACTATTATAAGCACGCATAAAAAGCACGATACTGGAATAGCAGCATATTGACCTGATACAATTGTTTTACACATATGGCGGTGTGTATACCTTCCACACCATATCAATGTGCTTTATCTGGCGCTGACTGTACTGAATCCTTGATTCCGGGCTGCTGAAAAATCAAGTGGTGAATACTCTCCATGAATAAAACGCTTACAAAATCAGCACTGTGATCTCTGTCTTTTGGTGATAACTGTACCATCAATATCAGCCTTGAGCCCAATATCATAAGTACCCATAATACGCTCAGCAGGCTTGATGTTGCTTTAAACACATGGTGGTGTATATGCCTTCCACACCATATCAGTTCGTTCTATTTGGTGCTAGCTGTAAAAATCCTCAATCCCAAGTGAAAATCCACAGGCGAATACTTTGTGCGAATAAGATGCCTACGAAACCATCATTGTGGCCTCTGTCTTTTGGCGATAACTGTATCTACGATCTCATTTTGGCCTTTATGCCAAATTACACTGAAGCACTGAACCAGAATAGTGGCACATTGGCTTGATGTTCGTGTTGTACACGCATGGTGGTATGTACGCTCTCCACATCAAGCCAATGTGTTCTATTTAGTGCCGAATATATACTAAATCCCTAATCCCAGCTAGCTGAAAATCCCCAAGTGATTACTTGGTAGGAATAAAATGCCAACAAAAACAGCTTTGTGACTTCTGTCTTCTGGTGATAACTGCACCATTAATCTGAGTTTTTGACCCTTATATTATAAGTACACAGAAGAAGCACAGAACTTAATTAATAACACGTTAACTTAGAAGGAATAAGATGCTAACAAAAACAGCTTAGTGACTTCTGTCTTCTGGTGATAACTGTACCAATAATCTGAGTTTTGACCCCTATATTATAAGTACACAGAGGGAGCACAGAACTGAATTACCTGGTGATAACTGTACCAATAATCAGAATTTTTACCCCTATATTATAAGTACACAGAGGATGCATGGAACTGAATTAATAGCACGACAACTTGATGTTGTTTGACTCACATGGTTGAGTATTCCTTTCGCACCACACATGGTTGTATGTACGCCTTCTGAACCATATCTTTGTGTTCTGATCGTGCTGACTGTACTGAATCCTTAATCCCGACTGGCTAAAAAATAATTTGTTTTAGTCGGTACGAATAGGGCGCTTCTAACACGGTATTGTTACCTCTGTCTTTTGGTGATAACTGTATCAATGACTCACATTCTAAAAGAAGAAGCACAGAATTGGAATCGTGATGATAACCTGAAATGGCAAGCAGTTGGATCTAGACATCATTTAATTTTCTTATAACTGTGCACTTTCCCCTGAGGGTAGTGATCTGCAGCACGACAAAATCACTTCCTCTGAAGAAAAGTTCTTTCTTCTGAGTTTCACCAAGTTATCAAAGTCCGTTTATAGTAAATCTATACAGCGATGTGGGACATATTTCGGTGAAACTGAAAACTTCAGCTTTTTGAATGACGGGTCCACCGTCATTCCGCAACTCCTAGACTTTCTAGTGCACATATATAGTAGAGCCGATCATCTGGGCGTGACTTCAAATATGTGTCGTGACATTTATCGACACAACAACAACAATTAGTCTGCAAACGCGATTGGCCGAGTTGCGCAACTCTGGCTCATCAAGTCTGACAAGTTCAACATTGTTCGCACGGTGTTGTTGACCTTATTTGTTCCTTTAATTGTTAAGGTCCAGTGGTTTTTAATTGCAACATCAACTTCTTGACGAATAGGCAGTCCACAAGCTGATTGATGAACAGTTGTCAGAATCTTTCTCTCATACTTTTTGGATATCATGTCATTATCTATCGACGTGGTAGATTTTGTCCGACGACTATCTTAACACTTGTGTCTCGCTGAGCTCTTTTCTTTTTTTCCCATTTTAATTAAAACAAGAAAGTAAAATCTGCAAGCCATGTCATTATCTATCGATGTGGTAGATTGTGTCCGACGACTATCTTAACATGTATGTCTCGCTGAGCTCTTATCTTTTTTTTCATTTTATTTAAGGGACTATATAAGTAATGGAATTTTGTTTATTTTGAAATTCTCACCTCTCATATTCCTTAAATTCAGATTAAATATACACAAATTATACATCAAAATGAAGGTTGAGATGTTTAGAACACGAAACATATATGTAATCAACTCACAGAGTTGACAGCAGGCACCATTGGTTCCTTGATGTCTGCTATCGTATTCGTACCAGAACTGATAACGAAATCATATTTCTCAAGAACAACTCGTGGCCGAATGTGCTTCAGATATTCAATAACAAAGCTAGGCATTCAAAACAATTTCGAGCGCAGTGACAGGACTGCAGGGAAAGTACAACACTGTCTGCATTTTTTTTATTGAAGATCGTTTCCATGCTCGACAGACATGCGCAAATCACTCGATACCACGAATTTCTATCGAAAAACAAATCGTACTTCCAAGAAATTTCAACAGGTATTGCGATACCTTGCATTGAATATGGCAACTGTGCAATCTCTTTCTAATAACAGTATACTGTATGAAGGCGATCTTTTTCATTTTTTTAATTTTAGACGGCGTTGTTTTTACATGCTTTTTCCGTCCGATGACGTCGACCGGAAATCGAAAGAATACTTATACGTAAACAAAAGCAAAGGCTTTGGAACTGTCTCCCATGCAACTCGGTCGCCGTGTTTCGAAGAATTTTTGATCCCCTAGCTTTGTTCTTGGATATGTTAAGGACATTCGGCCACAAGTTATTTTCGTGAAATATTATTAAATTATCAGTTCTGGTGCGAATACGTCAGGAGCCTTCCAGGAATCAGTTGTGCCTACAGTCGACTCTAAGAGCTGATTACACATGTGTGTCGTATTCTATACATCACACCCTTCATTTTGATGTACATCTTGTATATATTTAATTTGAATTGAAGGAATATCAGAAGTGAGAATTTTCAAAATAAACAAAATTCCATTACTTATATAGGCCCTTAAAATAAGAAAGTAAAATCTGCAAGCCATGGCACCCCAAATATTACTGCCCGGAAATCTTAGTCTCCTCATCGATTTTCATTTCTGTCAATATTGTTGAATTTTAACTCGAACCTAGTGAAATTTGTGCAGCATTTGTTGATAATTACATTCTTCGAGTAGCCATCTGTCGGTCTGTCTGTCCGTATGTATGTTTGCCTGTCTAGCTGTCTGACTGTCTGACTGATCATACCTGAACAACCGCATAAATATTTATGTAAAAACAGTTTGCAATTGTGTGTACAAATATGGTGGGTGAAAAGTGTAAATTTAATGGATAGGTGTACGTATATATATGTGTTGAGAACATCCTTAAAATTTCCAGTAGTGCATTCATATATATTTAATATTCGTATACTCAAAATCCCCCCTCCCTCCAAAAAAATCCATAAAAATTGTTTCTAAGGAATATATTCCACTCTATATTCCTGCCTCCACAAAACTGAGTTCATCTTCTGCTTATTTTATTTTCAATGATATACATATGTGTTTGGGAAAAACCTTAAAAATTCTTTGTAGTCCATTCATATAAATTTAATCTTAGATCCTGATCAGGGGCACATATTGTAGAGAAGTGTCTTTTACGCTGTTGAGTGCTGGTTGGTTAACTTTAGTTTTATGTTTTACGCATGCGTTGGCAGTATAAAAGGTTAGACCACGCCGCGCATCGCTCTTTTTCTTTCGAATCGCAGGACTTGAAACAACAGTTTGATTTGGACGAGACACGTTCAGAACATTTTCGCTTCACTTATGTATTTTCATAATAAATTATTGTATGTCTACATATTAGTCGTGGGTTATATTCGTCCCAGCCCATTCTTTTACGGTAAAACTTTACAATGTACGTAATCAGTAACTGAATCGACGTACTCATTAACCTATCAGATGGTTGGTCATTGAGTACGCCGAGTCTATTACAGATGAATGGTGTCTCGATCTTGCGAAACAAATACCTGCGCCCCCCCCCCCCCCAAAAAAAAAACAAAACAAATAAGACAGGATAAAAATCGTTTCCAAGAAAATATTCCTCTTTATATTCCAGCCTTTACGAAACTGCGTTAATTTTCTGCTTATTCAATTTTCAATGTGTATATATGTGTATGGGAAAAACTTTAAAGATTCCTAGTAGTGCATTCATATATATCTAATACCCTGGTCGTATGCATAATATTATATAAGTAATCATTGACTGAGTCGGCGTGCTTAATGACAAGTCAGGTGGCTGGTCACTGAGTACGCCGAGTCTCTCATAGATCACCTGCGCCCCCTCTTCACCCCCCCCCCCCCCCCCGCGCACAAAATAGGCAAATAATTGTTCTCAGGGAAAAATATTCTTCTACGTTTTGCAGCCTCAACAAAACCACGTTCTTATTCTGTTTAGTTTATTTTCGATGCTAAATATCAAATTACAGTTGTGGGTTTCTCAAGGCCCCCTTTGAAATATTCATCAAGTATTCTACACTTGATTTAGATCGCTATCATTTGTCTGCCCGTACACTATCTAGATCTATATGAATACTCGTGACTTGCGAAACGAAGACCTGCTGCCCTTTCCAACCCCCGCCCCCCCCCCCCCCCCCGCCAAAAAAAAGAAAGAAAATAAAACCCCATTATACCCAAAGGAAAAAAATCCTCTTTAGCTTCCATCCCCTACTTCTGTTCATTATTTCCGATGCCAAGTAGCAAATTACAGTTATGTGTATTTCAAGGCTCCTTTGAATATTCAATAAGATATTTACACTTGATTTATATATCTATCATTTATCTGCCCCTACCCATTTTAGACTTATATGAATATTTCTGAATTATGCCTACGCATCGACAAAGAAGCCTCACATCTTGTTAGTAAACTTTTTTTTTTACCCCGCCACAGTATGAATCTTATTAGTTTCTTTTTGTTTTTGTTCTATATTTACTACACTGAATCACAATCACCTTTTCCACTACCATTGGTTCACGTGGCATTTCTTTATACATTGTTCCCCATGGTAGCGGGGGAGGAATTCGCTAGAATTGTGCACTTGGTGATACCTTCCTGAAATTTGGCATGATGTAAGGGTAGGCATCAGAGATTTCAAAATCGATCGGCTACAAGTTGGCACCATCCTCTAGCCACCACTAGCAGCGAAATCCAAAATGGCCGCCAAGCGGATCGAAAAAAAGCTATTTTCGCCGATCGCACAACTGAAGCTCCAAACCTAACACCATACATGTGCTGTAATTGATGTGAATGATGGAGTGAAGCCCTTGGAACAAGTTGGGGGGAAGATTAATGGATAATGGGATCAGAATTTCCGTCGATGTGTGCGTCTGTGTGTCTGACTGTCAGTATGATCGTCCGTCCGTAGATAAATTAGTGTTGAATGTTTCTCGGGAATGCAATGGTCAAATGAACATGGTATGAGAGATTCCTGTCAACACATGAACAAGGGTACTCGATAGTATGCAGCAGTGGGGATACTTGGACATTTGATAATCCAATTAAAGTGACAGTCTATTCTCAACTTCCGGCATTTTCGATAGATTTATTTTCTAAGAAAATAAAACTATCAAATTTCTAGAGGAGTTCTGGTTCAATCTCAACACCATAGCGACACGTCTGCCAGCAAGGGCAGTGCTGGAATGAACTCGGGATGCATTAGTTCCCGTTGTTAATTATACAATGTTATCTTGCCAGTATAGAACATTGGCAAAATGGGACTAGAAGGGGTGAGTGTATGTTTGCAGTCATTCGAGGTACAGGAATATTTTTTGACTACAAGTAGTATTCTTCATTTTCGGCCAGTTAAGATGTGGTGTGTTCCAAGTCAGGATTAATGTTGCCGACACTTAATGCCCATCCCTCATGGTATGCTACTTTACCAGGGATATAGAGATATAGCCACCACTGGGAGCCAAAACATGACCTTTGATGTCGATGAGTGGTCGAAATGTTTTAGCGAATAACTTATCGAAATATGATCCGGTATGGCAATTTGATACCTTACGTTAGATTTATTAGATCAACTCAGGTATGGATTCATTGAGACATGAGTGCGCTACAAGATGAAGGATTTCCAAGTTGATTTGCTATGGAGTAGGAACTGACTAGTCACATGTGGCCTATGGCCAGAGAAAGACAAGGATACCATAGATGAACACACGGGTGAACGAAGGTATCAACTGTTGTACAGAGGCAAAATAGTTGGGGATATTGTATCATGCTATGCATGAATTAACACCGTCTTGTGCAGTAAATAACAGACTATTTTCCGAAATCTAAAACTGTATTCCTATACCCCGGACAATGTAGCAAGCCACATGGGATGAACATTTGTTAGCAAAATCAACTCAACTAGAAACATGACATGTGTTAACTGGCCGAAAATGGAAAAAAAAATACCAGAATAGGAGATGACTGGTCCTAACATGACAGTATACTACTCAATATTGTTACAACAGCCACCTTCACACTTACACAAAGGTGTGCACCTTAATCCAGCTTTCAAGCATTTGCAATTGCCCTTGCAGGCCTTGGCACAACTACAGTGGAGCATCAGTGCACATGCAGCACTTGCGTCTCCTAGGTGAGTCCAAAATGGGACCAGAATATTGAGACGTGGATTCCACTCCCATCCGTACTGTGATGGGTCTGGCACACATAAGTGTTTCTGCAGAGCACGATGCCAAATGAAAGATGACACAAGAATTACCCTTTTTACATGTTGATACAGAGCTGCTTTGGTGGGCGGGATGTTTTCCATAGACTTAAGGCCATGTGTGAACATATGCCGTCTCGCATCATTGACACGTGTACTGACACAACTGTTACTGTACATCTGTATGGTGAGTTTTTCGATATGCTGCATATGAGGGGAATCCTCTGAAAAGACTTGCGGATTCTCAGTCAATTCTATCATCATTTCAGTTGATGCGGGAAAATTCATCCATGCATTCCATCCTGTCTTCTTCCCAATGCCGAGCATGCTGGATGTTACATCACAACCTGTGAAGGCGTGGAAGAAAGTCAGGGCCTTACAGTAATCAGGTCCAAGTTGTGAAGCTATCTCATGAATTGGCATATCTTTATATGCCTTTCCAATTCCAAACCCAATCCACAGCTCACTGAGTCCAAGGTCACGGAATGTTGCGAAATGGTGCAAAGACAGAATGACGACATCAGAATCAACCGTGCGAAGAAAAGCTATTTTGTGACCTTGTGAGACTGCATGGTTGAGATGAAGCATCATGCGCGTGTCTGCTTCCTCGTGGTTCGATGGAGATATGTCACATAAGCTAACATCCTTATTGCATAGTACATATTCTCCTGATGTCGTTAACAACTGGTACTCGGATGTTGATGTTAATTTCAGCAGTTCAGCAGACAGGAACTTGAAAAATTCGTCTTTATTCTCACTAACTTTCAAGAATGCCTGCCAATTCTTCCCTTTAGGTAAAGGGACGTTCTCGGACACCCGTATCAACCTAACTGCTGTCTCACCGAGGCGTTTTGCTCGCGTCTGATTCTTCAAACTGCCTTCGGGGTAACAGTCATAGATCGCATCAACCCTTGTGGTGTTCGTGTTAATCAGAGATTCGATGTATGGCAATAATTGCAATCGAGCATATTCTCCAAACAGATCCGCTTTCTGTGGTTTGATTACATGGACTACAGCAGGCATATCCAAGATGACAACTGAAGCTTGTCTAGCTGCTGAATTCTTCCCTTGTGCAGGAATAGCTGGTAAACAATTGAGAATTTGAGATTTTGTCCCACTCCGTAGCTTACCTCTATCGGATAATGCTGGCGGATCACGTGCATTCTCGTGCATGAAAAACTCATCCATGTTTGAATCAGGCCGGGCTTGCAGTGAAACGAACATCTGGGTAACTATTGCGGCAGTTGCTTTACTTGACATGAGTTTGTCTCGGCCTTTGTCCAGGTTGGCTGGGGGTGGGTTAAGGAAGGTATATATATTTGCCTTGGGAATAACATCATTCAGGGGTACGGTGCATTCCACAAGCCTTTCCTTCAAGAAAGTGGAATATAAATGCTTGCCCCTTTCGGGTAATGACCGTAAACTCTTACTAACTTCGGGGTCCATATATTCACCAGTATCTAATGTCACCAGCTGACCACTAGTTTCATCATAAGGGTTGATAATGAGTCCCTGATTCACCAGATCGAGGAGAGATTTCAATTGATTCAGAAATTTTTTCTGCTCTGATACCGAACTTTCCGGGTGTTCCGTGTTATCTGATGATGTTGTGTGGAAACTTGCATATTCATACTCATCTATAACACGCAGAACTTCTGACCTTGAAAGCTCAATAACGACTTTCTCTTCAGCCTGGCCATAGAGACCTTTTGGACCACTGTCTTCTTTGAGTAGTTGGATACTATGTTCTTGGCTCTGATCTAAACCCATCATACTGAACTTCCTCTCACTACGCTGGACCACAAAATGGCCTTCCATGAATTTGTTGTGGATTGAAGGATGCCGCCTGGGTAGCTGAGACATGTCTCTCAGAAATACGGGGACCCACCGACAATAATTTGTATGTCCTAGGGCAAAAAAGTAACTGCACAACTCATCGATAGAACACAGTGTACCAGGCCAGTTACCGATTCGTTGGTTCCGAACGAATTGACAGCTTGTCAAGAGAAAGTTCCGAACGATTTCACCCCAATAGCGCGCAGTTGGAGATTGTGAAAGAATCCTCTGTTCCCACATTTCAAATGACTCATGGGGCCCAGTCTGCTGACAGTAAATCTCATAAGCATTCTTTCTGAGGATCTCAAGCCAAGCTAGAGTGAGAAGATATGCCTGTCGCGTCCTCTTGACATGTTTCCCACCAAGTAGGGATGATGCTACACCGGGTGTGAATATCTTTGCGAGGTGAAACATTCGCTCCCAACCAGAACCACCCATAAGCTTACCACCAGCTTCTTGGGTGCACATTTCAAGATGCAGGAATCCAATCATACACACCATTCGATCCTCACCTATCTCCTCTGGGAACAGCCATTGACATTTTTTCTGCCTGGCATACAACGGACAGTCACCTTCAATGACAGGTATCTGGCCGGGGTTTACGAAAGCAGTAGCTTCCCTGACCACATACATAGCATGCTTCTGCATACTGAGTGAGTCCGCTTTCTGCTCACTGAAAACAGGGAATACCCCAATAACTGCACGAGGTTTGACATTGTCTTGATCTTCATGTTTTGAAAAGAAGCCTGAAAAGGTCACAGGGACTTCATCAAGCTGCCAGCTGCCATCAACCTTCCCTTTATTGCTGATCTGTGACACATGAGACAACCAGTCATTCTCTCCCACGTTCAAATCTGCATATTCATTGGGCCGTACATTACATTCATCTGGAGATTCAAGCCTGATGTCCCCACCAAAGTCTTCAACGAAAGGAACAAATGCATAGTCGTCTGGGAGTTCAATTTGTGTGTCTTCTGGAACATCTAAACTCAGTGGTGGGGGATCAGTACCCACATTGTCCCTGCTCAGTTGACCAATGAGTGTGATGGACGTACCATGCATATCAGATCTACCAGATACATCAATGTTATCAGTGGTTCCTATCGAGAAAACATTACGTTTGCAGTTAGCTGGGACTACAACACCTTCGTTCTTGAACCGCAGTGAAACAGCTCTCGCGAAACTCCTGCGAACATCCATTACGCGATCATAAGAGACAGAGAGTCCCATTTGATGAAAATCTCTGATAAGATTTTTCATACGATCATGGGCATGCAACTTCAAACCCACATAAAGAGGCATTGGAGTTTCTCTGTCACGTCTCTGGTGAACATTTTGTGCATGTTCGGAGCGTTTCGCTGAATTGCTGATCAACATCTGTGAAATAGTACAAGCCACTCGAGTCTTGGCATTAACAGTCTCATCATCGCCTAAGTTCTGTATACTACATGTGCCCTCAAGTAGAACTCTAAGAAGAGTCAGGAGTGAGTTGGGTACAGGCTCGCTCAAGCAATAAGATGAAAATGATCCCGTGAAAGGAGCTTGAGATATGAGTATGTGTTTACGCAGAAGAAGACCCACATCAACTATCTTTTTTGCCTCTTCCCCAGACACTATACGAGTTAAAGATTCGGACAACAAGGAGCCAACTCGAAACCTACTTGAAATAAACACATCTCTACCCTGTGTGAAGGCGTCCCAGCCATCGCCCAATTTCTGCAACAAATGTTCTTTGAATCGAGTGGAATGTATTTCTTCACTAAGCCAATCAGAACCGACTTGCTTCAACCTCCGACTGTACAGATTCTTGAGATCGACAAGCTTCATCGCGGAATCGTTGTGTTCAACAAATGTTATGAGCTCTGCCATAACGAGAGGGTCATAGGGCAGGCCTGACGCGGAATGTTCGGCGTTCTTCGACTTTTTAGATTTAGCCGCTCGTGCTTCATTGGCAAGCTTACAATAACAGGTTTTGTGATAGTAAAGATCACTAGCAGCGGAATCAAATGCTGCATTGACCCGAGAAAAAACAACCCAGTTCTCGGCTTCCTTTGCCATAATTTTGAGTTTATTGTTATCAGACATTGATCTGCAAATAGGCTCACTGCTGTCACCTTCGCGTTTGTGACAATAAACACACTGGGGCAGTTTCCTGTCACAGCCAGATTCAAAACTTGTCCGTGTTCTTTTAGGACTCAGCGTGGAGCAGGATGCCACTGCCTCATTTCGCTCTCGCTTGTGTAGCACGCGCTGTACGATGTGAGTCCGAATACTGTCACGGCATGTCTTATGATATATTGCCTTATTCGTCAACAGTGACATCGACATACACTCATCACTCTCTCTCATCAAACAATCAATGGTCAAATTATATGGAAGCTCAACGCCATTATCTAGGAAGCGCGTTATGTCTTCCTCAATAGCTTTATAGGCGTCATGAAAACGAGATTCTCTATACGGACGCATCAATTTCTTGGAACTGTCTTGCTGGCAAAAGCAACAACGTTCCCAGTCAGTACTAGTCCGTACACGAAGAGGATTCTCACTCATTCTGTGAATGATTTTTGTGAACAATCGCGTTCTCGAATTAATTTCGACAGACAAATCAGAATTGCTTGCGGAATTACGCCAAACAAGAGATTGTATGGCAAAGAGACTGCTTCATAAAGAGCGTTGTTTCTCCGGGATCAGCGTCATTCAGGTTTGCCTGAATGACGCTGATCCCGGAGAAACAACGCTCTTTTCAAGTTCCAAGAAATTGATGCGTCCGTATAGAGAATCTCGTTTTATTCTACATCATCTCCCACGTCTGTTTCCAACACGTGCGTGGATCAGAGTTCACTTTCGCGCCCTTACAATCGGATGTATAGTCGGTAGACCGTCGAAAAGGAGGTTCCCTTCAGCCGCTGGCGGCCATTTAGGATTGTGCCGCTACTGGTCGCCACCGGTCGGTGTCAACTTGTAGCCGATCGTTTTTGAGAACCTCATAGCCTACACTAACAGTGTGCCAAATTTCAAGAAGGTATCACCAAGTGCACAATTCACCTGTATGTGACGAATTCCTCCCCCGCTATGGCGAATAGAAGCATAACATTGGATGAGATACAAAACGATGACCAGTTTAACTTTGCGTCTAAATACAATGATGCGGTAAATAACATGCTAGACGATATTTTTCCGTCTCCCTTTACCTTACAGGCCAATCTTGCGAATATCTTTCGTCCTCCAGCTTTAAAGAAAAGTTTCATAGGCGAAGCAAAAATGCAACCCTTCTCAGTCTAAACTGCAGAAGTCTAAATGCCAACTGGTACTCATATACCAATTTCCTATGCGATATTCAACAATGTGAAAGCAGGTTCGAGGTTATTGGCCTTACTGAAATATTCGAAATACATAACCACTTCAGCTATAAAATTGATGGCTATCACCCTACCGTGTACAAGACACGTCCTGGTCGAGATGAGGGTAGAGGGGGAGTGGGAATTTTTGTCTCTGAAAAAGTAAAATTTGAAGTAAGAACTGACTTCTCGACCTTTATTCTACATGTAATTGAAACCATTTTCGTTGAGATTAACCCTGGACGTAAAAATTCATACATAGTTGGTTGCATATATAGACAGACCTTAGTCTCCACCCATGACCGACATTGATATATTTGTTTCCTCCATAACAGATGTTCTTTCTAAAACCGGCGCGGAACACAGCAAGACTTTTCTTAAGGGTGACTTTAATATTTATTTACTTAACAATCACACCAAAACTTCATCGTTCATAGATAATATGTTCAGTGATAGCTTCATGTCAGTCATAACAAAGCCTACGAGAATTTCAGAGCACTCAGCATCCTTAATCGATCACATCTATTCAAATAACGTCCCATCTAATTACCAAGCGGGAATAATAATTACGGATATTTCAGATCACTTCGCTACATTTTATATGGAAGATAATTGGGAGCCTGATTACGCCTCATCCATATATAGAAGATCTTACAAGCGAGAAAACGTGGATTTATTCAAACATATTTTAAGAAATAGCACCTTCGATCCAGTCTACAATAGTACATGTGCCGATGCTGCTTATGAATATTTTATTGATATTTTTCTCAAAGCATTTCAAACTGCATTCCCTTTAAAAAGAGTGAGACTACCAAAAAAGTTCATCAAACGTCAGCCGTGGATGACTTCCGATCTCCTACAATCGTCACTTAAAAGCAAACTTTACCTACTTAAACTGAAAAATCCCAGCGAGTCAAAGAAAAACAAATATAAAACATTCTCTTCAATTTTCAACCAAGTAAAGAGGCGAAGCAAGACGATATGCTATAACGATAATATTGAAAACAATACAAAAAAATACATGGCAAATAATGCGGACTATTATTAACAAATCCAAATCTTCGGAGGCTTTACCACTCCACATATCCCACAACAACCAAAACTTTACTGACCCTGATGAAATTGCCTCGAAATTTAATGACTACTTTGGAGAAATTGGTCAGGCAATTAACGATCATGTTCCACAATCAAGCAAAACCTTCAGCGATGTCATGAATGGAAACCACTCGGACACATTTTTCATTACTCCTACAATAGAGCAAGAAATTATTTTGACAACTAAGAAACTGAAGGGAAAAGCGAGTACCGACTGCTATAGCTTATCGACGATAATTATGAAGAAGTCCATAAATGAAGTTGCTAAACCCTTGGTTCACATTTTTAATCTGTCATTTCTTCAAGGCAAAGTCCCAGACAAAATGAAAATAGCGAAGGTTATACCGATTTTCAAAGGAGGCAATTCACAAGAAATAGGAAATTATAGACCCATAAGCTTATTACCGGCCTCCTCCAAGGTTCTTGAAAAAATAATGTTTCAGAGACTCTCAGATTTTCTGAACGATTTTAATATACTTTATGAGCACCAGTTCGGATTCCGCGAAAATCACTCTACTGTTCATCCAATTTTACATCTTCTACAATATGTAGCTGAATGCAACGATAAACGAACCAAGGACTCGACCTTAGCGGTGTTTATAGACATGTCCATGGCATTTGACACTATCAGCCGTGAAATATTATTAAAGAAATTGAAATTTTACGGTATCAAGGGAATATGTAACTCTTGCTTTCAAGGTTACTTATCGGGCCGGCAACAATTTGTGGAATTAAATTCTCATCAATCTGCAACTCGAATTGTTACTTGCGGTGTTCCTCAAGATTCTGTGTTGGGGCTAATTCTCTTCTTACTCTATGCCAACGATATGCGATACACCACCTCTTTTAACTTGCTGTCATTTTCGGACGACACAACCCCGTATACAGCAGGACATGACTTGAAAGTTTTAGAAACAAAAGTGAATACCGAGGTAATTAAAGTATTCAATTGTTGTTGCTGTAATAAGCTTCAGGTTAACGCTAATAAGTGTAAATATATTATGCTGCACCCACAAAACAGTCCACATAAAGCCGACAAGGTAAACATATTCAATACCAAGCTCTCACTCGTTGGCAATTCTTTAAATGCTACAATGGCAAAGTTTTTAGGAGTATGCATTGATGAACATGTTAACTTCAAATACCACATGTCGACCATTTGCTCAAAAATGTCCAGCGCGATTTATTGTTTGAACAAAGTTAAAACCCATTCTTCCTAAGAAAGCACTGAAATCATTGTACTATGCACTTGTTCATAGTCACCTACTCTACACAATACTAGCCTGGGGTCATGCGCCATCTACCACTAAAATAAATTATTTGCAGAAGCGCGCGATGAGAGTTATTAGTCGCAAAAAGTTCAATTTTACTACTGATCCTTTATTCAAAGAGAATAAAATTGTAACATTTAAGGATCTCTATTTATTGAATGTTTCACTATTTATGTACGACTGGAAAAATATGAATTTACCCGACACATTCAATACATTTTTCAATATTCATTTCACAACCGGAAGTCCTACAAAACAAGCTGGGACGATACAAACACATAAAGCAACAACCCAGTTCTCTGCTAACCTGCCGAAACACAACTTCCCAAAGATTTGGAATGAAATTGAAGTAGACTTAAGATCATTACCCACCAGACACGTCCTTAGGAAACAAATAATTAGAAAATATATACATAGTTATTCCTCGAATGTCACATGCACGTACCGTATATGCCCAGACTGTCGGCCTTCCTCCTGAAAGATATTTATCCTCTACAATAAATAAACTCTGCTTTACTGATAATACAGGAGCAGCTTAGCAAACTTCGAGATGCAAGTCTCCTGATGTTAAGAATAACACAGCCTATACTACACAGTTGCAACCGCGTGTGCTAACCCTTCCCCCAACGTAACGGCCTAAGCCGGCCACCGCTATCTATACAAAATCCCAAGTCATTTTTTTCTAGATTTTCATTTTTGTTTCGGAAGCATGGGTTATAGCCTCTCATTGGAGCGAGCTCATCGAGTTCGATCCAATGAGGAGTCATGGGCTGTATTAGTGGGACAGAGATTGACAATTATTTAGTTATTCAAAATATCTACTCTGCAAGTCCCGTTTGCTATCCTTGTTGGATAGAGGGTTAATCGAATACTTGTTACTTCCTTCATGTCTCACTGATTCTGTTGAAAAAGTAATTTGCTATCTCATCCTAAAAGACCTCACATTTATGCCCTCAAAAGATTCTAAATGTGTATTCGAGGTCGTCCGTACAGCCTTAGAACTGCTGTGCCTTGGGTAATGGTAACCGTTGTCAACTTCCCCAAGAACGTCTACTCCATTATCGTTGTAGTTTTTTTTTTTTTTTTTTTTTAATTTCTTTCGAGGAGACGGCAGGAAGACAGCCAATTGGCCATGCTGTCTCCTAACAATGTACCTCAATGTCTTGTATTTGTTATGTGTTATTATGTAAATGTAATTATTTGGTTTATTGTTAAATAAACTTATTCTATTCCATTCTGTCCTCATGTTCTAACGACTCCTCTGCTGGATCTGAGGGCCCCGTCTGTTTCAGTTTGAACTTCAATGACAAATTGTATGATTGTATATGTGTTTCACATTCTATCAAAATATTACCACATCTTACTATCCTAACGTTCTTTATACTCTCGCTGCACCTTGCATTGCTTTCTCGGGTGCAAATGAATTGATGCTAGACACCGTTTTATTTTCTTCTATGGAATGAAAAATTGTTAATTTTGGCCATTTGTTTGAATATTTATTTACGGAACATTATAGTCGGTGTCAGAGTCAGTAGAGCTCGTTTCAGTTATCGGTACATGCAGTCGTTTAGAATTTTGAGGTTTGTAAGCCACAGTGTTGTATAAATTGTCCACGGCCCATACTCCCACCTACCACGGAGTCCAACAAGGGGCACACTTACTGCTTTGCAGTGAACTCACCAAGCTGCCAGTATTCCAGCATACTTATACTAGGGCAGTATACTCAGTCCGTGTTGGTGCCAAATCATGCCACTGAATGATTGGCCCGTGCGTGGGAGTGCCATGCCTTCTGATGTCATTTCTTGAACCAATCATTTTATAATATACTGCAATAGACGTTGCCACTGTGAACTTACACAGATAGAGCAAGAAAACCAAACGTGTTAAAATTTATAACTTTGTTTTATAAAAGGTAGAACACAATGACAATGTTGGGATGTTATTTAAAGAAGTGGCTGAGTGAATGATTTGCGAATGCATCTCGTCGTGACCCCCTTTTTGAGGTGGCGGGGGTAGGGGATGCTGGAGTGGGGACGCGCTACCGATTAGCCAGATTGGGCTTTCCGACGATCCGTCTACGCCCAACGTTAGAGCCGAAGCAGTGTATTAGACAGGGATCTCCAAAATGGAAATTACCCTATCCGGGCACTTGTTGTCTTCACCTGTCAGAATTTCTTCCTCCAGGTCCTTCGGAACGTACCTCATGAAACAACAAGGTGCCTCATAACAGGATCGTTCCATTTTCGTCCAGGGCGGCGTATTCAGATATTTCGCAGCAAACCTGCTCAATTGAGTTACATATTCAAAAGAATCCCGTGACACCGGTATTTCCATTTTAGTATTGTCTTACATAGTGATACTCGATAATAGTCCTGTAATATGAAACCCTCAGCTCCACAATACATCTACATGTAATATTATGCTATCAGAAGTGAGCCACAACACCGTGATACACTAAAATCCCTTCCAATATCAAACAATACCAAATATTGATATACATTTTGTAGAGCAGGGACCGATCAGGATTATTTAAAATGCGCTCTAGCCTCGGAGCCTATTTTTTCAATTCATGCGCCAGATTTAAATTTACAGAGTCACACTGCTGTTTCTAACACACATTGCAAGTATGTAATAGCTCTCATCATTTTCATTTAGTACACTATAGCAAACATTAATCTTCACTGTGGTTTCTGATCAAGTCTTGGCTGCCTATTTAGGCAGCCAAGACTTGATCAGAAACCACAGTGAAGATTAATGCTTGGTAATTAAGACTTGAAGTATTAACTTAAGCACTCTACAACAATGATAAATGATAATCATATATATAATACATGTAAGAGTGTCTCTCTCGATTATCCATCGAAAGAATATCAAAATATGATCTGAGAAGTTACGCGCCAACTGAGAAGCCTATTTCTGAGATTTAAGAGCCAGGTCCTGATGTTTCCGAACCAAATACGCACTGGCGCATGCCCAGGTCGGTCCCTGGTAGAGTGTGGATAGAATCAATTTTAACCCTAGCAGTGTTTTCCATATCAGTTCATTGGCAGTAATGGGAAGAGTCCATGTTCTTTATTTGGTGGTAGACTAGTTACTATTTTCAATGTGCATCTTTGGGGCGATTAGCTGAAAATATTGATTGGTCTACACCACATCTTCACTCGAAAGTCAACCCACTTAATGAAATTATGAAGTATCATGTTACTGGGTCGGAAAAGGGGCCTCTAGAGTTCAAAGGGTTAAGAATCGTACACAATAAAACGGTGGTGTGTATTCAAGAAAATGGCGACTTATCGTTTTAATTCTTATAATATATTGGCATATTTGGTAACTACGAGTGATTGTTGTATGTATTGACCAGAAAAGTTCCAGTATGTATAGTTTGCATGTGCACTACACTATTAACATAATATGATGATTGAAACAAATATGAACAAGAGGTCACCTGAGAAAAAATGTACTTGTACCAAACTTTTTGTCGCATTAATCAGAACACACATCACACGAAGAAGATGGAGAACCAAGTACACAATGAGAAGAAAAAGAATTGTATGTTTCGCTAGGTAGGTTTCACACACGAGCTATACTTATGATCGTTGCTTTAATTCATAGGAAGTGCAACAGCAAATCTACTTCTCACACAGAAAGACGCCTAAGCAGATGATGGACAACATTCGACTGCTGACAACGTGACTCCTAGGATTTCCCCCATTTCTGGAAAATCCAAATTTGTCAATAGGGACGCAGGTACCGGGAAACCGGGAAAAGTGGCCATATGCACACAACCTTTCCCAGAGAAAGTGAGTGTGTGGGGGTGGGGGTGGTGATGAAAGCGAATTTGTAAAACCTGTGCTGTCTTGCGATTTCGCGTCGTTTGAACCACATTGAAAATTAGAAGAGGCCACCTATGAAGTCGAGAAAAAATGTAAGTTGTTGGCACCATATTTAACAAATATTAATATGGAGCCATATTGTGCCCGTTTCTGAAAGTAGATGTACGTAATCTCCTAAACATGGCTCCGTGTGTTTACTAACTACCATGCCGCTATGACACATTGCCCACCACTGACATATATGTGTGAATGCCCCTCTATGATCAAGTCCCCCGTTAGTTTGAACGGATTTGTAAGCCCCTGTCCGCCATTTGAACAAAGAAGGGTTGAACAAACCATCCTGGCTTTAAAAATAAAAGCCATAAGAGTAATGCCTACAGTGAGTACTCTGCTATCTCCTGCTCAGATCCGTTTTGTTAAACAAAATTAATTTTGTTACGTACAATTTTTAGAATTTCATTAATTTCAAATGTTATTGCAAATATATGCAAATATATATGGCTGCAATGAATAACATCAAAATAATTACTGCGGTAAGAATGATGAAACTAAATGAAGCAACAGAGCGTACATGAACACAAAGATATTCTGTATCAGCATTCCTGTTACGTCCGGCACCATGTGAAGGAATTGGAGTCAAAAGCCTTACATTTTTCGTTCACCCATTATCAAATTACATAAACATGGTTTCAGGCTGATCTTTCTGACTCTGCCACACATTGTGCAAATTTCATGCTTTGTGTTGTTGCTGTATTTTTACTATATTGTTTACAAATTGCAGCTACCAACCCACTTTACAACTTCGTTGTTTTCGTAGCCTTAAAAGTGGATGATTTTAGTGAAACTCGTTTGTGCTATAAAGATGACGCTACAGTTTCCAAAGGCATTGTGAATATAAAGTGTAGTGGTGTTAAAACTGGAAGATATATAATCGTGGATCTATTTCAGACAGAAAACGATGCTCACATATGTGAGATAGAAATTTTTGGAGGTAAGTTTTTGATGGCTATTTTTTCTAGACATTGGTTGAAAGCAAAGCATTTGTGAAGCCCCATTCCAGATCAACGAATACGATTCCACTCGAATCAAAAGGTAGTAATCTTCACTAGTACATTATGATTCTTCGTTCTGTCTTCACAGTGACGATTGTTTATTGGGGTTGAGGAAGTCTGAGTATACAGAGAGAACCACCAAGAAACACCAACGACGGCGAGTAACTGTCAGACTCCCTGATATACTAACTCCACATAAGCAGAGCTAGAATTGGTTGAAAACAAGTGCACCATCAACGTGTAGTACGTCTTAGTGCACAACGCCACCACGCCCCCCCCCCCCCGCCCCCACGTTGCAATTGGGATTAAGTGCTTTGCACAAGGACAAAACACAGTTGCCCGTAGTGGGGATCAAACCACGGACCGTTCGGTTTGAAGTCCAGTATCGTAACCACTGAACTCACGGGCTCCCGATAACAAAAGATTGAATGATTGAATTATGAGATGTTGCATAAAACACACTCATACACAAATAATATTAATAATATGTTTATATCTTGCTTTTACTTTGGTAATAAAATGTCCAAGAGAACTGGTCACCTTCGTCAGGATTGTTCTCTCTCTCTCTCTAAGCTGTATGATATAAGCTACCGGAACAAAAATAGCTCAGAGTGTTGTTGCACAACAATGGTTCCATATCATAATAGGCTAAGTCGCTGCAGCTTTTGTTTGAAATTTACACTTTTCCACATTAAACTTGGTAATATATTATGTGTCCCATCACGCGTATCCCAAATCATTTTTCGAAAATATCAACATCAGTTTGGATATCCCCTACTATTTTGAAAAGTATACACAAATATATAGAAACAAAATACAAGAAACAGCATTTTTTTAATAAAGGAAAAAACATGACGCGATACGAAAATTGAATAGTAAACATATCGGAAGAGCAAAGAAACAAACTTCACCGAGGACTAGAAAATAGAGACGAAGCAGTGAAATTGAAGTTGTGATACGAAGACCTTGCGGGGCGATCGCTGTGACCAGAACACGAATAAACAAACTGTTGAAGGTGCATCAAAATGGGAAAGGGATATCGATCAGATTGAGAGAGGATATGCCTCTTTTTATAAATTTATGAATGGAGCTCCAGTTTCAGGTTCGTGTTGGGACTACATTTTCTGATCCTCACGAACATGAATTGGAGGTTCCCCAGGGTCGTATTTTATCTGTTACCCTTTTCTAAGTGAAAATCATATCCATCGTTGACGCAGTTGAGAATATGGTGGACACTTCATTTATGTTCATGATTTTTTTTTTTTTTTTTGGGGGGGGGTGGGGTTGGGGGATTTTTTGTTAATCTTTTATAGAAGCAAAAATATAAATGTGATCAGCGCAAACTTCATCTATGCTTAAATAGAAATCTCAAAGACCCAAACAATTTGAATACATTTTTGTAACCTTCAGAAACATCACCTCGATGCGAAGTTGAATATAGATGGGAATAATATTAAAATTGTTGAGGCGGGGCTGTCTTCTCTTGAAAAGTGAAGGATTAAACTATCACTCCAATATGTTTCTCAGCTATTGCCTAATCCATCAAATCCAGCTTATCCTTGTGTCTCAGATCCTTAAAATTTAGAATTTTTCAGCAGACACCATAAACATATTCCTCCATTGGGAATTAGAATTAAACCCCACATGGAGTCCGCTGCGCTTGAATCTGATTCTATAAAAGAGAACCACGGGAAACACATTCCTCCTTGGCATCTAAGAAAACCAACTGTCACGTTTTACCCAGTCCTTCCCCCAAAAAGAATCTGAGACAAACTGTACAATTTAAACAAAAGTATACATAAATGGAGTCTAAATAGTGCATACAAAATGATCTATACGGATGGATCGAAAGATGGTGCTCCAATTCCATCGAACATATTGTTTGTTACAATACCCTCTATCATCTTTTTTATTCTGTTCGATATTCACTTTTGCCGTTCGTGGGTGTTTTAAACTCTCTAACTCTTATTCTGTTGCTCAGGTTTTTGTTTGTGTTTCGGTTTTGTTGTTGACTTTAGGCTTGGTTTCGGTTTGAGTTGGTCATATGCTTGCTCTTTTTCTATTACGATGTAGCGTTTTCTTTCTGATTCTGACCTGCTTTAGGCTAAGTTTTTTCAAGTTCTTTTGTCTATTCTGCCTTCGTTTTTTTGACAAGTAATCTTTCCTCTTCAACTACGTGGAACGTGCCTAACGTTTTGACATCGAAGCGTCAAAGTAGATTTGGAATGTATCCACTCTGATGTGCAAAAAGCCAACTTCAGTTGATTTAGGTGGGACAAAAGAATTGAAATAAAAAATGCAGGTCAGTTTTCTTTATAGCAATTTTTTCACACTTTGAGATTTGAGTTCAGCTAGTTCTCTAGTCCTAACCACCAATTCACTTTTGTTCAAGGTGTGATTAGGACGAGTTGTAACTTCCATGTCCACATTTTTTTTTTGTAATTTCAAAAGCTTGTTGGATTAAGTTCTAGTAAGGTCAAAACAGGGCCAGATCTTAACTTTTCAACTGATTTAACTGTTTCTACAGTGCTTTAATGTTTTTTTTTACAAATGATTTATTTGTATAGTTTGGGAATTTCCGTTCTGTAGAACTAAACATTCAAACTGTTAGCCAAATTCAAACATTCCGTGCATGGTTAAAATTGATTGCATTCGCGCACGAGTGTTTCTACAACGTCCCTTGCCTCTCATGAATTATTTCACGTAACCAGTCCAGTGAAGCGATTACTCAGTTTTCCACGTTCGAAATGAATTGTCTATATGTCTTACATTACACCATCATATTCAAATTTACGCCGACTGAATATAATATATTTGATACATTTTCTCTATTATATTGTATAGATAAAAATTAATGCACACTGTGTTCTGTTTTAAAGTTGTCAATTCTAATTTCGGCGCAGGAGATGATAGTTTTCTGTCAATCTATGTTCGGCATTGGAATGTCCTTTCTCGTGTATATTCATTTGAGCACATATAAAACATACAAATCAAATATTCAATTTTACATCATTATAGAGACTTAGCTTACAAAGTGCAATGCATTATTTCTTTCTGTGAAATCCGAACGTTACGTCACGCATAAAACAAAACAGTATATGACAAACGCAAATCCCTTTTTAGGAATCCCATTTGTGGAATCCTTTTTTTCTGAAATGAGGATAAGAGTCGTATTAAAATCCCTCGATGAGGGATTTTAATGGTCCTCATAACCTCAAAATTCAATGAGGCTATGAGGGACAATAAATGAGGACTCTTTGAGGGCTTTTTAATACGACTCTTATCCTCATTTCAGAAAAAAAGGGATTCCACAAATGGGATTCCTAAAAAGGGATTCCGCAAATGAGATTCCTTCTGGAGAATCCCTTTTTTGTCAAATGAGGATAAGAGTCGTAGTAAATTAGACCTCATTGAGGGATTTTTAATACGACTCTTATCCTCATTTCAGAAAATGGGATTCCTAAAAAGGGATTCCACAAATGGGATTCCAAAAAAGGGATTCCACAAATGGGATTCCGTTTCCATCTTGTCGCCAAAGCTCCAAGGCCATTACTGGCTATGGTCTATCTGTCCTACCATTAGCTTCAACAGCAGGCTTGTTCCACTGCGGCCTTGTACCAGTACTATTGACTAAACTACCATCCATTAATATTGACGTGTACCACTACTTCCTAGCTATACCTTCGCCCAGGCCTTCAAAATGTTCCATCAGTGTATACATATAAAGCATTCCGTAATTGAGATTCCTAGCCGAGTCCGTAAAATTTGGATTCCGTGTTTTAACATCAGGCATTACACTTACCCACAGTACCCCTTGGCCTAGCATTAGCACAAGTCATGGGATAACATGAAGCATTAGGCGGATTAATAGTACTAAGGACTAACATGGGACCTGTAGGGGGAGAACGCGTACACCCTACACTACCACACTAGGCGACCATGCATTACACCCATCCACCCACAATAACGCCTGGCCCCACATTACATACTACCTATATTAGTTATGGGGTGACATAATCCATTAAGTCGATTAGTAGTATCAACGGCTGTCGGGGGCCCACAGAGCTATATATTGTCCATACTATACTGTTGTTCTATATTGCCAGGCATTACCCCCACCCCCACAAAATCACTAGATCTACCATAACGTACTACATATACCAGCCATATAATAAAACAAAACAATCGGTTGGTTAATAGTACCAAGCACTAACATAGGTGTATATACCATCCATACTATAGTACCGTTCTAAACTTCCAGGCAGTACCCCTACCCACAATACCCTTTGCCTAGCATTGCATACTACCTATACCAGTCATAGGATAATATGAAGCATCAGGTGAATTAATAGTACTAAGGGCTAACATGGGACCTGCAGGGGCCCACAGAGGTATATATCGTCCATACTATACCGTTGTTCTATACTGCCAGGCATTACCCCCACCCCCACTCCACAATACCATTTGACCTGTCATAACGTACTTCCTATACCAGTCATTGAATAGTACAAAGCAATCGGCTGGTTAAAAATATCGAGGACTAGACCTACAGGGGTATATACCATGCATCCTATGCCACCCGTTCTATACAGCCTAGCATAATACTGCCTGGCCTAACACTAAACTACCAATACCAGCCACAAGATAATACAAAAGATTCGGTAGGTTAATAGTACTAAGAGGGGGGGGGGGGGTAATAGACCAACAGATCATTCATCCTGTACTGCCAATCTAAACCACCAATGACTATCTCGCAATATCACACTACCACCCACCCACCCATAATATGAAGCATAAGGTGGATTAATAGTACTAATATTACTAAGGGCTAACTTGGGACCTACATGCATATATACCACTACTACTATGTCGCCGCCACCCCATACGAGAAGCCCGACATCCACTGACCCGAATAACATTATGTCAGATTGTATACTGGACAATAACAGTGGTCAACATCTCTACGACGTCGCGTGCGCATCATGACGTCACGACGTAAATAGCAACGTCAACCGTTTCGCGGGAAAAACTTTCAAGAAAACCCATTTCCACCATTAATTTTCCACCACTTACCCATAATATATACTTATAGCCCCATGCATACGTATATCACTATACTTGCCATAGCATACTATATATGCAGTACGTACACTATTTACCGGATCTAGCTGCAAGGAGCCGTACTTTTGCACCCCCAAAGTTGCACCCCCAAAAGTCCGGTTCCTATGGGAAATTAACACTAGCTGCACTCCTAAAAGTCCGGGTAATCAGGCACGATCGGGTACATGCTATACTACTGACGTACAAACGGCCCCGCGGACATACGGATACACATACAAAGCTATTACAATAGGTCTCCCGCTACTGACATGGACATTAACTCGTACGACCATCTTACATTTTAATTCCAAACGTAACCCCATCAAACTAAGGCATGCCCTGGGAAAACAAGTGTTACATTGTAAAACCGTGGGGGTATTGGGCCTTCGGAAAATCCAACCTTTGGAGTATTAAGCCTTCGGACTGTTGGACCTTCTAAGCATAAGACATTGGACTACTGAGCCTTTGAACTATCGAGCCTTCTGAGTCTTGGACCATCGGAGTAGTAGACATTCGGGGTGTCGGTAAATCGGGGTATCAGGGTACTTGAGGCTTCGGAGTATTGAGCCTTCGGAATATCAGAGAATTGGGTTTTCAGACAATTCGGTCTTTGGCGTATTGGACCTTCGGAATATCGGATCTTCGTACTATTGATCTTTCGAAATATCGACCTTCGGAATATAGGGACGGACACGTAATAAATTGATGATATCAGCACATAAGCAATCAAGAAGAACCTTCAACTTGCGTTGAAGAGTGTTCTGCAACTCTCTCCGATCAGCGGACATTTCTTACCCTTCTCACCCTCCCAAATGTTCAGCTGATCCAACGTCTGATAAGTGAAACTTGAAAACATTTGCGGAAACCTCACAAACATATCTCTTCCAGGATTAAAAATTCTCTGACTCGCTGTTAAAACAAGAGCAGGGACAGCAGTCAAGCTCCCGCCTTGCAGTAAGTGTGTCGAGGTTGAGACCGCGACAGGGTCGGGAGCCTCGATACTTGCTGGGTATTGTGACATAAGCAATCAACAAGAACCTTCAACTTGCGTTGAAGAGTGTTCTGCAACTCTCTTCGATCAGCGGACATTTCTTACCCTTCTCACCCCACCAAATGTTCAGCTGATCCAACGTCTGATAAGTGAAACTTGAAAACATTTGCGGAAACCTCACAAACATATCTCTTCCAAGATTAAAAATTCTCTGGCTCGCTGTTAAAACAAGACCAGGGACAGCAGCCAAGCTCCCGCCTTGCAGTAAGTGTGTCGAGGTTGAGACCGCGACAGGGTCGGGAGCCTCGATACTTGCTGGGTATTGTGATGAAGCCTTACAAATTGATCGACTGAGATTGTCACAGCAGCCAATCCATGGTTTGATGCCAAGATTTCGCTCACAAGAAAGAGTTAAGCCACTAGTGCGCTGCAAATGCTCAGGGTGGGGGCATACAGGGAACTCTTGCCCAAGCCGGAATTTTCCGCGTACCCTCCCGCATTCTCCCCTGGACAGGCCCAAATGCACAAGCAACCCAAAAAGAAGTGCGGTTCCCATCAAGCACAACGCGGGTATCTGAGCGGCGTTCAAACTACAATGGGTGGCGGCCAATGGAAAAGTGTGGTTCTCATCAAGCAAAGCGCGGATATCTGAGGCGGCGTTCAAACTACAAGCGGTGGCGGCCAATAGAACACCACAGGCTGTACCTCAGGCCAGATCCGGTGGGTGCCGATGGCAGGCAGCAAAGCCTGTCCCTGGAATACGAGAGATCGGCTATTTGACAAGCAGCAGCCCCTCAACAAGATGTGTGGAGGTAACTGCACACCACTTGCACAGTAAGTAGTCGGGTTGTGTTCCACAACCAACATATGGCAACGTTTCTTCTGCTTTTTTTCTGTATCAACGAGGTTTTGCCCCCCCCCCCCCCCCGTGCCACATACACATTCCGGATAAAGGGCAGTCACTGAATGTGGTCCAACCCCGCATCGTCGACTTGGGTGGAATTCGACGGAGCCTCTTCTGAGTAAGGTGATACCCATAGTGTTCATTCACACGGCTCTTTCCATGTGGGCCAGTGGGACAACCACCAGCCAAGCGCACACCTTTTACACCCATACGTCACCCAAGATACGTATCTAAAGAAGTACTAACGCCAGAAGTGCCCAGGTCGTAGACCTCGAAGCCGTCGCCGTGAGCCGCCGCCACTGCCGGTCGGGAACTTTCCAAGCCATAGCCAAGCGCTAATTTCTTTCAGTAGGCTGTTTTTAAATTTGTCCGCCGCGAAAATATTCAGCTACCACCCCAAGGTCGCTCTCGTGCACAACAGACTTAGCACAACATAACTCAGTAGTCAGCTGCCAGCAGCTGTGTTTGCCTTTGTTCTTCAGCCCAGCTTCCACTTGTTGCTTCCATCTTCCACTTCCGTTCGCCGTTCTGTCATTGTCCACACCAATGATTTGTTGTCCGCTACCGCTGTCACTCTCTACAGTGTCGCAACCATTTCTGATGATACTATTTGATTTTCTGATAGTTTTTATGAAATTGTGTAAGTTGTGCCAGTCCTAGGTGGGTATTGTGCGATGACAGAAAGATATGTCCAATTTGGAAATGTTTGCCTGTTGGCAAGGGCTGCAGTTAGCGGAGCTATGTACATTTGTATGTGTGGTACAGCCCACACTCTACCACATACTTCAGACCATGCTCGACAAATCCGCAAACAGCTCATCAATAAATGTGCTGTAAAATGGTCACCCTTCCCTGTACTATCTGTTGCTTGTGTGGTGCCGACGAATCGTGTGGACAAAGTCAGTAAAACTGAAACGGGGGACAATTCGAGCGGCAACGGCAACGATTTGGAAAGGAAGACGACATCTGACGTTGGATGGATATAAGGTTATGGTACAGGTATGAACCAGTAACTCAATTTTCTCATTCTACAAAACGTTGGGTAGCAGCGATTGATCCCAATTTTTTTAGCACCAGTGGATCAAGACGAGGATTTAAAATAATTCATGGATCTTGTTCACAGATCCTTGTAAATTATGTCCGACACAAGGTGACCCTGGCTGTCGAAACTGTTATTAAACTCCAATAAATAAATTGTAAATCATGTGAGCATAAAAGAAGTTACGATTAATTCAGAATGTTGTTGGTTGAGTATAATGAACATACATAATTGCTCTAAATTTTTTTTATTTAAATTTCTTTATTCTTAAATATTAAATTCTATTGTAAACTAAAATAATATAACATTTCTGAACAAGACTGTTTTGGCCAATTGCATAACACATATTGGGCACAGTTTGCTAAACATTTAACACTGAACCAGTTAAACGGCCGTGTGATGGCGTACTTAATCACAGCATGTTGTCATACCGTCATCCACCACCCACCTCCACCCCTTCACAACCTTTTGGTTTTACATACACTGAATCTGTCGCAACTTAGTAAACCCATATGCCTGTTTAACTTAACTGAAAGAAAAAGGGAATCAGTTTCCAGTGTACGTTTTATCAGCACTGAGCGTGTTTCTATTCTTATCAGACCCCACCCCAATTTAAGCTGTTTCAAAAAGCGCTTCCCACAGTTGCCAGGGTGGCTCACACCTATTGCTATAACTAGACTATAACTGCATCACTTGGGTCCAAAAAATCGTACCTGGAGGCTACTTGACACTTTTCGTAATTTTGGGGTTTTGGCAACTTGACTATATAGTCTTATGCAAAATAAGTAGTATACACCCCACTTTGGCGACTATGACCTTTAACCTGTGACGTCAGAACACGTCCCCACATGACGTCATAGCTATATAAGGAAAGGAATGTCGCCCCCGCATGACGTCATAGCCAAATAAGGAAAAGGAATGTCCTCCCCCGCATGACGTCATAGCCAAATAAGGAAAAAGAATGTCCTTCCCCACATGACGTCATAGCCATATAAGGAAAGGAATGTCGCCCCCGTGGGAAGGTTGGTTTCCTATAATAGCGCATGACCTCATAGCTATATAAGGAAAGGAATGTTGCCCCCGTGAGAAGGTACGTTTCCTATAATATCGCATGACCTCATAGTCGTATAAGGAAAGGAATGTCGCCCCCGTGGGAAGGTAGGTTTCCCATAATAGCCCCCCACGTCATGTGGAAAGGAATGTTTTGTAACATCTACGGTATAAATGCACGTGGTCAGCCCTACAACACGTCCCCCACTAAATTTCCGCCGAGTAATCGTAGGCACAGTAATTTCCCAATGACGTCATAACCGTATAAGGAAAGGAATGTCGCCCCCGTGGGAAGGTTGGTGTCCCATAATAGCCTTATACGTCACGGGGGGGAGGTACGTTTCCAATAATAGCGGATGACATCACAGCCATATAAGGAAAGGAATTTGCCCCCGTGGGAAGGTACATTTCCCATAATAGCCTACACGTCACGCGGAAAGGAATGTTTTGTAACGTCCGCGGTATAAGTACTGGCGAAACGTAAATTGCCCCTCATTTTGAAAATTAAGAATGGCCAACACAGATCGACTGAGGGAAAGTCTCGGAGGTAATAACGCGGTGAAAGTAACAGAATGGTAAAATGAGGTGAGAGTCGATATTCGGAAATGGGAAGATGGGCGAATACCCACACAGAAAGGAGTTCGTCTTCCACTGATAAGATGGGAGGTCTTGTGTGAATACGAGAGTGACATTACCGTTACCATCAATCGTATTAAAGATGGCTTCAAAGAAGAACTACGAGTGCATTTAGGACACAACGTATACGTTTCCGTGCAGCCTGGATATAGTCATGTGGTTATAAGACAATATTTTTTACCCACAGGTTGTGACGATATACGTCCTACGAAGAAGGGAGTATGTTTAAAATACGACGAGTGGGAAAAACTGTGTCAATTAATGCCTGAAATTGCCATGTGCTTACCCGAACTTGATGCAGTTGTTCCGTGTTACGCAGCTTCGGATCACATGAATCAACTCGACGCTCTGCGGTGCAAAGAATGTCACCCCAACAATGACTCTTTCTTTTAAACCTCGTATCAGTGTACTTCATGTATATTTTTATACCCGTTCTGCAAAATCTACACACAAGAAATGTATTAATGATGTAATAAAACGTATATCGATCTAATATTTTTTTCTTCCTTTATTACTTTATAAGAACACAATCCGCAGCCTTGTAACGGATATGAAACATGGAGACCCAATCCCAATCCCAGGGCTCAGAAAAGTGGAACGTTTTGGGACAAACACTTCCCAAGGCTGAAATCGTGTATTTTTGTCAAATGACGATATTATACATTATCATTATAACGGCCATAGTGAACTTGTCGATAGATAATGGAAATACGGAATTATGGATAAGTCTTTTGAGCAGCGCTATTGGATACGCCCTCCCTAACTCTTCACTATCCAATCAGAAAGCCTGACGAGCAGCGCTATGAATACACCCTCCCTGATCCCTCATTATCCAATCAGAAAAGCCTTACGGGGCCATTATAAGGCCTTTGCGTGACCTCATCAGCCCAAGCGTTTTATTGCTGCCATATGGAGTCACAAGAAAATCGGTGGATGCTGCTGGGTCTATCCTTCGGGAAAATTAATGTGTAACGGTGGTGCGCTTAGTGTTGGGGATGGGAAAACGAGGCTTAGGCGTTATTCCCGACTGTTACAGAAGGGTGCCTATAATGTTACTTTAAAAACCATTTCCGTGGTAACGATGTCGGCTTGCCACTGTTTGAGTGGAGTGCTTAATATACCGAAGGCGCTGGAGTATTTTGAAGGCGAATATGAGCCCGAATTATTCTGCGCGCTGAACTTGAAAAGGGGTCGCATGCATTTTGCTTGCTTCGCAACCGGTAAGGTGATAATTGTGGGTATCAAGGATGTTCGGGACTTTGAAGACGTCGTACGCCCCACTTTACTGGAACTAGAACTTTTTACAAAAGTATGAGGAGGATGAAGAGGAGCGAAGAAGAGGAGTGAGGGGGAGCGAAGAAATGGGAGAGGAGTGAAGAAAGAGGGAGGAGTGAAGAAGAGGGGAGGAGGTAGTGGTTGTTAAGTCTATAAGACGACAAGCATAATTAGGAATTCTTTCGACCATACTCATTCACGTACCTGGATTTTTTCGATATGTCAACAGTGTGTACAGTGTGTGATCGTGACTACTCACGTCAGGATAATTTGACAAGACACATGAGAACAGTACATGGGAGCAGTCATCCCTATTCACAGTGTGGTGAAGGATCCTCTCAAACCTTACCAACAGAATCAATCTTAGTCCCTTCACGACCATCTCAACAGAACATATGTCTACAAGAACCAGCAAAAACGGAATTCCACTTTGAACATCCGTTTACTATGATAGCATGTGGACCGACGATGAGCGGTAAGACAACATGGGTCTAGAAACTTCTTCAAAACAGAAATAATCTCATCCGACCTTCTCCGACGAGAATAATATGGATATAGAAAAGATGGCAGGCTACATACGATGATTTGAAATTAACCATACCTCAAATAGAATTCAGGCAAGGTTTGACAGACGATATCTGAAACGATTCTTTTATAGACCCACATGACCGAACAATCATCGTGATTGATGATCTCATGAAAGATGCGACGAAAGACTCAGATGTTTGTGAATTTTTTACGGAATGGGCGCACCATTGACACACAAGTGTAGTGTGTCTAATGCAGAATTTATTCAACAGAGGGCGAGAGAACAGAACTACGAACTTAAACACTCAATATATCGTGTTGTTCGAAAACACACGCGATCAACAACAAATTAGAATACTGGCTACGCAAATGTATCCAAATAAATCGCAGACATTTCTGGATACCTATCAGAAAGCGATAGAAAAACCCTATGGATATTTAGTCGTCGATTTGAAACAGAACACGAAGGATACTGAACGACTGCGGGCTGATATTTTCAACTTTGATTTGCGTGAGACGGAACCTCTCATGCGTGATGACAGCCCTAGGAAATATTTAGCAAACACAACCATGAACAAGCTATCTCCACCTGTGTGCAAACCGTCGGCGGTGGCAATGACCACACCCTCACACATGATGCAGCATCATCTGTCTACTATACCCTCATTCGATATCGGAGAAACTATACAGACGACAAAACTTCCATCGTGTAGTGACTGCGGGATTGTGTTCTCTACAGCATATGATTTGCAACGTTACACAAAACGTGGCTGCCCTATGGACGATGACGGATCCGAATCAGAGGAAGATTGGCAATGTGATGATTGTGATGACGATGAAATCGGCTTTATTTCAATAGCCAATTCTGTTTATGATGACCGCAGTGAGCGATTTCAAACGAAAGTGAAACAGCTCTTAAGTGAAGGTAGTATATCCGAAAAACAAGCTCGGGAGAAAACTAAAGAGCTCGTGCTACCCATATACAGAATGTTATTTTTACAGAAATACAAGAAAATATTATGTTGATGCATCACATGAATAAACTTCGCCTTTATCGTGAGATCGAAGTGGCAATAAATACCCTTGTGACCGAACGCCCAATGGATAGACAAGGCTACAAATCGTGTTCTCAACAACTACAGGTACAGTTTTGACCAATTACTCCAGGATACTGACACCAGTAGCAGCAAAGAAGACAGATTGAAGTGAAGAATGTAAACATACCGACATCTATAAGACGGCCTAGTATGAACTAAGGGAGAAAAATGAACGTTCAGTGCGTATTCCGTCCGTTTTTTTTTTTCCTCGTAGTGGCATTCGAATTTGAGAGATACTACAGCGACTCAGAAAATGACATCACACGTTTACGATTCAAAGACTAACAAATGGGTTCCTTATAAGTCGGACCCCCAATATTGGGTGAATTTCATCATGGCACCCGTAGAAGACCAACTCGAATCAAAAGGAAATGGCGAATACACAATACACCCACCAAACAAGCTGTCAACAGATAAACCTGATAAAAGGGCAAAAATTAAATGGGTGACCCCCTTAGCGGCAACCGAAGAGCGAGCTAAAGATGAACTAAAAAGAAGAGGTCAACCCCTGGAAAATTGGGAATCGAAATTAAAAGGAGGGGATACAGGCAAGACTGGACTACATAATGGTGACATTCCGAGAAGACGTGTCAAAAGAGGCATAAAATTGTTCTGAAGAAACAATGCTGTCAGTACCGATTTATGTGTATTGTACTGTCAATGTATGGATGGCTCTCTGACCTATATTTTGACCGATGTACGGGAAAAAATAAATATGTATATGTATACATGCTATTTGTTTATTCTCTACCTTGCCCAAACTGATATTACTGATCCACATACTGAGGAGTCAGACTTCTCAACGAGAACCCAAGGGAGTGCCCGTTAAATTGGCCTCCAAATATCGCACTGGTCCCTCTAAGGGAAGACCTCCTTCATTTTATAACGTTAGCAGGTCGCTATAAACGAACCCTCGGAAGCTAATCACCCAGTGGCGGCGCCATATGGGGCCTAGGGGGAGCGTGAAGACCATGCCAGGTGTTGTAGAAACGCCCAGACATCGCTCCCAGGGCGTCCAAGTATGATTTGTTCCTGGTGGAGAACTTCCAGACCCCAACTGGGGCAGGAGGGGGGGGGGGCATACCATAGGGTTCGAATTCCACCTGCGGCAATCGCGTTGTGACATTGGGCAAGACACTCCACCCCCCCCCCCCCCCCCCATTGCCCACGTGGGGGCACGGTGGCGCTGCAAGTCTTCATCCAATGTTAACCCTGCTTAGTGAGGGCGTGTTGTAGGGCTGACCACGTGTATTTATACCGCAGATGTTACAAAACATTCCATTCCACGTGACGTGGAGGGCTATTATGGGAAACCTACCTTCCCACGGGGGCTACATTCCTTTCCTTATACGACTATGAGGTCATGCGATATTATAGGAAACGTACCTTCCCACGGGGGCAACATTCCTTTCCTTATATAGCTATGACGTCATGCGGGGAAGGACATTATTTTTCCTTATTTGGCTATGACGTCATGCGGGGGAGGACATTCATTTTCCTTATTTGGCTATGACGTCATGCGGGGGCGACATTCCTTTCCTTATATAGCTATGACGTCATGTGGGACGTGGTCTGACGTCACAGGTCAAAGGTCAAAGTCGCTAACGTGGGGTGTATACTACTTAAATAGTTTGTAAATGCACACCCCTGTTCGACGACTCGTGTCAGCCAAGGCTGCAAGCCGACACTGAGCAGTCGATAAACAGTCCACAGTGGTCTACCAATATCATTACATAAAACGTTAGTACCTAACAGATAGAGAAACAAATGTTCTAGAACCCATCGTAAAACATATTTTTACAGTGTATAATGATAAAGGGCACTTACAATATATACCATTATGACCAGTTTAGTGACCGCTATATGACCCGACATGGTGGCCAATTTGTGGCCCCGGATTGATCGAACCGAATCCGATCCGACCAACCGTCTACCATGAGGTAAGAGAGTAGGGCGATTTATTGCACAATATGTACAATTGAGGATTACCGAACTGGGCCACTGTTGCACTTAACCACTCAGGATCCATACCTCTATGCCCTTCAGCATGCATCGCTAGACCGGGACCCGCCAAGTAGGGTATACCCAAAGGAGATCTCAATGAAGCGCGATGTAAGTTTCGCGAGTATTTTTAAATAGATGTAAATGTAATTTTCCTCGTAACCGTACATGTTTATTGACAACAATTACGTTTTCACTTCCATTCAAAGCCGTATAGTATAACTTCTTGTAGTTTATTTTCGTTGAACCGGAGTATCTGTATATCAGATTTCAAATATATATATTTTCACATCTTCAGAAAAAACAAATACAATTCTCAAAAGACGCTACAGGTATGTGTTGGTTGTTTCAAGATTGTCGTTCAGTGCAACATCAGTTTTATTTGACATACTTTGTTGATGGGAGTAATGTGAAAATCTAATGTTGTTTTATAATTTCAGTTAAAACGTCAAGTGTATATAATCCAGCATCTGACCACTTTGTTGTTTGACCTGAAACGTGAGATGCTGAAGAGTTGTTTACGATTTCAGTAGACAATTGTTCAATGTCATTAATACTCCATATAGCACTAGATTTTGTTGATAATGGATGTTGGTGACAATGGACTTTGGTGATACTTTATCGTGTCACAATTCTTTCAAAACCATTTTAATCCGGATAACATCATGAATTGAATCTATACGTCATGAAGACTTGAATTTCATTATTTTTTACAGCAGCTCGAATTCAACGTGTCTTTCCCTTATAAAAATTATTCATGGACTGACGTGTTGCGTTTTACTTTATATTTCTCTTCCAAATGCAGAGTTTTATCCACTCATTCAATGTATTTTCAAAGAGTGACAACGTTAGGGGGTTTACGATTGCATGGATGTTCTTCTGACATTTTTGTATCATGTTTTAAATTTTCTCAGTTAGAGTTCGAAATGTAGATTCTGCGGTTCATTTATCATTATTTGTGCAGCTTAACCACCAGATCACTGCATAGCCACAAACGGGCTTTTATATATTGCTCTGTAAAAGTTGTCCCAAGTGCATCCTTTCCCCCGAGAACTCTACTGGAAGGATTAATTTCCGATATGAAGGTAACCAAGTAATAACCCATCTATTTATTAAACCAAAAAAAAAATAATTATAGACGTTATCAGATATGTTGCAGTTTTCTGGCAGTTTCCTCTTCTCTCAGTTCAGCCATGCGAACGCCTCGGTATCCTGGGATGTTCGTATAGCTGAACTATCTCTTCTCTCACTTACGACTCTGAATCTTAGTTTGCTTTGTATTTTGTGTACAACTCTCATCATTTTTCTCTTTATCCACCTAACCCTTACTTATTGTTATCATTAATTCCTCACCGTACAAAAACTACTCCCTTTTGTCCGAGTAACGCCAAGTTTCTGATTGACTACGTTCGACGAATGACGGTGAACGATTTCGCTGTAAGCAAAATGGTTGCGCCCAGAAATGCATCAAGGGTAGTAGAGGAAACATGAATGTCCCTGCGTACAGTTAAAACTAGAAGTCCTGTCATGAAATGCGCACAAATAGCACGTTGATATGCGCGTTAATGTACGCGTTATGGCCCAAGTAAAGCTATCAAATTCTGTACATATGGCCTGTGCACAAGCAATGTTTCAGCCAATGGACCTCCGGGTAGCCCGGAGGTCCATTGGCAGAAACATTGCATGTTTGTGCTATGAGTAACAAAGAGAGCCTGCCGTGCTTTGGATGCCATTCGATATGGCAATTGCGCGCAATTCCAAGGGCTCAATTAAGCCTAGATAAGCGCACTATTCGTGACAGGACTTCTAGTTTTAACTGTAGCAGAAATTCATTTCTAGCTTATTATGACTTCTCGAATTTTTCGCGCTTATTTTCGTGAGAAATTACCTAAATCCAAATACTGGCTCACTTTAGACTTTTGACACCCTCAAAATGACTCAGTATACTGTGAGACGACACCCAATTTTTTTGCCAGTTGGAAATCAGATAGGAAATCGAATCACCGATAGAAATACTATGGGGATCTGTCATGTCTCATGACAGAGTTTCGATTTGTCTCTGATGTCGCGAATGCGGTACACTAGAAATTGTCAAAATTAAAAAAACCTCATATTCGTTCGATCGCGGTTTTCTCAGTCTGTGAGGGAGAATATATATATATATTATATATGTTGGGTTCTTTCTATATATTATTAAGTAGAAGGAAACAAAAAAAAATTGAAAATAAAAATTTAAAATAAATAAAAAATATAATTATTAAAAAAGCATGCCATTTTTAAAGATCAAGAACCTAAGGAGAAATCGGAAAATATGTAGAGATATCTGCTGCATGAGTCGTTTCACGGAGATGTCTTGAATGTGTGCCCACCTCGTGGATTCAAGCATTCCTAGAGTGAAAAACAAGAGATGTCCGGGTTGCATGTCAGAGGGATCTTAACACCACGAAACACAAAGACGATATAGTCATGTGTTTTGCGTCGGTGTTAGAAAAGCTCTATGAAGACGAGGTGACAGAGTGATAGGACACAATGATCAAGTTTTGAGGGCAACCATAGCCTTTCATTTTCGAAATTGAACAGTTTAGGAGAAAGCCGAGAAATTTCACGAATGTGGTCGAGAATGTATTTTGCGTTTATTTCTGGATAGATAATATCCGATTCAGATTTTGTTAAGGCGAATAGGAAATAAAACACAAATGCATGGATTCATAGTTGAAATGAAAAAGAACGAAAAGCAGTAGAGCCTCACAAATATCTCCAAGATGTGTTTTACGGAATGTTTGCCCATCTCGTGAAAGAGAGCATTCCCAGAGCGTTGAAGGAAAGATGTTCCGGCTACAAATTTGGATGGGACTGTGGTCACGACAGTCAAGACACATAATATGAAGATAATTAAATATGATCAGCAAGCGCGACGCCATGAGAATTTGGACGGAGATGGTCTTTCGAATAGGAGAAGTGAGACCTACTGAATTTTAACGTTTGGGTTATCGATTGAGGATGAGTCATCTCAGAACTAAAAACTGAGGGTATTATAGAGAACACAAACAAAACCTTCCTAAAACTACGGAAAAGTATTTAAGTATTTTACTGAGACTTCTGAATGTGCTTTCATAAGTGAGTGTGATGATACTTATCATCGCAACAGACTCTTGTTAGTTAATGGAACAGGAGAGAATGGAATGATTTTGTATCCAATTCGCGGGAAGAAGATGAAGAGACTATGAAAACAAAAATAAAAAAAATTCAACACATAACAAAATTCAAAACAACGAAAAGAAAAAGAAACATTTTAAATCGATATTATACATATTTATTTATGAAAATGAAAAAAACAATAAATTTAATTTTAAAATGTGTTTTTTTTTACAAAGTCATGTATTTTATTTGTATTTCGATCTATCACCTTCCCCTCTTCATTTTGTGTAGGGTGTAGGTGGCGCTGGTCCATGGCGGTCGCACAATTGGAGGTTGTCTCAGTTTTGAGAATATAATTGCCTATATTCTGGTTATGTGAAGTGTTGTGGTTCTAAATGCACGTTAGGTACTGAGAATATGCCATAGATTTATGTTTTAATGTCTTAAGCTTGCGTGCCGTGAACATTAATTACAGAATTGTCAGTTTATTGTTGGTATAGGAATGCCAATACAAAAGCCTAAACGTTATAGGCCGCAGAAACACTCTTGTGAAAAGTCTCGTCTATTCAAATTGCAGAACGTTTCAGAATTTGAATTGCAGAAAGTCTCTGAATCAGATTCTGAGTGGAACAGTAACGACGACGATAGTAATAAGATGTTATCCGATTCAGAAGTGAGCTCGTTAGCTATCCCTCTTAAGGCCATGGTGTTCGATGATGTTAAGGTCTTAATTAGTAAATCTGTAAGGGACGCGGTACAGAGTGATCTGAAAGAAGCTACAAAGGGGTTTGTGGAAGAGTTGAAACATATGAAGGAAGAGAAAAAAGTTTATGTACAATTGTTGTATAATCTTTAAGACAAATCTTGGGGTAAATCGCCGGTTTCAGAATTTTTTCCACTTTGTCTGAAGGAAATATGGCAGATTTGAGATATCGTATTTTATAATGGCTGGGTTCTGAATGATACCTGATAAGAAAGTGATATTCAATTAACGCACAAAAGGGTGGCCTTTATCTCGTAGTAAAAGATTTGGTATCTATCATTGTTGGATCGGCTCAGTCGCTAGAGAATGGCCGTACCCCCCCCCCCCCCCCCCTCCGAAAAAAAGAAAAAACAAACAACAGAAAAACAGCAACAACAAAAAACCCCAAAACATGATAATATGTGAAGAAAAGATATGCCACACACAGACTCGGTGAGTGTTGGATTGGTTCAGTATCATTGAGAATATCAATCTGTATTCTCTCATACACTGAAACTATCGAATGTTCATGGGGATTGATACTCATGTATAGTGGTGAATAGTGGGAATTCATTTGTACATGTATATGTATATGTGTATGTAGTAGGTCTATTTTTGGTTTGCACTTGCACTAATGGGAGATGTATACGTAAATGTATCATATTGAGAGGAAATCTTCTGGACACAAAGTTATACGTTTTTCGTTTGTCGCCTGCGTTGCTTTCAGTGATAGTAAGTGACCAATACCCAAATTTCAGTTTGTTTAACTTGATAAACCATGATGATGGCGGTTGACTTGTCAACTTATCGCATGCCTATTGGTCTTTTCAATGGAGGACGAATAACTTTACATATCGATGGAAATTCCCTATATCTCTTTTTCGTGCTTTGTAACTTTGGTTTTCTGGGACTCTGTCTTGTAGTTTTCTACTGCTGATTTTATGTGGTGATATGGAACTCAATCCTGGACAGGATGCTGATATCTCTATCGTTCATATTAATGTTTGTGGTCTCCGTCGAAAAGTCGACATTATTAATGCAGAACTTGGCGACTACGACGTCATTGCAGTAACATAATCCAAATTAAATAAAGAGGTTACAGATTCAAGTATTTATATACCAGGAATCACTTTCCCCCATCAGGAAGGACCGTCTCCAAAATCAGTGTGGCGGTATTGTTATTTATGTAAAACGCACCTTTACTTTATAAAACGCCCCGACTATGAAATTCCAGGTTTAGAAGCAGTATGGACGGAAATTCGCCATACTAATAATGGTGTTTTTTATCGACAACCTTCTGCGTTCTCTCTTTATTGGAACCTCATTGACGAATCACTCTCTTTGGCGAGAAATAATTTATCAATGAAATGTGGAGTGATGGGGGATTTTAATGCAGATTGTTTAATCAATGCAGACCCGAAAATTGCACATTTGCAGAATACCCACGGCTTAACGACACGAGTCACATAAACTACAAAATCACTACTCGATTTGGTACTAGTATAGTGTCCTTTTTCTCTGTCCCAGTGCGATGTTATACCACCCATTTGCAGTGAACACCACGCTACATCTGTACATATCAAGCCCAACAGGTCGATTCATAAGTTGTATGAGCTACAAATTTACAATTAGAAAGAGACCAATTTTAATGGTATGAATGAAGTCTTCGCAAACACTGACTGGGACAGTTTTTTTGAGTCCGGTCAAGTGGATATAGTGGTGGCAAATGTTTCTACTTATACCACAGAAACAAGTACGAGGTTCATGCCTTCCAAAATTGTTAGAATACGCCCTAACGATAAACCATGGATGAACGGTGAATTACGTAGGTTGATGAGGAAGCGTAACAGACTGCCTAAAGTAGCAAAATTGAATAACCGGCCCATTGACTGGGGACATTTCTGCAAAATTAAAAATGAAACAATCAATTGCATTAGGAAAGCTAAGAAGGAATATGATATAAAACTCGAACATTATGTGTCAACCAATTGTTCTGCTTCCAAACAATGGTGGAAAATGGTGAAAAATTTATCTACACAACAGTGCAGCTCTGATGTTATATTTCCACCAATGTTCGAGAGGGAAACCGTTGTTGACGACCCACATGACATTGCTAATCTTCTAAACGATTATTTTATAGCCCATTGTGACACTGTCAAAGATGGCCCGCTACCCTCTTTACCGTGCCCTGTTTTAAATATAGAACAGTTAGTAATTACCGTTGAGAATACCAAATCTATTTTATGTAAACTAAACAACAATACCGCCAGTGGTCCCGATTTAATAAATAATGTCGTGCTCAAAAAGTGCACATTGCAGTTAGATTATCCATTAACTTGTATTTTTAATCTATCTTTAAGAAAAGAATATTTTTCCTGTTGCATGGAAGCACGCACATGTACAACCGATTCACAAAAAGGAATCCATGAATAATAAAAGAAACTATAGACCTGTTTCATTGTCAAGTACTGTCAGAAATTTCTTTAAAAAAAAGTTTTTAACTATGTATTTACTGACCTTAAAGGTAAAAGGTAATAATCTTCTCACAGATTTACAGTCAGCATTCATTCCCGATGATTCCACAATATATCAGTCAATCCATATCGATAATTTTATAAGCCGGACCCTGGACCAGAGTAAGGATGTCATGTTAGTTTTCTGTGATATAAGTAACGCGTTTGACAGAGTCTGTCACAAAGGTTTGGTGCAAATTAAAAGCTCTTGTAATCAGGGGAAGCCTACTGTCGTGGTTTGAAAATGATCTCGACGATAGGACCAACAAGCAGTAGTAGTAAATGTTCAAAAAGTATGTCGTTAAACGCATCCGTGTTGGTGTTTCTCGGGGTTTTGTCCCAGGACCCCTAGTTTTTAATATATACATCAATGCTATTGCAAATGATATAAAGTCCAATATCCGTTTGTATGCTGATGACACATAGTTATACCTCGTTGTTGAAGAAACAAGATTATCTTCTGATATGCTAAATCAGGATTTGTATAAAATAAGTTCATGGACAAAAACTGCGTCTGTGTGTATTAGCTGTAGACACCCTCCTCGTATATGCCCCCCACTGTATCTGTTAGGTATACCTATATTTGAAATAAATACACATAAACACCTGGGTCTCCTTTTTCATAGTTTTGACACTCGGGATGTTCATGTGGACAGTGTTGTGTCCAGGGTTAGTCCTATGATAAATTGTCTACGAAGCATTAAATGTTGCATATCACGAGCAGCTTTATCAACACTTTACAAGTCATTCATCTTACCACTCTTTGATTATGCAAATATAGCGGGGGAGGAATTCGTCACATACAGGTGAATTGTGCACTTGGTGATACCTTCTTGAAATTTGGCACACTGTTAGTGTAGGCTATGAGGTTCTCAAAAACGATCGGCTACAAGTTGACACCGACCGGTGGCGACCAGTAGCGGCACAATCCAAAATGGCCGCCAGCGGCTGAAGGGAACCTCCTTTTCGACGGTCTACCGACTATACATCCGATTGTAAGGGCGCGAAAGTGAACTCTGATCCACGCACGTGTTGGAAACAGACGTGGGAGATGATGTAGAATAAAACGAGATTCTCTATACGGACGCATCAATTTCTTGGAACTTGAAAAGAGCGTTGTTTCTCCGGGATCAGCGTCATTCAGGCAAACCTGAATGACGCTGATCCCGGAGAAACAACGCTCTTTATGAAGCAGTCTCTTTGCCATACAATCTCTTGTTTGGCGTAATTCCGCAAGCAATTCTGATTTGTCTGTCGAAATTAATTCGAGAACGCGATTGTTCACAAAAATCATTCACAGAATGAGTGAGAATCCTCTTCGTGTACGGACTAGTACTGACTGGGAACGTTGTTGCTTTTGCCAGCAAGACAGTTCCAAGAAATTGATGCGTCCGTATAGAGAATCTCGTTTTCATGACGCCTATAAAGCTATTGAGGAAGACATAACGCGCTTCCTAGATAATGGCGTTGAGCTTCCATATAATTTGACCATTGATTGTTTGATGAGAGAGAGTGATGAGTGTATGTCGATGTCACTGTTGACGAATAAGGCAATATATCATAAGACATGCCGTGACAGTATTCGGACTCACATCGTACAGCGCGTGCTACACAAGCGAGAGCGAAATGAGGCAGTGGCATCCTGCTCCACGCTGAGTCCTAAAAGAACACGGACAAGTTTTGAATCTGGCTGTGACAGGAAACTGCCCCAGTGTGTTTATTGTCACAAACGCGAAGGTGACAGCAGTGAGCCTATTTGCAGATCAATGTCTGATAACAATAAACTCAAAATTATGGCAAAGGAAGCCGAGAACTGGGTTGTTTTTTCTCGGGTCAATGCAGCATTTGATTCCGCTGCTAGTGATCTTTACTATCACAAAACCTGTTATTGTAAGCTTGCCAATGAAGCACGAGCGGCTAAATCTAAAAAGTCGAAGAACGCCGAACATTCCGCGTCAGGCCTGCCCTATGACCCTCTCGTTATGGCAGAGCTCATAACATTTGTTGAACACAACGATTCCGCGATGAAGCTTGTCGATCTCAAGAATCTGTACAGTCGGAGGTTGAAGCAAGTCGGTTCTGATTGGCTTAGTGAAGAAATACATTCCACTCGATTCAAAGAACATTTGTTGCAGAAATTGGGCGATGGCTGGGACGCCTTCACACAGGGTAGAGATGTGTTTATTTCAAGTAGGTTTCGAGTTGGCTCCTTGTTGTCCGAATCTTTAACTCGTATAGTGTCTGAGGAAGAGGCAAAAAAGATAGTTGATGTGGGTCTTCTTCTGCGTAAACACATACTCATATCTCAAGCTCCTTTCACGGGATCATTTTCATCTTATTGCTTGAGCGAGCCTGTACCCAACTCACTCCTGACTCTTCTTAGAGTTCTACTTGAGGGCACATGTAGTATACAGAACTTAGGCGATGATGAGACTGTTAATGCCAAGACTCGAGTGGCTTGTACTATTTCACAGATGTTGATCAGCAATTCAGCGAAACGCTCCGAACATGCACAAAATGTTCACCAGAGACGTGACAGAGAAACTCCAATGCCTCTTTATGTGGGTTTGAAGTTGCATGCCCATGGTCGTATGAAAAATCTTATCAGAGATTTTCATCAAATGGGACTCTCTGTCTCTTATGATCGCGTAATGGATGTTCGCAGGAGTTTCGCGAGAGCTGTTTCACTGCGGTTCAAGAACGAAGGTGTTGTAGTCCCAGCTAACTGCAAACGTAATGTTTTCTCGATAGGAACCACTGATAACATTGATGTATCTGGTAGATCTGATATGCATGGTACGTCCATCACACTCATTGGTCAACTGAGCAGGGACAATGTGGGTACTGATCCCCCACCACTGAGTTTAGATGTTCCAGAAGACACACAAATTGAACTCCCAGACGACTATGCATTTGTTCCTTTCGTTGAAGACTTTGGTGGGGACATCAGGCTTGAATCTCCAGATGAATGTAATGTACGGCCCAATGAATATGCAGATTTGAACGTGGGAGAGAATGACTGGTTGTCTCATGTGTCACAGATCAGCAATAAAGGGAAGGTTGATGGCAGCTGGCAGCTTGATGAAGTCCCTGTGACCTTTTCAGGCTTCTTTTCAAAACATGAAGATCAAGACAATGTCAAACCTCGTGCAGTTATTGGGGTATTCCCTGTTTTCAGTGAGCAGAAAGCGGACTCACTCAGTATGCAGAAGCATGCTATGTATGTGGTCAGGGAAGCTACTGCTTTCGTAAACCCCGGCCAGATACCTGTCATTGAAGGTGACTGTCCGTTGTATGCCAGGCAGAAAAAATGTCAATGGCTGTTCCCAGAGGAGATAGGTGAGGATCGAATGGTGTGTATGATTGGATTCCTGCATCTTGAAATGTGCACCCAAGAAGCTGGTGGTAAGCTTATGGGTGGTTCTGGTTGGGAGCGAATGTTTCACCTCGCAAAGATATTCACACCCGGTGTAGCATCATCCCTACTTGGTGGGAAACATGTCAAGAGGACGCGACAGGCATATCTTCTCACTCTAGCTTGGCTTGAGATCCTCAGAAAGAATGCTTATGAGATTTACTGTCAGCAGACTGGGCCCCATGAGTCATTTGAAATGTGGGAACAGAGGATTCTTTCACAATCTCCAACTGCGCGCTATTGGGGTGAAATCGTTCGGAACTTTCTCTTGACAAGCTGTCAATTCGTTCGGAACCAACGAATCGGTAACTGGCCTGGTACACTGTGTTCTATCGATGAGTTGTGCAGTTACTTTTTTGCCCTAGGACATACAAATTATTGTCGGTGGGTCCCCGTATTTCTGAGAGACATGTCTCAGCTACCCAGGCGGCATCCTTCAATCCACAACAAATTCATGGAAGGCCATTTTGTGGTCCAGCGTAGTGAGAGGAAGTTCAGTATGATGGGTTTAGATCAGAGCCAAGAACATAGTATCCAACTACTCAAAGAAGACAGTGGTCCAAAAGGTCTCTATGGCCAGGCTGAAGAGAAAGTCGTTATTGAGCTTTCAAGGTCAGAAGTTCTGCGTGTTATAGATGAGTATGAATATGCAAGTTTCCACACAACATCAGCAGATAACACGGAACACCCGGAAAGTTCGGTATCAGAGCAGAAAAAATTTCTGAATCAATTGAAATCTCTCCTCGATCTGGTGAATCAGGGACTCATTATCAACCCTTATGATGAAACTAGTGGTCAGCTGGTGACATTAGATACTGGTGAATATATGGACCCCGAAGTTAGTAAGAGTTTACGGTCATTACCCGAAAGGGGCAAGCATTTATATTCCACTTTCTTGAAGGAAAGGCTTGTGGAATGCACCGTACCCCTGAATGATGTTATTCCCAAGGCAAATATATATACCTTCCTTAACCCACCCCCAGCCAACCTGGACAAAGGCCGAGACAAACTCATGTCAAGTAAAGCAACTGCCGCAATAGTTACCCAGATGTTCGTTTCACTGCAAGCCCGGCCTGATTCAAACATGGATGAGTTTTTCATGCACGAGAATGCACGTGATCCGCCAGCATTATCCGATAGAGGTAAGCTACGGAGTGGGACAAAATCTCAAATTCTCAATTGTTTACCAGCTATTCCTGCACAAGGGAAGAATTCAGCAGCTAGACAAGCTTCAGTTGTCATCTTGGATATGCCTGCTGTAGTCCATGTAATCAAACCACAGAAAGCGGATCTGTTTGGAGAATATGCTCGATTGCAATTATTGCCATACATCGAATCTCTGATTAACACGAACACCACAAGGGTTGATGCGATCTATGACTGTTACCCCGAAGGCAGTTTGAAGAATCAGACGCGAGCAAAACGCCTCGGTGAGACAGCAGTTAGGTTGATACGGGTGTCCGAGAACGTCCCTTTACCTAAAGGGAAGAATTGGCAGGCATTCTTGAAAGTTAGTGAGAATAAAGACGAATTTTTCAAGTTCCTGTCTGCTGAACTGCTGAAATTAACATCAACATCCGAGTACCAGTTGTTAACGACATCAGGAGAATATGTACTATGCAATAAGGATGTTAGCTTATGTGACATATCTCCATCGAACCACGAGGAAGCAGACACGCGCATGATGCTTCATCTCAACCATGCAGTCTCACAAGGTCACAAAATAGCTTTTCTTCGCACGGTTGATTCTGATGTCGTCATTCTGTCTTTGCACCATTTCGCAACATTCCGTGACCTTGGACTCAGTGAGCTGTGGATTGGGTTTGGAATTGGAAAGGCATATAAAGATATGCCAATTCATGAGATAGCTTCACAACTTGGACCTGATTACTGTAAGGCCCTGACTTTCTTCCACGCCTTCACAGGTTGTGATGTAACATCCAGCATGCTCGGCATTGGGAAGAAGACAGGATGGAATGCATGGATGAATTTTCCCGCATCAACTGAAATGATGATAGAATTGACTGAGAATCCGCAAGTCTTTTCAGAGGATTCCCCTCATATGCAGCATATCGAAAAACTCACCATACAGATGTACAGTAACAGTTGTGTCAGTACACGTGTCAATGATGCGAGACGGCATATGTTCACACATGGCCTTAAGTCTATGGAAAACATCCCGCCCACCAAAGCAGCTCTGTATCAACATGTAAAAAGGGTAATTCTTGTGTCATCTTTCATTTGGCATCGTGCTCTGCAGAAACACTTATGTGTGCCAGACCCATCACAGTACGGATGGGAGTGGAATCCACGTCTCAATATTCTGGTCCCATTTTGGACTCACCTAGGAGACGCAAGTGCTGCATGTGCACTGATGCTCCACTGTAGTTGTGCCAAGGCCTGCAAGGGCAATTGCAAATGCTTGAAAGCTGGATTAAGGTGCACACCTTTGTGTAAGTGTGAAGGTGGCTGTTGTAACAATATTGAGTAGTATACTGTCATGTTAGGACCAGTCATCTCCTATTCTGGTATTTTTTTTTCCATTTTCGGCCAGTTAACACATGTCATGTTTCTAGTTGAGTTGATTTTGCTAACAAATGTTCATCCCATGTGGCTTGCTACATTGTCCGGGGTATAGGAATACAGTTTTAGATTTCGGAAAATAGTCTGTTATTTACTGCACAAGACGGTGTTAATTCATGCATAGCATGATACAATATCCCCAACTATTTTGCCTCTGTACAACAGTTGATACCTTCGTTCACCCGTGTGTTCATCTATGGTATCCTTGTCTTTCTCTGGCCATAGGCCACATGTGACTAGTCAGTTCCTACTCCATAGCAAATCAACTTGGAAATCCTTCATCTTGTAGCGCACTCATGTCTCAATGAATCCATACCTGAGTTGATCTAATAAATCTAACGTAAGGTATCAAATTGCCATACCGGATCATATTTCGATAAGTTATTCGCTAAAACATTTCGACCACTCATCGACATCAAAGGTCATGTTTTGGCTCCCAGTGGTGGCTATATCTCTATATCCCTGGTAAAGTAGCATACCATGAGGGATGGGCATTAAGTGTCGGCAACATTAATCCTGACTTGGAACACACCACATCTTAACTGGCCGAAAATGAAGAATACTACTTGTAGTCAAAAAATATTCCTGTACCTCGAATGACTGCAAACATACACTCACCCCTTCTAGTCCCATTTTGCCAATGTTCTATACTGGCAAGATAACATTGTATAATTAACAACGGGAACTAATGCATCCCGAGTTCATTCCAGCACTGCCCTTGCTGGCAGACGTGTCGCTATGGTGTTGAGATTGAACCAGAACTCCTCTAGAAATTTGATAGTTTTATTTTCTTAGAAAATAAATCTATCGAAAATGCCGGAAGTTGAGAATAGACTGTCACTTTAATTGGATTATCAAATGTCCAAGTATCCCCACTGCTGCATACTATCGAGTACCCTTGTTCATGTGTTGACAGGAATCTCTCATACCATGTTCATTTGACCATTGCATTCCCGAGAAACATTCAACACTAATTTATCTACGGACGGACGATCATACTGACAGTCAGACACACAGACGCACACATCGACGGAAATTCTGATCCCATTATCCATTAATCTTCCCCCCAACTTGTTCCAAGGGCTTCACTCCATCATTCACATCAATTACAGCACATGTATGGTGTTAGGTTTGGAGCTTCAGTTGTGCGATCGGCGAAAATAGCTTTTTTTCGATCCGCTTGGCGGCCATTTTGGATTTCGCTGCTAGTGGTGGCTAGAGGATGGTGCCAACTTGTAGCCGATCGATTTTGAAATCTCTGATGCCTACCCTTACATCATGCCAAATTTCAGGAAGGTATCACCAAGTGCACAATTCTAGCGAATTCCTCCCCCGCTAATATCATTTGGGACAATTGTTCGGCAACAAAACTAGACCAGCTTGAAGTTCTACAGCTGGATGCATTACGCACTATCTGTGGAGCTACAAGAGGGACAAGTCATCGACTTCTGTACGCGGAAACTGGCTTTCTTACATTGAGAGAGCGCAGAATGCGCCACAAATTATCGGTATTTTACAAAATGTATAATGGACTCACCCCTAGCTATTTACTTCGGTTGCTGCCAGTACAAGTTAGTAACCTTGCATGATACCCATTAAGACATTCAGATGTCCTTCGTGAGAAACTCTGTCGCACAGTAAGTCATTACCAGTCTGTCTGGCCATCGGACTGTACGATCTTGGAATGCTCTCGACCCCTCCACTCGCAACTGTGTAACTTTATATTCTTTTAAGAAAGCCCTAGCGAGTGAAGACATTAGCGTTCCGTGGTATTATGGTGTTGGTGGCAGAGAAAATCAAATTTTATGTTGTAAACTTCGACTGGGATGCATAAATTTGAACGCCCATAAATTTGAAAGATTTCTCACTGATAATTCCCGGGGTAATTGTGGATACATATATGAAACTCCAGAGCATTATTTCTTGCAATGTCTTATTTATACTGAAAAACGTAATGCTCTCTTGCAAAACCTACTGTTTGGTAATGAACAATTTAGCAGAGACGTGAATGGTCTTATTGTGAATAGTGTGCATGTGTTTATCAGTGGCACAAAGCTTTTCAGTGAGCCATAGTATATATATATATGTGTTATACAATAATTAATAAAGCAAGTGTGTGTCTCGGTTTTTTGACGGGGCCGCAACATGAGTTACATTATTCCAACAAACGAGAAGGCGCATGATAAGATTCACATCAATTTGTTATTTGTGTCTAGTTTATGCAAAGGGGTTTCACATCTTCAGAATACAAGTATTTATCTCCATTTGCACTTGCGCCATTTTGAAAAAAACAGTATCGTATATTGATGTTGAGCTAGTTATAGGCATGACCTGTTTGCAAAACCCATTTCTGTCAAAACAAATAAAATATTGTTTATTTTTTTTGTGTGTGTAGATGCTCGATAATACTGCTGACTATCGTTAACTTTTTCACCTTTTTGAAAGCTTTTTCTCTGAGTCGATCTATGATACTCGTATCGATTTTTGGATATATCTTGTTTTTGCAGTAGATTAGAGTAAACATCTTGAATTGTTTTCTTATTCTTCCAGGAGTTTGCCACACGCATTTTCCAAATCTAAAAATAAATTGACCCAATCTTCAGTCAGCATTAATCATGCTATGATTAACATATTTATTTTCAAGCTTTGTTACTTAGACATCTTTCAGTTGTATTGGATTAGGTTTTCAATCAAACCTTTTACTATTATTGTATGAAGTGTTTTCTTTTAAATTCGATTTTTTTTCCATTGCCATTTTATTTAGTAATTTAAAAAAATGATTTATTTTTTTCCCTTTCCTATATACAATAAGACACAAAATGTTCTGATTAATTTTAAATTAATTTTCATTATTGTTTTTCATTTCCTTAATATATATAATACACCAAAATGTTTTTGATATATTAATTTTAAATTATTTTTTATTATTTCTTTGTTTCATATATATATAATACGAAAAAAGAAATTGGACTTATTTTTAAAATTTAATTTTTTTAATTTAAAAAAAATTAACTTAGTGGAAAACAAAATTTTCTATCGATTTCTTGACAAAATAGGTTCGAAAATTGCAAGGAATTACCTAAGTAAACACAACTGGTTTTAAGGATTTTTTTCTCACACACACATATATATATACAAAGTAGTCCTTAAAGATAACAATACAATTTAATATTTTTCGATATATTCATCAATTCAGAATAAAACTATCAACGAGTGATCCTTCTTTTATACATTTGTAGAACAACGGCCGGTGTAAAAGGAATGGAAGTCCGTAGGAACTTTAGTCCCTCTGGACTATTATTCCGCGGAATTATAGTCCTAGGTCTAACATTTTTAGGAATAGTAGTCATTCTTCTGATAACATTAAGTTTTGAGAGAGGTGTGACTTTCTAATAAAGCCATATTCGAATAATTTTATATAATCTCCACAATAAAATTGGTCTGATTTCAAGAGTTTTGTGTGTGTAAACAAGGTTTTCATAATGAGGGGTTGCTAGCTCGAAGAAACCCAAATAGTGTCAAGGTATTAAATGAGTAATTGTAAGGTGGGAATTGCTTGTATAAACATGGTACCTCCAGGCTGTCACCCTCTATTACTGACCCCCCCCCCCCCCCCACACACACACACACACACACACATACATGATTGGGGTTATCCTCCCAAACGAATACATTTTAATTTAGGTTAGTCAAGTTTTCCCGTAGGTGAGACGGAACCGGCACCAGACAAGTCGCAATTTATCCTTCAAATGTCTACAGCTCAGCCCCCCATAAACAAATGAATTCTAATTTAGATTGGTCGCGTATGAGGCTGCACTGGCTTTGTTTATTTGATAGTTTATGGGTGTAGAGTGAATGAATTCTAATTTGGGTTAGTCGCATTTATGCGTAGGTGAGATTGAACTGGCAAGTCATAATTTGTCCTGCGAATCTTTCCTTCGCTAGGAGTGCACTTTCATTGTTGCATTGAAAAAATCGGAAAAGTTTAAAACCTGTTTTTTTTCTTTCTGACAGGCGTCAATGTGTACTCACATAAAGCTTTCTTGACTTTTCGTCTTTAATGTATTTTTTGTGCCCGGAGACTCTTTTTCTGAGCTAATTACTTTTCCACAATGTACTCTTTTTTGAATCCCGAACACTCTATAAGGAGAAGAATATATGATGATGCACATGCGAGGGGTGTTTTCACAACAAACGGGGAGGTGGAATTTTGAAATTTGAATGAATTTTCCTCGATTAGGGCCTCACAGGTTCGGCATCGTTTATCTTTGCATTTATAGACCGTTGGGGAGTTCGTTTCTTCCTCAAACTTCGCTCGCATTTAAATTTGTTTGAGATTTACTGGTTGTCTCTTACATTTGATTAGTTGTATTTTTCCGGTACTTTCTTCATCCGTTCACTGGCTTTTAGCAAGTCCAAATTGGATAGCATAAAAGGGAAAAATTCAGGATTGTTTGTATTGAAAGTAGTTATTAAGGTGAAAATATCGTTATTTAGATTCTTTGCTTTTGGGGTTCTCAATTCCGCGAGATGTAGGGAGTTTGCTCTGTCAATACCATTCCTTGTAAAGTTGGTTGGATACCCACGTTTTTAGAGAGAGTTTCCTAATTCGTTAAGTCTTTTGGTTCTAAGCTCTGAATTTGTAACTATTGTGCAAATTCTCCGAGCTAGATTATACGGTATATATATTGTTTTGTATGGCCGGGATGACAGGATCTGAAGTGCAGGTATTGTTCAGTGTCTTTTGGTTTGTAGTATATGTCTGTTAGAAGTACTTTCTCTTCCAACGTGATTAGAATATCCAGGAAGGGGAGAGAGTGTTTGCTTTGGTCCAATGTGAATTTACCTGGCGGGTGTAGTGTTTGTTGGGTCAGGTGGATTTCTTCCAGTGTTTCTTCTGAGTCAGGGAGTGTTATAACACAACGAAGTATCTTTTCCAGTTTGTATAAAATTTTGCCTGAACTCCAAGCCAAAAAGTACCTCTATTCCTGAGTATAGTTTTTGTTCTAAGTAAGCCAGGGTCATAGTGGCATAAATGGTCGTCATTTTGGTACCCATTGCTGTTCCTTTCACTTGTTTGAAATGCTTACTGCCAAAGTTGAATGTGTTGTTTTCAAGAATGATGTTTATGCTCTCGAGTGCAAATTTATCCGTTTCTTTCCTTTTTAACTTTAGGTGTTTTTTTTAGCCAATATTCTACAGCTTCCTGATAGAAGCATTTTGAAGGGAAGATTATTGATAAGTCTGTTGTTAACCGTCCCTCCACCTCTTTTGATGAGTTGTGTTTTTGACAAACTGCACACTACAATTGTCTCGAAGCATCTTCCTCTTATTTTTAGTTTGAACCTTTTGTAAGTAATCCATATCCGTAGATTTCTTAAATTTTATGCAATATATTTTTGGGGGTTTATTTTATTTTTATTTACTTTAATTGTTTTTTATTATTTTCCTATATATTTTATATCACTATTTTTGTTCTAACACTATGTTTGTTCTAAATCTGTCACTATTTCTGGATCTTTATGTTTTCGAAATGATGCCCTGGCTTCTTCTCTACCCTTTCCTATCAGATTATGTTTTATCTCCTCTTTGAGAATTGGACGAGATTTTATTTTAATACCTTCTCTCAAAGCATCTCATTTATCCTCTTCCACGAGAATGTACCGATATTCCCCATTGGAAATCCTTCCGTCCTTCAGAAAAGTGGATATCATATGGCTTATGGAATTTGCTTTTCGGGTAGGCCAACACTTTGATATTTTCGTGCTGCACGGCCTTCAAACGATGATAATTTGTTACTCACGAATTCTCCAACCGTGCTCAAGGATCCTGCCTCAGGCAATGTCCTATATCGCCAAGATGGCTGGAATGGTATCCACAGTCGACAATAGAACCATCGCAGCAACACCAAAAACCCATGGATATGGTGATCTACGGTCAGATCTAGACCCTCCGCCAATTTATTTATTTGCACAGACTTCTTGTTGAGCAACTGACGTCTATCTTTTTCCAACGTTGAACAATGTCTTGTTACTTACAAAGGAGGTGCTGTCGGTAATACAGTCGGTAAGATGGGATGTATATTGCCACTTTCTAATTACATTTTCTTCTGCTTATTTCATTTTTATCTCATTTTATTTTTTCTTCTTCCTTCTTATTTAATATATATGTTTTAAAAATATAATTATTGTGTTCATGTTATTAAATTCTTTTTCAAGACAAAGTCTCATAATAAGAAACTGAGAATGGACACGTTTTTAAAAGGCAAATTCGTATCCAATAACTGTCCTCAACAGTTGATCAAATTCTTTTCCCCTTTCAGATAGAGACCCTTTTCGTGAAATTGAAATAAAACTAGTACCTTTCTCGCGTTTCAGATACATAGAGATTATCATGATAATGTGCATGTCCTGTGATTTGTATCAGATTCGAAGTGGTGTCCAGAATGGGATCTCAACGGGCCGGCTTTTCTGGCGAGTTGTGATCCCATTTTTGGACACCACCGAGAATCTGATACAAATCACAGGACATGCACATTATCATGATAATTCATTTATCTAACAATTCTGTCACATAGACAGATTAAATCTTAACCCTTTACCCAACGTAACGCCCAAAACTGGCGAATGCTATTCTGAAAAATCGTCAATTAATTTTCATTATTTTTTCATTTTTTGTCTCAAATGTTTTTGAGACAAAAAATGAAAAAAATTAGTTATTCAAGATTTTTTTTGCAAGTGTCGTCTGCTTTTCATGATAGGTAAAGGGTTAAATTATTTTCAAACATTTTTAGGACATAATGTTCGGTCGACCACTGAAATGCTCATAAAATGTATCTATGTGCCCGTTATGATAACCCGTAGCGCTACCGGAAACGAGTCGTCTATATGATACGGAATCAGAATGAGTCGTTATTTATTTATTTATTTATTTATTTATTTAGAAACAAAATTCAAAGATGAGTAAAAAACAACTATAATAAAAATGATACTCAATGTAATATGAACAGTGATGCGTGAAGAAACAAGAAATATGATTAATTCACAAATCAACCTGGTGAATTTAAGTCTTAAACACTCTAGCTTAAGATGATAAAAACAATTTTAAAATTTACTAAAAAGGTTGATTGTTTTCAAAAATGAGAGAATTATATTCGGGCTCGTACGATAAAACAGATCTCTCAGAGATCCTACAGAAAAATACTGCCCTCTGACATGATTAAAATATGTACAATGTAAAAGAATGTGTTCCACTGACAACACCTGCTGGCAGGGAACTGTCTAGTCCTGGCAGAGCACCTATACCCAAAGCCTGCAACACAGTTTTGGTGAGAATGGGTAATGCCTTGGTGGTCAATGCCGCCAACAATCCTAAGAAACCACCTTTCATTTTCAAATTAAATCTCAGTGCAGTTCTCAATCTCAGAGTTAAACCCTTTCGATTACAGTGCCCTAATCAATTAGTTTGCGTTTGGTTCAGGCGATTTTGTTGTGTCCATCTCTCAAATCGTGAGGACTTAATTTCAGTCTCACATCTTCCCCTCGATTTTCTAATGCTCTACAAAGTTTGTCTTTCTGAACTTCAGATGCGTTTGCGCTTTTTTGTATTATGTATCTCGTTATTATTTTGTTTTTATTTAAAGTAATTGTTTTTTTTAATTTAATATTTTCCCCCTATTATAAATATAAACTGATTTGATTTTTTTAGAAAAAGAAATTTGTTAATTTTTTAATTCAAATTCCCATCCTGTAAAAAAAAGAGACTTTATAAAAATATTTTTTGCTTGTTTGTTTGTTTAATAAAATATATAACAGGTTGTTTTGTTTTCTAAATCCTCTTAAGTGAAATCGCATCGACACATCTTCGCCGCGAAGATCAAACAATTCTCCATTTAATCCGTTAATTCGGTGGTAATACTGTATAGAGTATAACTTATCACAGGCAGATAGACTAGATTTCGTGGTCGTTTTATAATCATGTAGCCCGGAGAAACACCACAAAAGAAAGAGTGCATCACATCCATGTTTACTAAAATGTTGCTGACAGAGAGAATGTCCACCACATTTTCTGATGTCCCAGTTTGTACGCGTTTAGGTCAAATCCCAACATCTTTCCGAAAATGTCATCTCCACTGAAATCAACTTGATAACCCTCTCCCATGTCCAGTGTCGTTTGTAGAGTGTTGTCGTTGGCAGTTATGTTGATGGCAGTTCCGTATAGACCACCAGTCTTCATTCTAAACTGAAAGAGTTCGTTCAATCGACTATGTGGTTACTGCTTTGGGAATGTGAATAATGGACCAATCTGTTCTGTTCTAATATCTGAACGTATTATTTTTCTCTGTGATGTTGGGAAACGAATAGTACGTCTCCGGATTTACTAGTGCCATTTCGTACTTCTTATCCCTCTTCAATTCAATCGATGGATTGAATTTCGTCATGACTCGAGTCTTGTCGTCGCCCACCATGATCGAAAAGGGATCTTTTACAGTCGTATTATTGGTTATTCTTTCCGTGTTCTGGGCTATCCTTTCTAATAATTGAGTTTTCTATACTCGCAACACTTTTTTTTTTATTTTCAATAATTTTATATTTTTATTATTATTTTTTTTTTACTTCTACTTAATATGATTATTTATGATATGACGCGTCCGTTTTGTTCACTTTAAAACATTTGATATTTTGTTTTCATATTAATCAGTGATAAATAAAGCCTTCCGTCAATTCCATTGGTCAGTTTCAAAACGAGACAATTTGATTGGCTGAACAAAATACAACTGGGCCACATTTTCATAATTTACATAATTAGGGATGGGAGCTTCCATTGGTTAATTTCAAAACTGGACAATTTGATTGGCTAAACAAAATACAACTGGATCACATTTATAGAAGTTCAGTAGGGAGAATTTACGTTACCTGTCCTATTTAGGGGGGGGGGGGGTTATATTGTATTAATCTTGTATTAAAGTCATACTAAGTGACAAATTTGTGCGTGTGTGTGTCATATGATAAATAGAATATGAAATGAGTGTTTGTCTCATCTGAAACTCGTCCGAATTTTCCGTTTGGGATCGCCCAAACGGAAAATTCTTAGACTCGTTTCATAAATATTATATGAGAAAAACACTCATTCCATATCCTCTATTTATTTGTTTTTAATTATTACTTGCAACCGTCCGGAATATAAAAAAAAATTGTCGAATCCATTCCTATATTTTCTGTGGAATTTACAGCTCGTCATCTTATGTATTATTTATTATTTAGTTATTGGTGTTTAACTACACTTTCGACAGCCAGAGTCACCTCGTGTAGGACAGTTTTAGGGGTGGAGAAAGCTGGAGTACCCGAAAAGAACCACCGAGCCACGCTGAGCAACTGTCGGGCTCCCCAGCATACTAACTCCACACAAGCAGAGATAGCATTGGTTGAAGACAAGCGCACCAACGACGTGCATTACGCCTTAGTACCGTGCCCCTACGTGGGCATTGGGGTAAAGTGTCTTCCTCAAGGACACAATGCGGTCGCTGCAGGTGGGATTAGATCCGAGGACCTCTCAGCTTGCAACCTGCACCTCTACCTACTCAGCCACCACTCGTCAGATTGATAACCACGAAATTATAATGGGCATAATTCCACGCCAACATCCCAAATTTCTTGAATTCTGTTTTGCTCATGTCGTTGGCCACGTGATTGTCGTCAGTGTAATTGAAATTCTTGACATCTTGATGAAACAGACACACTCAATTCGCATTCTCTCTAATGGAATGTCTCGAGAATCTGAAATAATTTTGAGATAGACAGAAACAGACCATGTCACTGTAACGTCCTCGAACGTAGTAAGGTTCGCACTGATTGTATTTCTCCAACATTAAGTCATCGACGTTGAGGATCATGAAATTTCTGTCCTTCGAATCCAAGTCACGAGAATCGGACAGATCGTTCGCATTTTCATAAACATGCCATTCCGCATTCGTTGTTTTATTTTTTCCGAGTTCTCTCGATGTTTCTTGCATGATCGTTGCCTGCAATGGATCGCTTTTTATTTAAGATTCCCATTATAACGTCCGTCGATAAATTTGTGATCAGAGTCTTTCACAATAATTCCTATTCGCGTTGAAAGAGACTCTTGCCAAACACGAACGAGCTATCATAATCCAACCTCTCCGGTCACAACAACAGATTCAACAACAGACTCGTATTTCCACAATTTGATTTTCCCACTATCAATCTTCTTATGCTTTGGTGAAAGAGTTTGTGATTCGTTCTCTCAGTCTTTGGTGCATTCCACGATAAATCTCTGATTTCCATTCGCGTTGTGTTTTTTTGTTTCAAGTTTCTAGTTCGCTAGAATCTCTTCCGATTCTGACGACAGTTTCAGTCGTTTAGCCGATGGAGGTCTTACCAACTTCTGAATTAAATCAGCAGTCCTCTTGTCGGCTTACAATGTGATTCTAGTGCTCACTTCCGTCGTGGCTTTCCTAAACACATCCATCACTGTCTTCTTTCCGACCTTTACTGCAGTCGAAGCAATCTGTTTAGCCACATCATCAGTGAAGACGCGCGACAGACCCCAATCACCGAATCCAGCAATCCCGATCCGCCATAGATGTAAAATCTCATAAATCCTCTGTTCTTTATCACTAACATATTTTTTCTCTTTCGTCTTATTTTTTTTAATAATTTTTTTTTATGTCCTATTTTATTCACTATTATTTTATTCCCCCTTCTTTCAGGATCGATTATGTTTTTATACTTCCTCTTTCAACGCGTTCATAAGCGATTTATAAGTTTCTCAATTCAACAACTTGTGTCACACCTCGTCACATATGCTCACCAACTCGTTTCTCACCGCGGTATTACCAGCTTCTCAACGATCCATCAAGATATCTAATCTCTCAAGCAGTGCATTGGGATCGCAAGGAATGATCGTGATGGTTGTTATTCCCTGCCCGGTGACCGATTTTACGAATGCTTTATTCGCATCCCATATGGGTTTTATCACGTTCTTCCTCTTCGTCGTAATTGTTAATATCCAGCCATCACGTGCAGATTACACAATTCATTAGTACCTTCGTATTCTCGATCTTCGACGATCAAATTATAGTCGTCGGTTATTTCCACTCGTTTGTCACCATTGTAGAGGTTGCCATCGTCTCCCTCACGCAGGCACTTAACGGATTCGTATTATATAAATTCGCATAATCTTCGGGTTTCATATTGCTAGCAGCAAGTATCGTCTCGCCGATCGTGCTCGCACTCTTAACCGTCGATAGTTCACTCTTCGAATCGGTCTGAATGCTGTCTCTCTCGAAAGGACTCCGCGGAAAATACTGAACAGAAGGAGGACGGGGTAAGTAACTAGTAGTTGGAACAGAACGTATCTAACAATAAGTCTGATCTAAATGTATGTAACCATAAGTCGGATCATAAGATTCGTAAATAGAAGGTCAGTAACTAGGTGTCCTGATTTCTCTCGGGGATTTCAGTTCTTTAACGATCTCTTTATTTATTTCTTCCTGTATTTCTGTCACAGGTTTGAACAACTTTGTCGTCTCTCGTTTTATCTCGATGCCGACATTTCGTTTAGCCATATTGCTCTCTCGAATATTGCTCTTCAATTCTAGAAATCGACTAACCTAATCTCTCAACTTAGGATCTTTGATCTTTAAAAATTACATGCGTTTTAATAATATTTTAATTTCAGTTTTTTTTTTATTTTTATTTGTTTTTTGTTTCCTATTATAATATACAGATATTTTCTCCATCACAGGCAAAAGGAATCACGATCGGTCGAATATGGGAAGGAAGTATTCTCACACATCCGAATGTTCTTATTCAAATTGACTTCACGAATGGTAAGCAAGCTGCGAAACGCAGGCAGAAAGTTACATGTTGTTTTGCAATTTTGTCAATTTCTAGTGTTCTGCATTCAAGATATCACAGACAAATCTACCAACTTGTCGACGAGACACTTGATAAAACCGTCAGAAAATTACACGCTTTGGCAATTTTTTTCGCGAGGTGTAATTTCTCATCAGAGGGATCTAGGCAAAATCGATCGAGAAAACACATTAAAAGTCGAGTAGAAACATATAGATTGGCGTTGTCGTCAACTTCATCTCGGATTAGCGGTATCTTCACCGTCGTCTCTGTCATCTTGGGAAAAATTACAGTAAATTCTCGCAGTAAACCAGAACCTACTCATCTCGAAAATTTCTAAGATTTTCAAATATGTTCTATGATTTTATTTTTGCTCGATCTCCGAGATTTGACCAGGAAGACGAGACAGATTCTCGTAATATTTATATCGGCAATTCGATTTCCCATCCGATTTCCGACTCAAAAAGTTGCGTGTCGTCTCACAGTATACTCACTCATTTTGCGAGAAGACTAATGTGAGCCAGTATTTCAGGGCTTTTGGGGTGATGTGCTCTCTTGGGAAAAGAACACAATATTCTTCACTGCTAAGGAGGACAACTCTAACTTGGATCATATAAGCCGAGTTCCACGTAATATCAGCCAAGTTTAAAGTCATATCAGCTGAGCTTAAAGTCATACCAATTCTGAGAACTAAAACCATACCTAATAAATAAAAAAGTGTTTTAATTTGTTTATAAATTCAATTTGTTTTTAGCTTACCAAACGGCAGCGGACGCCTTGCGTTGAATTACGCTGAATAACTGCTTGTGTATTGGTGGCGATCTTTATACCTCTGGTTTATTTATTTATAATTTTTTATTTATTAATTTATTAATTTATTAATTTATTAATTTATTTATTTGTATTTCTTGTTCATTTGAGGTTTGAACGGTGCCTACAAAAAAGAAACTACACAGAGTAGCACATTTAAACCATACAGCTCGTCTGTAGCTGTTGATGGAGAAATGGGCAACTACAATTTTATCCATACGGACGTAGAATGGAGGCCGTGGTGGATCGTCAACCTAAGAACGAGATTAGACATTAAATGGATACGTGTATATAACAGAAGAGACTGTTGTAAGTCGTTGAATTTTATTTTCCTTTTTATTTGGGAGATGTATTTGGTGCTACCCAGTATTTACTGATATACCTATTTTTTATAGGAATTGCCTGAAAGCCGATTACTTGAAATTAAAATTATCGAATGATTCAATTGTTTATTGTTTGAAATTAACGGTCTTAAACAAATCAGAACCACCAGGCTGATATAATGTTTTCCTGAAATGTTGAATTCCATGTGAGAAATAATGTGCGTTGGTGGTGGTAGGCGAGGTGGGGATGGTGTCGGAGGTAAATACTGTGTCAGCAGATTTTTGAAAATTCAAAAACTTCTCCTGAGCCATTAATCAGCTTCTTTATATTGGTATATAGCATTCAACTCACCGTGTTTGGCGGGTTTGAGTGCATATGGACACAATTGGGTTAATATTCACCCACCCCAGCTGATTTGGGTTGACTTTAACCCAACTGATTTTGGAGTGTAACTATAAAGGTAGATGCCTTTGCGGAATAGTAGTTGGCACTTCTGCCCAAACCTGGCCATGTTATGGAGGTTCCCTGGCTTGTTATTTATTTATTTATTTATTTATTTATTTATTTATTTATTTTTTATTTATTTATGCTAATCATGGCCTCGTCAGTTTTACGGATGGAGGATGCCGGAGTACCCAGAGAGAACCACAGAGCAACGGACAGCAACTGTCAGCTCCCCAACATACCAACTCCACAAAATCAGGGCTAGCATTGGTTAAAGACAAGTGCAGCATCGACGTGCAGTACGTGTTAGTACACAAAGCCACCGTGCCCCCACGTGGGCAATGGGGTTGAAGTGTCTTGCCCCTGGCTTGTTAGCCATAACCCGTTCATCCAATGAATAGAAAAGGAACTGATGAAGGGAAGGTAGTAAAGGAAGAAGATGAACTACTTCATGCTGTTGGGGCTGTAGCTGATCCGGACTTCGACCTTCGACTCTGATCGCTTATAGACATCGGATTTAGTCTAAAATATTTTTGGAATGCCAGCAAACATTTGTACGGTGGCGGACGATGAGATAAATATTTTTGTTCTAACAACAAATCAGCGTTTTCGACATTATCTTACTCTTCAACATTTTTGATTGTATGTTGAGTCCACTCTGTGATGCCTTCAACTTTACAACATTATGACAAATATACCAGATGCCCTCATTAGGTTGTGAAAACTTGAGATGGACATATCATTCTCCCCCATGCTCTAACCCCGCACCTGCCGTGAAGTAATTTCCTAGTAAACAAGAGCTCCTCACCAATACTGCCAATTAATGTAGCTTGACGCTTCCTGTTGGAATTTTCACTTGCAGACTATTCCTTCATCCGATTTTCTCCGAGAAATAACTTTTCATCTTGACAAAGTTTGCATTACCTTCCGATTGTTGACTAGAATAGTTGAGCACAAACGACAATCCCTTATTGTGTGTCACTGGAGCAAATTACATAAAGCCGCAAGCGAACCTTTAGAACGAATCTGGTATGTCCGTGTCACAATTCGTCTTCCGTTTTCTTTATGTGTGGGGGCGCGGTGGTTCAGTTGATAGAGGTGCAGGCTGCAAGCCGAAAGGTCCTCGGTTCGAATCCCACCTGCTTCAACCGCGTTGTGTTCTTGGGCTAGACACTTCACCCCCATTGCCCACGTAGGGGCAAGGTGACGCTATGTACTAAGGCATACTGCACGTCGATGGTGCACCTGTCTTCAACCAATGCTAACCCTGCTTGTGTGGATTTGGTATGTTGGGGAGCTGACAGTTTCTTGCCGTTGCTCGGTGGTTCTCTCCGGGTTCTCCGGCTTCCTCCACCCGTAAAAATGGCACGGTCATGGTTAGCCATTGTGCAGAAATATGTGAGCTCAAACACCAATAAATAAATAAATCTTTATGCGTTCAGAAATTAAGAAATTAATGGACAAATACCCAATAACTCGATATGTATTGCCCTTCCTTTCCTACTTGCTCTACCGTCATTGGAAATGCGTTCAGATCATGTATATCTACTTTCCTCTGGCTTATGAGGAACTAAACGAACAAACAGTGGAGATAACTACAGTACTGCTCATTCTATTCACATAATGATGACTGCAATTGTAATTACGGTGCACGAATTTCGCCTCTTTATAAAATTAATCCGTCAATGATTTCCGTTCCGCAAATATGTACGGAACAGAATTCATTTTCCGCATGGTTTAGTGTTGCTGTAGATGAGGCGTGTAATAATTATTTTTATCTCATAAAAGGACATTTATTCGAGAACAATAAAAAGCCTTGGATAAATTTTTGCTTTATTCACTTCCTCGAGGAATAAATTTCCCACATTGGTTTAACACACGAAAAAATGTCACCAAAGCAGGGAGTTGTAAAAGGACTATACTGTGTTGACCTCTGGCGTTCCATGTGGAAGTTCGCCATATCGTGACCTGTTTTACGCTTGTCAGAAATCTGTGGAAATGAAGCGACGACGATCGTCTGTTAAACGTAATCAAATGAGTTGTACCGGTATAAGAATATATGCCGCATGTAAGACGTGCATTACGATCAAACAATCAAGAACACTCATAATTAATTAACAAAATATTTAAAAATGAAACTCGATTTTGAAATACTTAATGTCAGTAGTGTAGTGTTAATTTTGGGATGTACGTACGATTTTCCAAATAAGGGAAGCGTAAACGAACAAACACACGTAAATTCATAATGAACCGATGTTTATCAAACGCTGGCCGTAGCTTAAATGTTTAGTTTTAGAATAAATGACACATTTCAACGCTGCCTAACAATAAAACGAACAACAATTAACGAAGAAAGGAAATTAAATTCATACAGCTTCGATTGTGAAAGGCGAGGACATGATGATTGATGTTTCTTTTTCCAAATTAGGAAATTCCAAATTAGGAAAGTGTAAATAAACAAATACATGTGCCGTCTGCTCTGTTTATAAACATCAAGTTGAATCGATGACGAAAACACAACAATAAACAATGAAAATAAGAAAGATAAAAATGTATGGAGATGTAACAGTGACCAGTGAATTTTGTGAGGAGGAAATGGACTCCGATTCGGAAGTTATAACACAAAACAAACTGGCTTGCTGGACTGGAACTGACAATAATTTAGATAGCGCCAGCAAGTCTACCGGCACCAATCATGACAATATCACCTGAAACAATGACAAAAGCGACAGTGGCAACCTTATTTACCTTCTTTCGTTGTCCAGAAACTCAGATGATTTTTGTCTGACTTTGAATGCGAGGTAGAAAATGAAAATACAAAGCAGAATACTGAAACAATTGAAGTTGGAAATAATTTTATGATGCAGCCTGTTATTGTAAAAGCAGAAACTGAAAATGTCCCCACATTAACACCTTACAAGTCTGAAGAGACAAATGACATTGCACATGTAGCTGAGCGTGACACAAGTGATGGGACTTCTAGATTCTTAAAATTTAACACTGAAAGTGTAAATAATTTTATATCAAAACACGACAATAAAATACAGCCCAATTTCTTCAGATAAATGGGGAAAAGCGTGAAATAAATTAAACTTCACAAACCGAACTGGACCCTTTAATTGCTAACTTCATTCTCAGTGTAAGAAAAAAATATGGCGGGGATTTTGACTAATGTCAATTGATTGGTACTTAAGGAGACACAAGTATAGCACTTCAGTGGTAGAAATTACTATTGTTTCGATACGCCTCCACGTGCCCTTGATGTAAAGCAGGAACAAATTAAGAAGTGTGGGAAGGGAAATAAACCATTTAAAGCTGAAGCAATAACTGAAAGAGAGTTAGAAATTTTTTACGAAAGGAGACTTCTCGGCTTAGAAGACCCCGAAGCAATTTTGAACACTCTGTGATTTAATAATACTGTATATTTTGGACTGCATGGTGTGACTGAACATTACGATTTGCAGTGGGGTGACATTTCTTTAAAAACAACAGCTGATAATAAAAAATATCTTGAACTCAATGAACGTTAAACTAAAAAAGGGACTAGTAGCGATGTCCGAAATATACGTGAAATACCTCCAAGGATGTACAGCACTGGAACTGACAATGGAAAGAACCCGGTATTTGTTTATGAGGTGTGCAAGGAAAAGAGGCCCAAATCGTTATTTGCCTAATGACCCTTTCTATGTGGTAACAAGGACCGCTCCAGTTGAAAATGATAGTGATATGTGGTTCACGAAACAGCGGGTGGGGTGGAATAAACGTTCGCACATAATGCGGTCGGTGGCAAAGAAGGCAAATTTGGGTAAGAACAAAGGTTCAATAAACAAAAGTGACAGAAAACGCCTTCTTCAAAACTGAGTGAAAGCAATATTGCCCCCATTGACATTGATAATGTTACCGTCTACAAAACCTTGCATCGATAAACGATTATTCTGTTTCAGGAGATAAAGAACGTGAACGATGTTCTTTAATTATGAGGAACCTTACCTCTCCATTCAGCACAGCAACATGTAACGATAAGTACTCTCTGCACAATGTCAATACAATTTAATCAACACATTGTCATAACAATTTGAACTCACCTGCATTACATGCTGTTGAACCCATGGCTTCCACACACATATCACGGGTAACCCTTAACCACAACATCTATGTCATCATTAGAACGAAATGGTGGCACAAGCGTTAACATTAGCGACTTCCATTTGCAACATAATCATAATGACCTCTCAAATCCAAGAACGCTGTTGAATACTTTGTTTCACGGAAATAGTATAAACATTAACACTTTAAACACCAACATACAAAAAATGGACTGACATTCGTGACCTGTTTTGAAAGTTGCACAATTGCTCTCACCCACTCAATGTTCCATGTATGCATTGTAATGTAGCATAATTAACAGATCAATTGTTATTTTCTTTAAACTGTTCAAAGTTCTACACAATGCCAGTACAAAAGAGTACAGATTGTTCATTTAACACTTTACCCAACGTAACGACCAACACTGGCCAGCGCTATTCTCGCAAATGGCCAATTAATTTTCACTATATTTTCATGTTTTGTTTCCAAAACATAGGTTATGGTCCCTCGAAACGAGCTCATTGAGATCGTTCCAATGAGGGGTCATAACCTATGTGTTTGAGACAAAAACTAAATGAAAACAATTAGTTATTCAAGAATTTTGTTTGCCAAGGGTTAATAAAGTATTTTTGCAAGTTTAGCTGACGTTTTGGGGGGAATTGTTTTTAGAAATAATTGTATCACTGCGCCTTCTTTATTTTTACAATTTTTGTTGTCGATCGAAATGTACCTTCGAGCTGTGTTTTGTAACGAGTAGCAGCATGATTTTTCCGCGACTGCTCTGTAAAGCATTTGTGGGATAAACAAAATAAACGGACAGTGTTTTCAAGTAAAAAAATATTCTACTCGTAATATTTCATGTCAAGATGCACTAATATCATCTCATGCCTGTCTATATGAGGTCACCATCACTATCACTGCCCTCTATAACGAACACAGACACATTGACATCGTCTACACTGAACCATGGCTAAACGTCCACGTGCAAAGCATGCTTTATTGTTTGCATGAACACCGACCTCCGCAGTCGGATGTGGTAATCCATACCCAACAAGGCGACTAGTGAGCAGGTAGCTACAATGCGAACACAGGTAGAAAAATAACACTGATACACCTGCCATTCATATTGTATGGGAGGGGTATATCTGACATTGGACCAAACTCTGAATCACATATTACAGCTTAAAAGTGTGCCGGAAGAATCATTTCACCTGCAGACATGAATGCTTTCCAGCATGTTACCTTTCCGTTTCCTGTGAATCAACATGTTTGAACCGTACCAGAAATGACACGGAATCCCGGTAAGGCTGCAGTAGCGATCAGATCAAACTCATATAAATGGCTGTAAGTCATGTTAAACAAAACCCGTGCGTTTGGTGCCCTCAGGGGGAAGCGGCGTACAGTAAGAAGGGACGCGTCATTGTCTGTAGACTGAATGACAAGTTATTTCTTTTCAACCTACTCACAATTGTTTACAATTGGCTGCAACATAAGTGCAAGCCCTACTTCGGAACTAACTCAAGCTTTTAGAATCTTTTCCAAACGAGTTGGAAAAGTACTAGAGTGCAAAAGCACGAAAAAGATCGAAAAAAGGGTCGAGCGAGACCAGCGCTCGAAATTACAGGTACTCTCTCTGCACACCTCTTGCGTTTACCGAGCGCATGCGCAACAACCGTGACGTCAATTCCTTTATTTTCCGCCATTGTTCATGGTCGGAAATTTTTGTGACTTGTGCTGTTTATGATATTAATTCTTCGTGAACAACTTATTAATCGTCTTTAGTGTGCTACTGGATTGTATCCTTTTTCAAGCTACCAAATTATTACTCTCATTTAATGTTAATTTGTATTATTATTGCTGTTCTTTTCACACTTTATCTTGCCTTTCCCCCACGTGTGAACACGACCTTCGTTCTGTTTTCCGTCGGCGGGAAGCTTGATTGTTATATTTATATCATGCCTAAGACTATTCCTTGTACCTCTTGTTTGCAGGTGAACGATTCCCATACCACATGTGTCACTTGCAACAATTGTACTCAGGCCCAATCATGTGGTATCTGTGGGGTTTGGTCCTCTAAATTTTGGGCTTCTGTTAACAAGGTGGTTCTTTCCAGAGCTAGAACCCCTCGTTCTCGGGGTAAGGGTAGCCGTGCCGTTGCAGACATTTCTGCTGGTGCACGTGGTGACTCTGTCACACAGGATTCGGATCTGACTTCTGTGGCGAGCTCCTCTGCAACTGTTGGCGGTGTTTGTTCTGTGATACCTGATGAGGAGACCGCGGTCTCTTTGTCTTCGGATGTCACTATTGAGGCGTCTGTTTTCGTTGAGAGCTTTTCCGAGGTCAGCTCGGTAACCCTCTCCGATCTGCCTCCTACACCGTCGACCGTTGTTGAGGGGGTTGCTACTCCAGATCCTATTCTGTCTGATGGTGGCTCTTCCATCTCCTCTGGGGATGGTCTACAGTCTCGGGGGACCGAGGCTGTATCTGCTGGTGTGTCTGTGTGTTCTCAGCCTCCCCCAGCCTCGCGGCGAGGCTGTGCGGGTTTGCTGTCTGCTCCGTCTCATCTGGCTAGGTTTGCTCCTAGTCGGTTGAGCCGGCCGGTCGCTTCGGCAGCGATTCCTCGTCCCTCGAGTGAATCGTTTATTGTTCCACCTTCGCCTGCTAGTGTGCCGGCTAGCGGGATGGTGTTGGGACGTTGGCATCCAGGGCCTGCTGTTCGGCAGCGGTCAGTGACAGCCCCGGTTAGCTGTCACTCTCGGAACCTTCCTCCGGTGATTCCTCACTGTGTTCCGAGTCTGGGTGTCGATCGATGCTTGCCGTCGGTCTCAGAGGATAGGCAGTTGGGGCCGTCTGCTGCGCAGAGGTCAATGACAGGTTCCTGTCATTCTTGGGACAATCCTCCGGTGTCTTCTCACCGTGTCCTAGGTCCAGCTACCGATCGACGTGCGCCGTCGGTCTCTTTAGAGGATTTGCAGGCAGGACCTTCTGTTTCGCAGAGGTCAGTGATGGCCCCTGGGCGTCACAATCGGGACTATCCTCCGGTGTCTTCTCACCGTGCTCCTATTCTGTCTGCCGATCGACGTTCGCCATCGGTCTCTTCTGAGGATTTGGGTTCTTCTACCAGAAGGGTCCATTGGGAGGACACTCCGTCGGGCGATTCTGCTGCGACGGATTCTCAGGGTGACCTGCGCCAGGCCGTTTTGGCGCTCACCCGGTTGCTTTCTGGCAACCCTCAAGTTGGCCTCCCTGTGCCTCCTGAGGCACAACCTCCTTTGGTCGGTCGCCGAGATGTCTCGCCTGGCCCCTTGGATACTGCACAGTATTCACAGGAGGTTTCTGCTGGTCAGCCCGAGTTGGGCTACGTCTCCTCTGCTACGGAGGATGACGAGTATCTTGAAGGTGATGGTCCCCCCTCGTCAGTCTTGGGGCAGGCTTTGGATTTCGTCTTTGGCTTATTGCCGGACGTTCTACCTTCCGACCAGCCTTCTGTGACCGTCCGGCCGCGGTCCACTGTGGAGCGCCGTAACCCTGTTGAGCCTTCTAGCTCCGGGGCTTTGCGTCCTCTGCAATCGGCTCAGGTGGTTGAGTCCTTCCAGGGCTTAGACGCCAAAATGCGTTCTAAGGCCCTCAAGGGTTCCTTCTTTTCTAGAGCTGATGCCTTTCTGCCTCCATCGCGGTTTCGTGTTTACGATTCCGTCTCTCCACCAGTCTTCCAAGGGATGACTACTGTGGATGAGGATTCTTCTTCCCTCGGGTTGACTAAGCCTAAGTCGGCAGTTCTCCCGATGTCGGTAGTTGAGTCTATGGTGGGCCTGTCCCGAGAGATGCTGGGTATGTTATCTCTCGCGGACCATGTCGTCGCTGCTCTGGCTGAATATTTTCCACCAGGGGAGTTTGATGACGCTCAGGCGCCTTTTCGCGTTTTGTCACAGGCTCTTATGAACTTGACTCACGCTCACGCCTGTAACACGGCCAATTTGGAGCTGGCACGCCGGGATGCGGTTTTGGATTCTTTACCATCCCTTCCTCCTGAGCAACGTGCTGTTCTGAGGTCTGCCTCTTTGGTAGGACCTCAGTTGTTCCATGGTTCCATGGAAGCTATTCGTGGCGAAGTTCTTCGTCATTCGAAGGACCAGCTTTTGCTGAGACAGCTTGACCCACCTGCTGCTGCGGGTGGGGGTCGTTCCAGGCCCGCCAAGCGTGCTGCTGCGTCTGCCTCGTCGGCGACGTCGGCTACGCCTTCGGCTCCGTCTGCTCCTTCTGCTCATAAGAAGCGCCGACGTGGCCAGGCCCGCTGGCAGCCTCAGGCTGGAAAGTCTCAGGACTCTGTCACTTCCCGAGGTGGTTTCTCCTCTCGGGGGCCTCGTCGAGGCCGCAAGTGAAGGTTCTCACCTCGATTCGCCTCCAGTCGGAGGAAGGCTGTCGCTGTTTTACGACCGTTGGACAGAGATAACGTCGGACTCTTGGGTCCTCGACGTCATTCATTCCGGTCTGCGACTGTCCTTCCATCGGCACCCCAGTTTATCTCGGGTGCCCCTTCCGACTCAGGTCCCTTCAGATTCTCTGCGTCGGGACCTTCTGGTGCAGGAGATCGACAATCTCCTCACCAAAGGGGCGATCGAGGTGGTCAGGAACACCCTTTCACCGGGGTTTTACTCGAGACTTTTCTTGGTGCCGAAGAAAAACGGCCAATTTCGTCCTGTCATCGATCTGAGTACCCTGAACGAGTACATAATTGCTCCTCGTTTCAGTATGGAGACTTTCCGGTCGGTTCGACGTTCAGTTCATCAGGGCGATTTTGCGGCCAGTATCGACCTGAAGGATGCCTACTTCCATGTACCCATTCATCTGGCGTCACGGAAATACCTTCGGTTCTCGTTTCGGGATCGAGTTTTTCAATTCAGAGCTCTCCCGTTCGGTTTGAACCTGGCTCCTTGGGCCTTCACCCGACTGATGTCACATGTGCTTGCTTTCCATCGCATTCAGTCGGCGGTGACTTCGTCCGCCTACCTAGACGACATCCTCCAACGGCACCACGATGCTGCTGTTCTGGAGTACGATGTCCGGCAGTTTCTTTGCCTGCTAGCGTCGCTGGGTTTCAAAGTCAATCGCGAGAAGTCGGATCTTCTTCCTTCTCAGCGATTCCGTCATTTGGGGGTGGATTTCGACACTCTTCACAATGTAGTGTCGGTTCCCCAAGATCGGGCGACGATTCTTTCCGCCTTGACTCGGGACCTGCTTCAATCTTCCTCGGTCTCGGCCAGGACTTTCCTTCGGATGCTGGGCCTTTGCGGTTCGGTGACCGATCTCATTCCGCTCGGTCGCTTGTTTGTCCGACCTCTCCAACACTTCCTGTTGGATCATTGGCGTCCGAATGTAGATCCGCTGGACCTGGAACTCACTATTCCTCGGTCTCTGCTTTGTCACCTCCGCCCTTGGGCAGATATTCCCTGGCTGACACAGGGTGTTCCGTTGGATCTTCCTTTGGCCGATCGCATCCTTACTGCGGATGCCAGCGATCGGGGCTGGGGTGCGACGTTGGACCCTCTCGGTCTGTCTACTCACGGAGAGTGGGGCAGCGAGCAGGTGGGCCTTCATATCAACCAGAAGGAGCTCCTTGCTCTTCTGTTGAGTTTTCGGCTTTGGATCCCTCATCTGTCGGACCATGTTGTCCTACTTCTTTCGGACAATTCGACAGTAGTGGCCTACATTCGGAATCAGGGAGGCACTCATTCGATTCCTATGTATCGGCTGTCTCGGGATCTTCTTCTGTTGGCGCGGGCTGTGAACGCTCGGGTGTCCATTCGACACATTCCCGGGCGTCTCAACGTCCTAGCAGACTCCCTGTCCCGACGCGACAGTGTCCTTCCAACCGAATGGATGCTACATCGGTCGGTGTTTCAGGCGATTTGCGAGCAGTGGGGTCGTCCTCAGGTCGACCTTTTCGCTACTCGCTGGAATCATCAGGTAGAGACTTTTGTCTCCCCTTGTCCAGATCCTCTGGCATTTGCAGTAGACGCTCTGTCTCTGGACTGGACAGGCTGGGTCGGCTATGCCTTTCCTCCTGCACCGATTCTTCCTCAAGTTTTAGCGAAGATTCGTGCTTGCAGTTGCAGGATCATTCTGATCACACCCCTGTCTCCACAGAGGGTGTGGATCAATCTGCTGCGGCCTCTATTGGCCGATCGACCGATTCGTCTACCTCTACGTCGCGATCTTCTTTCACAGGGTCGTCCCAGGAAGTATCACAACAACCTGGCGAGCCTGTCCCTTCACGCCTGTCTTTTATCAGGTCCAGTCTCCGACGTAGAGGTTTTTCGAGACGATCAGTGGAGTGCATTTCTGCATCGCGGCGACCTTCCACTGGAATGACTTATGCCGCCAAGTGGAAGGTTTTCTGCCGCTGGTGTTCAGATCACAATGTGAATTACCGTGATCCGTCTATCGCTCAAATTGCGGATTTTCTGGTTTTTCTTTTTGACTCCAAGGGCATCCAGCCTATTACTATTAAGGGCTATCGGTCTATGCTGTCTGATACTTTCTCTTATGTGGGAAAGCGGTGTATCGGTCGTAATCTTTTCCTCTCCAAACTTATTCGGCACTTTTCTTTGAAGAGGCCTCGAGTTTTGCGTCTTACACCCAAGTGGAACTTGGCATGGGTGTTGCACTGTTTGGAGGGGGCGCCTTTCGAGCCTTTATCTGAGACCGACATGCGTTTTCTCACCTATAAGACGGCTTTTCTTCTAGCGTTTGCTTCTGCTCGTCGAGTCAGTGAGCTTCATGCGCTATCTGTTGATTCTGCCTTCTTCCGAAATGAGGCTAACAGTGTCACATTCACTACTGATTGCTCTTTTCTGGCTAAGAATCAACTCCCCGATTCGGTACCTCCTCCCATCTGCATTCGGGCTCTCCCTGCTGTAGATGGACGGAGGCCTCTTCTTTGTCCTGTTCGTGCGGTCAAGACTTACATTACTCGCACTCAGTTCATTAGGAGGGATCGGAAGAGATTCTTTCTGTCTCTCATTCCTAAGCGACAGTCTATCTCTTCCCATTCTATTTCCAGGTGGATCTGTCTTGCAATCAAGCTGGCTTATTCTCGCTTGTCTGCATCGGATCTTGTTTCGAACCGGCTTAATGCTCACGAGGTTCGTGCCATTTCTACATCCTGGGCGTTCTCCAATTCTGTTTCGCTCCGTGATGTTATGAATGCGGCTTACTGGAGGAATGCTTCTACCTTCTCCTCCTTTTATCTCCGCCACCTTCAGCAGCAATCTGAGGACCTTTATTCTTTAGGCCCTCTCGTTGCTGCTCAGGCTGTTGTGCACCCTCGTTAAATTGTTTTTGTCGAGGTTGCGCTTCTCTCAGCCTTGTTCTTTTCAGGTGCCTTCTCTCTTTCTTCATTACAGGTTTTAGTTTTTGTTCTCTGCCATCCTTGCTTTCGTTCTGCTACTCTTGTTGGTATTGGTTATGTGATTCACCTCCTCCTATTGTTTATTCAGCCAATTGTAAACAATTGTGAGTAGGTTGAAAAGAAATTAAAATTTTTTAGTAAATTTTGTTTCTTAACATACCTACCACAATTGTTTACCGGAGGCCCACCCTCCTTGGGGATATCTTTGATATCGATGCCTCTCCGCTAAATCACAAACTTCTCGTTGGCGGAAATACGGAATTGCCGTCACGGTTGTTGCGCATGCGCTCGGTAAACGCAAGAGGTGTGCAGAGAGAGTACCTGTAATTTCGAGCGCTGGTCTCGCTCGACCCTTTTTTCGATCTTTTTCGTGCTTTTGCACTCTAGTACTTTTCCAACTCGTTTGGAAAAGATTCTAAAAGCTTGAGTTAGTTCCGAAGTAGGGCTTGCACTTATGTTACAGCCAATTGTAAACAATTGTGGTAGGTATGTTAAGAAACAAAATTTACTAAAAAATTTTAATATTTCTCCACGACTGGTTGCATCGTTTACATGTAGAAATATCTTTGTATCAGCCGCTTCCCGGGGACTGTTGAAGTGGCCATTAGATTCTGCGATCTGCTTGTGAGCGACAATAACCGATTTTGATGATTTCTGGTATATTTTCAATGCATTTCCCCGTCAGATGTGATGTGAACCAATCTTTGTGTTCAGGGGCAAGCCAGTACTTCTTCGGGAACACTCTGGCAATTAATGTGTGGCTTGTCACCTTGTATGATACAGGTGTCTAAGAACTTGTGAACATTTCTCTTGTTGCACCCTTGATAATGATAGGGGCATCATACCGGTCAAATTCTAGGTTGCCTTCGTCAAAGATGTTGGATATCTGCTATAATTTACCGCATAATTGTTTACCCAGATCAACACAAGCCTGAAGCCCATTTGTATTATGACCGCCATCACAGTTATTGTTGTGCGTCTTCGACGATATTGTACGGTGTGAGAGATTGAGAGATATTTTTGATTATTTTCTAATAACACATGAGCGCATCGAGAGGTGGACGAGAATAGTCCACTCCAGTTCTTTCTAACGCAATGAGCAATTTACCTTTATCCATACAGGGTAACAGTGTTCAGTCACTGCTGAACAGAGATCTTGGGTACGTTTCATACAGTCTAAGCTTTTCTCACATCAGTCTCTGGTCGTTATCAATCTACACTGAGACAGTACGTAACGTGGACATGTTTATAACTTAGCTCTATTTTCTGGGAGCCTGCATGGTTGGATGCATGTCTGCCTAGAGCTGTCCACGTACAAGTGTTTTTAGTTTCCAAGTTCGCCATTGGAGCGTCAGTTGTAATGATGATAAACTTTATGGTTGCATCACTGACCTCTGTTTTATCCGGTTTTGTTTTGTTTTGTTTCCATTTTTTTATTTTTCATTTTCTTTTATTTATCAGCATTTTGTACGTTTTTGCGTTACGTCAAATTTATAGGTTATTTTGCACATTTTTCATTGAAAATTGAAAACACTGATTTACAATAACGGGTAGCTCCGTATAAATAATACTCATATCTATGAACGTTCACAGGAATTTACATTCATGATGGTTCTATTAAATGCATGTGTTACAATTTCAAATTTGAACCTTTTATCCAAAAAAACCCGTCAATTTGACGGTGGTTTCCCCCTTAAACGTTCAATATCTGTCAGCTCCCTGAACGCCCATTCAATATATTTATGAACTATATTCTCAGATAAATGGCATATCTAAAAAATGCAATTGGTTTTCAGCCGCCGAGCAATTCGTCTGGGCCGCCGTCGGTGTGACGATAGGACGTCAGCGTCAGAAAATATAAATTTCTTCGGTTTACAACAAAATTTAGTACGTACGTTGTAGGGCTCGAGACATAAAAAAGAGCTGTTTTGAATTTTGTTTATTTAATGTCATTTTCAGCGTTTTACGTCAGTTCATGTTCCCCCCCCCCCCCAACCCCCTCTCCAATTTTGCGCCAACCATACCTCATCAACGGCAAAGTGTACTCATATAAATACTAAAACAAATAGCACATGAGATAGGTGGGAGGGTGTTTAGGCCCATTTGCATGCTCAGTGACGCAGTTGACTGAACGCTATTACGTCATTTGTGACAGAAGCGGAAAAACGTAAAACTTAAATTCAAGTTTTGAAAGCTTTAACAATATGGCCGTTTAGCATCCGTGGCCCCCAAATATTTTGAAGAACCGACGTCAGATACCAGCGATATAACGTAAATTACGTCGGTGGTATACCCATCTCAATTGTTCACAGCTATGTCCCCAAACTACAGAACATAGCACTAAATATATATTCAGCCGTTTAGAGCAATACTTGAAAGCAAACATGGCCAATTTTTATCATCGTTGCATGAAAATCGCCGACGTAAATGCCTTTGGAGGGTCTAAACACCTCAAAATTACATTTCACTGTTGAAATCGTAAAGCATTTGATTACTCCTGGTCCAAATACAAAGATGAAGTATATTTTTGAAAATAACGTCACATTCGGAGATATGGCGTAAACAACGTCTGATGCACCAATCTTACATTTTTGTGTGTACATACTCTTTTACAGTTCATTATAAATATTTGCCATTCGTAATTTTGAAAATATAATCACAATGCACATCAGCCTTGACCACATAACGGCGATTGCTCAACTCGGCGTTGGTCGTGCTGCGTTGGATAACTTTTGGGAATTTGGATCAAACAACTTATTTTCTTCTTTTTTTAACTTCTCCAAACGGTTACGATTTTTATCCTACATTCACAAAATGTGGCACATTTGTTAACGGCCAAAGACTCTTCCCAGTGGTTGAGCCCGATTTTCCGCTTCCAACTTTACCCAAAACAATACCCAATTTACTCGTTTTTTCTTGATTCCCCTTTCAACTTTTTATAAATCCCATCTCTGACTAAAACCTTATCTGAAAGTGTAGTACCGACTTAAGAAATTCCCCATTTTCGTGTGACAAAAAGTTAAATCAAGTGCGATTTTCATGAAATTTTGGGATTTTTTTCATTTTACTTATTTTGTACTTTTTCACCTCGTTTCAAATTTAAGCCTCATTCTGTCATTTTTCAGTGAAACACTCATTTTCTCAAGCAACATTATTGAACACTCGTTCTAGCAATTTTGCAAATTTGCACCCAAACAAGAACCGTATCTGAAAATACAATCGCTTTTCAGCGAACGACAAATTAGTCTGTGGCTGACGTTTGGTGATGTTGGGACGTCAACGTCGCAAAATTTGAACTTTGTTCGATTTACATGAAATTTGAGAATGCTGTAGAGCTCGAACAAAATTACTGTTTATGTATTGTTTTTATAACCTCGTTTTAGACGTTTTTACAACACTCTATGTTTTTACAGCCCTTACAGCGTAAACTCCAAATGACACCTCCATAATAATTTACATAAGCCTAGAGGAAATGATGTCTTGTTGCCTTTAAATTCGCGTTGTCGGTTAACATTTAACGCTACTGGGAATCTCCCACCGACGCCTGGAAAGCGTAAAAATTTAAATTCACGGCAACAAGTTGAAATTTTAGGCCAAAAGAATACTCTTGATCCCAGATACTAAGTTGAACAACTTTTGAAAATCCTACGTCAGATAACGGAGAGATGACGTAAACAACGTCGGGACTGCACCCCTCCCAATTGCTGACAGCCCTACCCTAAAACTACAAAACATAGTACTAAATTGTTATCACAGACTACTAAAGGCATGAGGGAAGTCTAACATTACATTGCCAATTCCTATCCAGATTGCCCAAAACTTTTGACACTCTGACGTAAATGTCTATCAAGAGTCCAAATTAAATTTCAATTCCCGGAGTTGAAATCTCTAACACGTTTCAGTACTCAGGGTCCCGAATAATACAATGTTGAAAGAATTTTGTTAATATAATTTCAAACACCAAACATATTACGTAAATACCATTGGGCCTATTATTTCATTATTGAGGCCATTTTCGATAGTTTTCATTAAAACGCTCTTTTGCCGTTCACGTTTCTTCGTATGTTTAAATGACACAGCTATTTAACTTCACACTCTGTTTTCGGGTTATTTGATCTTCTGCAAATTTATTTTTTGATTTCAATGGCCTGCATCCAACGCCAGCGATGCAAATGTTACTTTTTTCTATACCTTTTATTTTGAACCTCACTTTGAGCCTCAGTCTTTCTTCTTTTCGGTAATATAATCAAGTCAAAAATAATATCTGAAAATGTGCTTATGTCCTAGTAAATTCTCAATTATTACACCCGAATGCTGAGTTGACGTCATAGAGGGTGATATGGTCAAAAATGAAAATGCGTCGGATCTTTTTTTCAGAAATGTGAGTGTGTTGTAGTGCTTGAATAATAGGAAATTGCTTTTTTGCTTCTCGATTTGTTTCCATTTTGACGTTTTCATGTCTCTTCAATGTTTAGCCTCTTTTTGATATATTTCATTAACAACTCTTTATTACTTTCCAAAGAGTGATTTACTGGGATTTTCGGGTTTGATTATAAACGATACCTTCACAAGTGAATTATGAAATTAACAATTATGTCATGTATCCGTGCGCGCAAACGAAGACGTTTTGCCGTAGATGTAATGGGGACTTCATTGTTTTTTAACCCTTTAACTAAAATGAAAAGCAGACGACACCTGCAAAACAAATTCTTGAATGACTATTATTTTCCTTTTTCGTCTCAAAAACATAGGTTATGACCCCTCGTTGAAACGAGCTCGACGAGCTCTTCCAATGAGGGATCATAACCTATGTTTTAGTGACAAAAAAATTAAAAAATAATGACAATTAATTGGCGAGTTTCGAGAATAGCGCTGGGCGTTTTTGGCCGTTACGGTAGGTAAAGGGTTAAATAATATAATTATCGTTAATAATGAAAAGTAATAAACAGAGTAACCGCTTGACTGGACTGGTTACGTGAAATAATTTATTCGAGGCGAGGGACTATATTGTAAAACACTCGTTCGCATTCGCGCATTCGCGCACTCGTGTTTGTATAACGTCCCTCACCTCTCATGAATTATTTCACGTAACCAGTCCAGTTAAGCGACTACTCTGTATATCACGTTCGAGATCAACTGAGTAAAAGCTTACTTTCCACCATCATATTTTAATTTACGCCGACTTCAGTGTTTAGCCTATTTTGAAATATTTCATTAACAATAGCTCCACATGTGTAAACGATACAGCTACGGAATGCCGTACACTGGTTTCTGCTCATTCGAAATTGTTCAGTTATATTTGATTGTTTATCTCCGATTTACCATAAAACGAAATCGCAAACAACAATATCAGTAGCGATAAAAAATCGGCTATAAAAGATTTTCTATCATTATTGCAGTAGCGATAAAAGTTACAAGACATCTCGAGAAAAGATCGCACGTAAGAACCTGACAGACTATTTCAGTGGTACTGGCAATTACAAGCCATTTCCTTCAAAAACTTATAATGCTGCAATGAATGATGCATCACGTTTGCCTCAACACACATTCCACGTTGCGAGGAATTGCACGATCCATTACATAAATAATCCACCATGCAATATACCAAAACAAAAAAGATGAAGGTGAATCACAAGCATTGAAAGTTTTTTGGGAGATGAATCTGTAACGCCAATCGCATAGTGATTTGATCACTTCTAAAAAGTGACGTCATGTATTTAAAGCGATCCATGCGCACTACAAAATATTAATTCCCTAGTTGTTTTCGCAAACCAATGAAACACCACCAATGAAATGAATTGAATTTTGTTCGAAATATCATTGTTTGACGGCGGAAAAGCATACTTGGGCCGAGTTTGGTTATTTTCCTTCTTAATGCATAATTTCATTAATGCTGAAATAATTTCTTCACGTGCCGTCGGGTTGAGATAATTGAAAATGGACATCTATTATTTTGATTAGCTGGGTGTGGCTTTTCGTTTGTTAATTATTTTTGAGAAGTCATGGTTACTAGTTTTTTTGATTGAAGGGTAGATAAATGTGTCATGTGCTCATTGTGCTTATATACAATCTTTTATCGCGACTCAACTCGTTGCGGGAAGGTATAGCTACTCCTCGTGCAAGCGCTACTCGCAACTATACTTCCCCCCCCCCCAAAAAAAAATCGACTCTTATCGTGATAAAATTTTCTGTACAAGCACAATGTGCACATAACACATATAAAGTTCAACGTTACGCACCCGATGCCAGCGATACCAATTTTAGGTTTTATTTAAGTACCTTTTATGTTCAACTTCATTTTGAGCCTTAGCCTTTCTAATTTTCGGGAATATAATCTCCGTAAAAAACATATCTGAAAATGTGGTGCCGCACTGTGAAATACTTAACCGGCATACCCGAATGCTGAGGTGACGTCATAGAGGTTCATAAGGTCAACAATTTACATGCATCGTTTTTTGTTTATTTTAGGATGTTGTGAAGCTAGAAATTACGAAATTGCTGTTTTTTAGTTTTTAAATTTACCCCATGTTACGTCACCTCAGAGTTTAATCATTCATTACATATTTGTTAGAAATACGATGCTTTTTCGAGGTTAAAACGCGTTTTCAGGGGCTCAGAATGCTATCATCATGTTCAGCAGATTTCCGAAAAATCAGACTGAAAATTTTGAGAAACTACTCCCCGAACAGACGGTACTGTTATTGCGACATGAGTTACACGTGGATTTCAAGTGCCAGGAAGAGACTGGGACACGCTATCCAACGGCTTAGTACGTTACAAGGAGGCAAACACCTCCTCCTCGTAGTTGGGCCAACTCGTGGACGGGCGTGTTCGTTGGATGACTTCGAGAAATTACCTTGCAATTTCAAAATAATCTGGTTAAGTCATTCACCGCAGTTCGAATGACTTATTGGGAATTGTTATCTTTTCTCCTTATTCACCCTTTCGTTTCCACAAATTGTAGACCTACAATCATAGATTTTGGCAAAAGTATTAATGACAAACTGGACTGAGGTGTTGCGGAGCCCAACTTTTGATTTTCGACCTTTTTGTATCCGAAACATTTTCAGTTTAATATTTCTTCTTAATATTTTAATATCAACTCCTCCACCAGGCCCTTTCCTTGCAAATTCTGGAAATATGGCCTCCAATAAAGCCACATCTGACAATTAGGTGCCGTCCTTAGACATCTCCGACTCTTATGGCCGAGATCAAAGGTGACGTCATAGGGGAGGGGTATAGGTTAAAAAAATTAAAATGCGTCCGATTGTTTTAATTTTTTAGTATTTTGTAGAGCTCGAATATTTAGAAGGCAACTGTTTTTTGTCTTCTGATTTAAAGAAATGTTGACGTTTGTACGTCACATTGAAGTTTAGCCCATTTTCTACATTCCTCATTAAAAGTCCAACATTCGCGGGTCGAGTTGTGTATTATTTATAGCGAATGCAGATATGAAACTTTCCTCAAACATTTCTATTCATTTCCAGATGTGCACCTTTTATTTTATTCATTTCAATATGGGGCAACCGATGCCTGCGATGACTATTTCATGATTTTCTTTCTATACCACTTATTTCCAATCTCATTTTAAGCCTTAGCTTTTGAAATTGTGGGAATATAATCTCCACGAAAAACATATCTGAAGATCGCGTGCTGTCCTAGTAAATTCCAACAGTGTGGTTTAATTATGGGGTGACGGCATAGAGAGGCATAGGGTAAACAATTAAAATGCATCGGATTTTTTATTTAAATTTTATTATGTCGTAGAGCAAAAAAAAAGAGGAGATAGTTGTTTTTTTTATTTATAGATTTAACGCTATTTGACGTTTTACGTCACTTTAAAGTTTCGCCTATTTTCTACACTCTTCATTAAAAGCCCAACATTCTTGAGTCAACTTGCGCCATATTTATATAGGATATAGTTATATAACTTACCACACCTAATTTTAGTCATGTGCAGTTGTATGATTTCAGTTTCAAACACCCGATGCCAGCGATGTAAATTTTACGTTTTTATCTATTCCTTTTATTTTTAGCCTCATTTTGAGCTTTAGCCTTTTTAAAATTAAGGAATATAATCCCCTTAAAAACATATCGAAAAGTGTCGTTCCGTTCTCGAAAATTTACAACCGTTATAGCCGTACTCTGTGGTACGTCATACAGGGTCATACGGTCGAAGATTAAAATGTCTCAGATTTTGGGGGAAATTTTAATATGCTGTAGTGTTCGGAAGAGGCTTTAAAATACAAGAATCGAATGAAAATGAGAAATACATTTTGTAAAAGTTTTTTTGAGTAATCTCCCTTGCATTGGATAACCTCCTTTTAAAGAAGGAAGTCAACCAGTCTTTGTCGTCGTAAAAATTACAGATGCTTTTTATTTCGAATGTTTTTAATAACATTTTGGTAGCAGAGCGAGGTTTTCACAACACAGAAATGGAATCAGAAGCATCTGTAAATTGCGATAGTGTTCAGGTTGTTGAACAGTCGTTGGTAAACAGTGATTAAAACAAAAAGTGATAATGCGGACAGCGACGACGCTATGATGTTGATAGTGAGGAATTTAAAGTTAAAAAGGCCAGAGTAAAATTACCCGAACCCGCCACAAATTTGTCGAATTAATTGACAAAGAAGACCTTCTCAGTCGTCGTGTCGTACGTCAAGCGTATAAAATGTTGGATGATGCACACGAAATAACAATGACTGTTATGACTGAGTTGTGGGAAAATTATTGTCAAGTTGGAGATCGGAAAAAGGCCGATAATGTAAATTGTGAATTCGAGACACCCGAACTTGAATACAATGATCTAGGCAGCGGGCACAAGTTTACTTAGATTCAGGAAAAGATAAATCTTCAAATGTTGACTCGACACGCGAGTCAGTTTTTTGACACAGTCTGTGAAATTCAACCGACAATTGATTCCAGTACTTGAGCAATTCTAAATCACCTAAAACAAATAATGATAATTCGCAATCGGATCGAATGTCGAGTCAGAACACAATTCTTGAATCGCGCAATCACTATTTTTTATAAATTCGCATTTGATAACTCTCAAGACAAGCCTGACCTCCTGTCAAAAAAATGTAAATGAACTTGTTTGCTCGTTATCATCGCTGGGTGTTCGATTCACACAAAACTGAATCGGTCGAAACTCTTAGCCAGTGGTTGAATCAAGAATCTGAATTTCTTGTGCATGAGTCCATTTCAGGGTTATCACAAACCAAAGCAAACCCTCAAACTCATTTCACTTCGATTCATAGAAGTAACAAATTCAAAACTTATCGTTTGTGTAATAAATCTCATAGTGTTTTGAGGTGTGAAGAATTTAAAAACTACACTTTTGAACAGCGTTGGGGAGTTGCAATACAATTCAGATAAAGTTTTAGATGTTTGGGAGAAAATCATTGTGGTAAGAATTGTTTTTGTAGTCGAACTTGTGGTATAAACGGTTTAACTCTTTTTTGAGCAACACAATACTGAAACACTGAAACATGTCTGGACCAAAATTATAAGAGAGTGTGAAATCGAAATACCATCATCAGATCTTCCACCTCAGTGGGTTTTATAACCCCTTTTTCGTCTCATCATTATGCGAAACCTTTTCTTCAGATGTTATTGTTGTCCTTAGTTACAACATTCATTGACACCATGGACACGTACAAACACTCGTCGTTCTTTTTGCAAGCCTGCTCTGTAAAACTCTCTGTGCAAGGACGAAATCCATT
>CM062291.1:444396828-444488286 GCA_031216915.1 Pictodentalium vernedei | reverse complement strand
ACACCTCGAAAATATCCTACATATTTGAAGTGCCTGAAGTACAATCAAAACAGCTGTATGTGCCAGTGTCACAAAATTGATCTCATGAACTATACACGCATGCACGCACAGACAGACAGACAGACAGACAGACAGACCAATATATCATTTTCTCTATACTGCAAAAGAGTCGAGAGAGTTTATTGACATCCATATCTCCCGCCAACTTTTATGTTATGATAGGAATAAGCATATGAGGTAATCAAACAAGCATGCATAAAAATCCAACGATCCAACGAAAATTGTAGTTGGAGTTAAGCAGACAAGTATTTGTGAAGGAAATTTGGCCATTACCAAGGGCCATAACCATGCAAAATTAGTTGCATCAAAACTTCCTTCCCACATGCACATCTGCACTTCATACTGAAACTTCACTCGAAAACTGTTGGAGGAGTTAAGCGGACAAGCGTTTGTGATAGAAATTTAGCTATTACCAAGGGCTGTAACTATGGAAAATTCATTGCGCTACCAAGGGCCGCTACCGCACAAAATTCATTGCATAGAAAATTCCTGCCCACATGAACATCTACACTTCATACTGATACTTCATACTTCAGACCAAGTTTCGTAAAAATCCAGTGAAAACTGTACAAGTTAACCGGACAAGGTTTGTGGCAGATGGATGGACGGACATTCTAACAAATGGGTAGTGATTTGGGGGAAATCTTTTGGAGTGGTAGCAAACCCTGAACCTACCCTTTAAAACCCTAACCCTACCCCCCCCCCCCCCCCCTCCCCATATGTCTGCCCGGACGAACAGATGGATGGACACCATTTCAATATCATTGGTGGGGGTTAACAAGTCAATAAGCAGGAAAAACAAGAATGGCAAACACATTCAGAATGTATTCCTAAACCCAATCATTCAATTATATGAACACATACATTGCAGATCAACCCCTGTGGAACCAAATGAGTTACTTAGTGGAATGAGTTGATTTTCTATTTTTTATCAAAAGCAAAATTCATCTTCTTCCTTTCAACATCAGCTGCAACTACAGTGTTATCTGTGGTGAAAATATCACCATCGATTAGAGCTGTAGGTTTTTAAATTTCTTGTTCGGTTTTGGTTTTTCAGGTGGAGTAAAACCTCGGTTCGGTTCGGTTTTCGGTTTGTTCATGAGGCCAAATAAAATTCAATAAAACTCATTCTTATGTCCGGAGTCATAACTGAATGGCAGTGAAATTGAGTGAAACTCAATGCATGCCCGAAATAAGCTATAATACATGAAGAATCAGGAAGGCCAATATAATAATTACCTAAATATACAGAACTTTTATTGTGCTTGGCCATTTTTCAAGGTCTGACACCTGCACGCAACTTGAGGAAAGCTGCAAACACAACTAAACTGAAATGTCGGAAATTCACAGAATGTAACCTTCCCAGAGTAGTGAGAGTACCCAGACACTGCCATTGCCTGTGTCTGGGTACTCTCACTAGTCTGGGATGGCTACATTCTGTGAATTTCTGCAGCAAGAGAGTATTTAATAAAAAAACTAAAAACCTTAGATTACGGGATGTCGACGGTTTCGGTTTCGGTTTTTTAAAAAAACTAAAAACCTCGGTTCGGTTTCGGTTAACCTACAGCTCTGTCATCGATACTGAAGCTTACTGTTTTTTTTACGTATTTCTGAAAAATATAAATTTGTAATATACATTTTCCTAGTAAAATTATGATTAAGTAAGACCATAAACTATAAAACATTACAATTTGAACAGAAAATACTGATTCTCCTGAAGAAAACCCATTCAAATTTTAGAGATTATATAATTTGTACAATATTTTTTTAACCACTTCCATAGATTAATATGACAATGCTCCACAAGGGCATATGCCCCTGACAGTGGCATTTCATTTTTGTAAAGTCATACATGGGCCATAGCTCTGGTCGGAATGGATGATTGAAACCAACGATACGTGGATATTATGCCCCTCAAGCTGGTTTAGCATCATACGAAAGGTCACCAATATTCTGACAATCGCTGCCAGAGTTATAATACTGTGGATATTATGCCCCTCATGTTGGTCTAGTATCATACAAAAGGACACCAATATTCCGACAATCGCTGCCAGAGCTATAATACTGTGCATATTATGCCCCTCATGTTGGTTTAGCATCATACGAAAGGACACCAATATTCCGACAATCGCTGCCAGAGTTATAATACTGTGGATATTATGCCCTGCCCCTCAATTTTTTGTTGCTCTAGCATCATATGAAAGGACACCAATATTCCGACAATTGCTGCCAGAGTTATAATACTGAACTGTCATACCTCTAGTAGATATGTGGCTTCCAAATGTGATGGGGCTGAAAACCAAAATTATTTGGCTTCAAACTATTATGTGGCTGTAAAACTAAATATTATGTGTCTATCAATTAGTTAATTGCAACAAAATGCACCATTATACAATCAGAATATGTTGGAATTATATCAGATGAAGCTGAGTGCACTGCTGTAGCTCAGAACAGAAGAAAAGTGGAAAAATTAGCCACATAATATTTAGACATGACAACCATCATGGAGGGACCTCCATACAGGGACCAACCAGGACTATTTAAAATACGCTCTAGCCTCGGAGCCTATTTTTTCAATTCATGCGCCAGATTTCAATTTACGGAGCCACACTGCTGTTTGTAACACACACTGTAAGTATGTAATAGCTCTCATCATTTTCATTTAGTACACTATAGCAAACATTAATCTTCACTGTGGTTTCTGATCAAGTCTTGGCTGCCTATTTAGGCAGCCAAGACTTGATCAGAAACCACAGTGAAGATTAATGCTTGGTAATTAAGACTTGAAGTATTAACTTAAACACTCTACAACAATGGGAAATGATAATCATATATATATAATACATGTAAGAGTGTCTCTCTCTTTTATCCATCGAAAGAATATCAAAATATGATCTGAGAAGTTACGCGCCAACTGAGAAGCCTATTTCTGAGATTTAAGAGCCAGGTCCTGATGTTTCAGAACCAAATACGCACTGGCGCATGCCCAGGTCGGTCCCTGCCTCCATATCAGTGGACAGTTTAATTTTTTGCTTCCACTTTGGGGGCTTTGAAATTAAATAGGACAGATATGTCAAATTGAGCATTTTAAAGAGGATAGCTGAACCCATTTATGTAGCTAGCTTCCTAAGAGCAATCATTGTAGTTACTCGTAATTCCAGTCTACACAACAAGTGTTCACTGCTGGAACGTGACTCAATACGTCCATTGTTTGCTCACAATATTTGACATGAATAAGCTGATCGGGAAACAAATACTAAAGTTATCATCTGGAAACTTGTGTGGTTAACCCATACCAAGTCTTCAGCCAATCGGAAAAAAACCCGAAGCAAAATCTTATGACAACAAAGGCCATAACTCAGGCAAAAATTGTCGGCCCACACCCCATATTCACACTCCACAAGTCTTTTGTTGTGATTAAACCACATACCAAGTTTCGAGGCAATCGGAAAAAAATACTAAAGTTATCATCTGGAAAACAAATATATGGCGTACTCAAAAGTCCAACAAGGGTCATAATTCAGGCAACAATTGTTCGAACCAACCCCATATTCAGATTTGACCTGTATTTTGTTATGATTAAAACACATGCCGAGTTTGGAGCTGATCGGAAAACAAATACTGAAGTTATTAATTGGAAACCAAATGTTGAGGGATGCACGGACTGACTGATTCCATAATGTGACGTTTTATTTCTCAAAACAGAGAAAAACTGTAGGTATCCTCTATTTATCAAATTGAAGTCACATAAACACGGACAGATAGAAACATCGACTGTATACCCTGCACTACCTCTGGGGTTAGGGGGTATAATAAATATTGTGTCCTACCATAAGCTTCATCAACAGTCACAATTGACGCTTTCTTGTAAAATGTAGCTTTAGCACCAACACGCCCCACAAACTTTTTCTTCAATGACAACTTTGATCGTTTGGGAAGACTGCTGCATTTGTATCATTTTCCCTGAAATTGAAACTGTAAATATATGCCTGCAGGGAATGACGTGCAACTATGCACCTGTTGCAACCCCCCATTCATAGCATTTTCTTTGTCAGTTCTGAAAGTGAGTTTTCGCAAAATATATAGTACAGTACAGCCTACAATAAAGTGGAAAACCTGGTCGCGCTATTTTTGCCACACTTAGATACTTAGATATCGCGATATTTTCAAAATATTATTGCGCAATTTGGTTGTAATTTCACAAGCCTAGTGTGCTAAGATGTTGCCTCACAATTACTGTCGGGATAGTACACGCGCGAAAACAAACAACTCTTCTACAAATTTTCGTAACGGCTATTTAATCGCCATATTTTCAATGCAAATCGAATGGGAACTGCATGCATGATTCACCTCCGTGGCTCCGGTTTCTACATTTTTCAGTTGATTTAGGTTGACTCGAAAATGCTTAACCTACGTTCGAGTTACATGTTCATAAGTGTACAAATCATGTTTCATATCGAACACCCCAAAATGCTCGCACTGTAACTGAATTATATGTGTGTAATATGAAAAAAACATTTAATCTAATTCTGTTCTTTCACAACACTTCATCCAAGGTAATAGTAAAATTCTGTTGGGAAATGTGGGTACGAAAATAACACAAATTTAAGTTACAGAAAAGAGGAACTTTCAGAAGTTGATCGCTTGCTTTTGTTTGTTACATGTGGCAAATGTGTTCTGCGAGAGAAAAAAATACGAATGATTGTTATGAAAATGTCATGCCGTTAGCTGGTCTATTGATATACGCAATATCATTTTGAAAATATCGCAATAATTTAATATGAATATCGCCATGATAGGGCGCAAATAGCACGTCATCAACAAAATAAACGGTACACTTTGTTAAAGGCTGTACTGTAATATAATGAGAATAAAAACTGATTAAAAATCCTTCCTGTTCAAGCCGATTGGATTGAGTGATTTTAATAAAAAGATCCATTGGACCTCTTTTTTGCGACGTACCTCGGTGGATTTGAGTGTATTTGGGTCCGAGAATAGGACCTCAGTAATACGGAAATGTAAATCATCCAATTTGTGGTCATGTTGGTTGAAGTGAATAACGACTGGTGTTGTTCTTTTCCACGAACTTGGTTTGGCAGTGTTGAGTTGCATATTTAACACAGTGTTGGCCATATGAAAAATCGAGGGTGGCGACAAAACGCTCTCCTGAAACCATTCCAGGCACGTGAATCGCTCGCCTAAATGTATTTTTAGCAAACTGAATGTAGAAGCATTAAAATAATGCAGTGTCGTGCATTACCGGTACGGTACGGTGTTACGTGCACACCGACACTGACCAAACTTGGGTGACAGGTCTTTAAGTTTAAAGGTGACATTAGGATGATTAGGTCTACAATTTAATTTCGGGAATTTCTAGGACTGGTCCATAAACAAACCAGTCAAGAAAATACTATTTGTGGCCTCCACGTTGTTTGAGCTACAGTCTACTGCCATTCAGATTCAAACTTTGCAAACTTGCCGAGCACTTATTAACAGGCAAGTCTAGTCTAAAATCTAATCACGAGAATCGGTGACACAAACAGAGAATGGTGAAAAATAAAGTAAAAGATAAGATCGCCATTTACATTACCTGTAACCGCTGACTTAAGACTTCGCCACTTTGCTCAGAAATTTCAAGAATGTGACTCATGTCACGCATGCTGGTAACAGACAGAAATTCCAATCCAATAAGAAAATCCGTGAAAATTTTGTGTGAAACAACAAAGATGAATTCTATTTTCATCAACGAATTGTCTTCAAAGCACGTGTGATTTTTTATTGAATGGATGTTTATTTAAAATTTTGCATCATGGGATACATGTAATTTTAAAGAGGGTCTTGATGGGAGGTTCACCTGAATAATGAATCGATGGAGGATTGGAGCAGGGGGGCTGGTGCTGTTTAAAAACAAAGAAATTCTTCGTGTTTTTTTAAGCAGTCCCCTCATAATTTTTGTACGGGAAGAGGACCTTCCATTAATTTACAGTTCAGTGTGCAAGCCAAAGTTGTTTCATTTTTTGTCGACGATGAAAATCTAATAGCCTGCATTTTGTTTTGTTTATTGAAAACAGTCCAACAAATAGAATTCATTTAAAAACGTGGCCGTAATGAGGCAGTGGTAGATACAAGAATTCTGAAAGGGGGTGGGGGGGGATGGTGGCAGAATCGTTCAGATGGCGATGCTTTTGTAGGGGGGGTCTGGGGGGATTGGTCTGGGGGGGTTCTCCCCCAGAAAATGTTGGGAAATGAGCGATCAAATGGAGCATTCTGGTGGTTTCTGGGGTGGAAATCCTCTTGGTTTTTTGAACGGCTAAATAACCCTTTTTAAACAGCATGTTCCAAAATTTCAAATTCTGTCATACGTTCAAGACAGAATTAGAAAATTTGAAATATGCTCTTCAGAACCATTACCATTCACTATAATATCGCATTTTGGACACAATGTTAAATTAATTGTTTACAGTCATAACCGACTTGAGGAGAAAATTTTCCCGTGGCAGGTCCCCCGGATCCCTACCAACAGGAGGGAAGGACTCCACTCCTGTTACCTCCCCCAAACCTTTAACCTTCGGGATATGCATTCTGTATATTGCTTAGTGCCCCCCCCCCCCCCCCCCCCCGCCCCCCTCAATTCATGTATTGCCAGCCCCCCAAATGAAAATCCTGTCTACGCCCCTCCATGCTAGACAAACACGAGCTATGTTAAATGTTAGAGTCTAAAATGAGTCTTCCTGTGGCAAAAAGCATCAAACCTCTTGATCGTGGGCCGATTAACTTCCGCCATCTGAACGTAGGGACTGGCTGTGGTAAGCTATCCCGATACATTCTGACAACAGAACCACATGGGCCTCAAAATGATCCGGCTTTGTATTTAATTAAATTTACTGCAAAACACAATTTGTCTTGGTGGAAAACTTGGGGCCAATTAGTTCTGTTATTTGAAGGTAAGGACTGGCTGTACGTGGTGAGCTAAACCCCTTACATTCTGATAACAGAACTACATGGGCCTACAAAAATCTGGATGATTCTGGGACTTTTTTTGTATTTATATGCGAAACACGATTTTTCTTGGTGATAAACTGTTAAAACAAAACTCGAATGAATCGGAGTGGACAGAGATCTCATAACCTGGGTGAGGGGGCCGGGCGGGGTGGGGGGGGGGTCTCGGGGGTTGGGCGATGGCATTAATACGGGAACAAAATGCTAACACTTTTTAGGCAAACCTCGGGAAACGCTCACAATGGTCAACGTAACCATGTTGTGAAGACGAATAAATTTCAAAGTTCAAACTCTCATAAAATATGTGTGTGTGCAACGAGGGGGGGGGGGGGGGGGGGGGGGAAGCCAGTCGGGAATTGCCCTACTGACTAGTATCCTGGAAATAGCTGCTTTGTTGAGATTCGTGCCATAAACTTAGTGAAAATTTACAGCACAATTTGTGGCATGAATTTCAACAAACACTACAGTGCATAGTAAGAAAGACACTATAAAAGTTTTAGGCAGAACCCATTTATTATAAAATTAACGGGAATATCAAGTTGAATTCTGCAATGGTTTTGAAAAGAAAAAGTTCAACAGAAAAACCCACTCGGGCAGTGTCTAAATTGTCGTCTTATTTCGTTATTTTGTGTGAATATCCCTATGGTCAGGTCAGCACTACTCTACGAGAGTCAGTTATCACTGTCTGTGTCAGACTCGACATCACTTGCGTCATCCAAAACGTAAGACTCAGAACTTTCACTCAATTCGACGTAGCGGGGGGTTTCAGCCTCCGAATCACTTGAGTCAGATTCCATATATTTTCTTTTTCTTGGCAAATAGTGCAGGGGGGTTGACACTGCTTCTGACCTCAAGATTGATTTTTTGTCTTGCCGCGCCAGAAACATATATTTCAACTGCAGATTCGATTATTGCCGTACGTTCTTGTTCAGTCCACACTGCATTGTTTCCGTTTATTAAAAGGAAGGCTTCCATTGTGTCATGGTTCATAAGTAATCTTCGATCAGTCGCATTGTTGTGAGAATACTAAAACCCCGCTCGACCTGACAATTTGACACACCAATGCACAAGAGAATTTCTACAACCAGACATACATTTGGTAGCTCAGATCGTTTGTATTGAAAAATTTTTTCCCACTTTTCACATGGTTTAACTCCTTGATAGTTTCTGTTCACTAGTGTTTTCAAGTCTTTCCATTCCTGTTCTATGCGCGAAAAGTCAAATTCAGCAGTAGTTGCTGCAGAAAGCGTGTCTTTGAACTTATCGCATATATGATACAGTGCACGCAACTCCTTTTTTGTCGACACCCAGTTCGCAGGGTTTGTTACAAGTCCCATGTGTTCATGTATTTCCCCCTCCTCCAGTTCAACAGCAAATCGATTTTTCAGACAATCTGTAACTGCACCAATGACTCTCCGTTTTAATGTAGCCAAGTTACCCTCATTCCCTGAAACATGTTTTAGAGTAGCTGCTTCATAGTCCAGTATCTGATATTCGCGAGCCTTTAATTTGCGTCTTGTATGACCATTTTTGGGAATACGTACACTTAATTTTCCAGCATAATGCCTGGGCCCTTCCTCTTGTAAGCAGAGCTCCATATCAGCCTTACATAATAATGTGACTGTGTTGCAAGGTGACCTCTCCACATCATCCAGATCTGCCAAACAAGTGTCTACCATTGGTTTAACGTCACAAACGAGCACATGTTCTCTTTCAAATTTTTTGGACAGACGAGCCAGACACTGGATAATTTCGCGATAAATAATACAAGTTGACAGAAAATTGATGTCGACAAGTTTGGTGCGAAAACCCTGTAATTTTGCATTGACAGTTGAGTCTTTTTCGTTTGCAATTGAGTTCTCTATTGTTAGCAGGAGGGGGACCCAATTTTTATGTGTACCCATACTATGTATGGTACACATAATGCCGTCATCCGGGGTGGTCAACCGTCGTTCGTCCATCCTTTGTCCGTCCGTCTGTCCATCTGTCTGTCCGTCCGTCTGTCTGTCCGGCATCCATATCCATTTCTTTGTCATTCGATAGCTTGAAAAATATTGCTTGGATTGTCAAGTTACTTTATATTTGTGTTCAGGTTACTGATGTGCCGAGCTGTATAGTTTTTGGTGTAAATCTGATGATTTGATCCCGAGATATTAACCCTTTATCCTTCAAATTGAAAATTCCTGCAATCCCTTTGGCATTCGATAACTTGAAAAATATTACTTGGATTGTCAAGTTACTTTATATTTGTGTTCAGGTTACTGATGTACCGAGCTGTATAGTTTTTGGTGTAAATCTGTTATTTTGATCCTGAGATATTAACCCTTTATCCTTCAAATTGAAATGTCCTCCAATCCCTTTGGCATTCGATAACTTGAAAAATATTGCTTGGATTGTCAAGTTACTTTATATTTGTGTTCAGGTTACTGATGTGCCGAGCTGTATAGTGTTTGGTGTAAATCTGATATTTTGATCCTGAGATATTAACCCTTTATCCTTCAAATTGAAAATTCCTCCAATCCCTTTGTCATGAGATAACTCAAAAAATATCAATCCGATTGTCATGTTACTTTATATATTTATTCAGGTTACTGATGTGCTGTGCTGTATAGTTTTTTTTTATGTAAATCTGATAATTTGATCCGGAGATATTAACCCTTTATCCATCAAATTAGACACTCCTCCAATCCATTTCTATATGTACCCATACCATGTATGGTGTACATAATGTCGGCATCTGTGGTGGCCCTCCGTCATACAGCTTTCTACTAGTTGCGCGTTTGGGTACATATCTGACGATTTCATCGGCCTATTTTTTAACAGATGGTCGCATGTGATGTCCAACAAAACGTAATCCACTTGTTTTTTGGAAAATTATGCACCTGTACATCAAGTGTCTCTGCTGTCGACTTGAAATGAGATTTAAATTTTCCACTGTTTTTGAAAAAATTATACAGGCTTTGCAACATCTCCCAAACAGAAACGATTTTTCAGCAGTGACACTGTTTTGAATACCAAGTTCGGCTCTGTGAGAGACACAATGTATTTTTAGTAGCCAGGGCCGAGAGTCTTTTACCAGCTGTGTTAATACTCCATTATAAACCCCCAAATTGACATTCGCACCATCACTTGTCGCCGCCACCATGAGAGAGATGTACTTTTCTTTTGGAAAAGAACGGTTTTTGATGAAAGCGTCATCTATTGCCATTTTGATATTGTCGGCATTTGCATTGCCATAACAGTCAATGTCCTGTAATGCAACAATGTAATAACAGGGAAGACCATTTTTCAACACGCGAGCGAGAATCAATTCCTTTTCACTGCCAGTTTTTCTGGTCTGGGACCCATCACTGAGTACACTGAATGCATTTGCTGTCATCATTACCTTTTTAATTTTCTGTCTTATTGCTGTGGCAATGGCAAGGATAAATTGGCGAGCAGACTTGTGGCTCTCTATTCCTTTTATGAGTCGTGTCCCAGTTGCCTTTTGTGACCTGACTATGGTTCTAAAGAAACTTAGAGGAGCTCCATCAACAGCCAGAATGTAAGCGTCAGTCACCAGTTTTGTGTATGCATCTTTTGATGATGCTGTTAATGCGGTTTTAATATTTGTGTAAGTTTTTTTACCCACTACACCACTTGGGCCGCTCTGGGAAGTAGCACCATCATTGTCCAGGCTGCTTGCTCGCGTATCTCTCGTCGAGTTCAGTATCAACATTCTTTTCTGCATCTACATGTATTACCTGATCTTTATCCAACTGAAGTGCGAACAGATGGGTTTGGGATCTGAGATGTCTGTCTGCACTGTCTTTCTTCACAAAAGATGTTCCTTCTACATAAAATTCAAGGTCCTTAACAGCTTTTCCATGGAGACCTGCGGCAAGTCTGTCTCTATGTCTAGAGCAAATTTTGTACCAGATTTTAGTAACGTATTCACAGCCATCGATCAGTTCTGTTTTTCCTTCTATCATTCCACCCGTATTCCATTTTCTAAAAGTTGAAGACTTAACACGCGAACCTTTTATATTAGATGCCATACTGATAACAAATTTAACCGTACTGATTTGGGCTCTCAAACTTGACTCTCAAAGTACGTTTGATAGCAAACCATGTGACAGCGGCAACAGTCAGTCAAACGATAGAGTTGTCAATTTCAATGTAATACTGCGGACGTGCGACTGTGTAGTGTGAAATCTGCATGTGACGGTGTCTGTGAGCTAAAGTTAAACTCTGCAGGTGCAGGTTGTTTCCCCAGAGTATCATTTTTATGGGATTCGAAAATAATAATTTAACCCTTTTAAAATGGCGACAACGATTAAACTGCCGGCTTTACAAGAGATTGCTTGAGCGAGAAGACGGCATACAGACTGTGTGCGAGACAGAAGCAAGGCGCGTGAAAAACCGCGTGCACGGAATGAGAATCAGGCAGGTGGTAGGCGCGCGATAAAATCGCGCACGGAATATTTCCAAGACTGTGAACGTGTTTAAGTCATCCCGTAATTGGTCTAAAGTAATGGTAATAATTTCACTCGTGGCCCGGACAAGTGTGTCCTGGAGCCTCTTTTTGGTCACGTCGCTAAGGGCTGGATCTATGGATGTCTTGAGCCCTATGGGCGCCAGTGATTGAACTCTAAAGTGATGTTGCTGATTGAACTCTCGGCGTTGGTAAGTGCCATAACAACTGCTCACTATCCAAAAGAGATAAACAATTATGAACACTGGTACGAAGTACCCAAGGGAGATAGAGAGCAACTGTTAACCCTAGCGAACAATGGTACGAAGTACCCAAGGGAGATAGAGAGCAACTGTTAACCCTAGCGAACAATGGTACGAAGTACCCGAGGGAGATAGAGAGCAACTGTTAACCCTAATGAACAATGGTACGAAGTACCCAAGGGAGATAGAGAGCAACTGTTAACCCTAGCGAACAATGGTACGAAGTACCCAAGGGAGATAGAGAGCAACTGTTAACCCTGTTGCTCTCTATCTCCCTTGGCCTCTGATGAGTACAAACCAGTACGAAACCGGTCAGGCTTCATATTCGCTAGGGTTAACAGTTGCTCTCTATCTCCCTTGGGTACTTCGTACCAGTGTTCATAACTGTACTGTAATATATATATAGTCGAAAGCACATGATTCTAAGGTTATGAGTCTAGTTTGTGTAGTTTCTTTTGCTCACATATCATTGCTTTTAACTGTTTGAGTGATAGAAGTCCATATTCACGCACTCCTGAAAAGTGTGGAACAAACTTACCAGGCCTCATACTTGATGGATGTGCTTCATATTAGGAACAGGGACCGACCTAGGCATGCGCCAGTGCGTATTTGGTTCTGAAACATCAGGACCTGGCTCTTAAATCTCAGAAATAGGCTTCTCAGTTGGCGCGTAACTTCTCAGATCATATTTTGATATTCTTTCGATGGATAATCGAGAGAGACACTCTTATATATATTAAATATATGATTATCATTTATCATTGTTGTAGAGTGCTTAAGTTAATACTTCAAGTCTTAATTACCAAGCATTAATCTTCACTGTGGTTTCTGATCAAGTCTTGGCTGCCTAAATAGGCAGCCAAGACTTGATCAGAAACCACAGTGAAGATTAATGTTTGCTATAGTGTACTAAATGAAAATGATGAGAGCTATTACATACTTGCAGTGTATGTTACAAACAGCAGTGTGACTCCGTAAATTGAAATCTGGCGCATGAATTGAAAAAATAGGCTCCGAGGCTAGAGCGTATTTTAAATAGTCCTGATCGGTCCCTGACTAGGAAGCTATAGAGTTTATTCTGATTAATGCATTTGTTACAATTTAGAGGAGAGTGCGTATAGGCACTCTCCAATAAACTGTAATTGAAACAAATTCGTAATTTAGAATGTCACCAGTTGATGCTTGAAAGTGAAGTTAGCAAACAACAAATTTTCTTCAGGTGTGCATTTTATTTATTGCTCTCCAGATTTCCTGGAGGTCTCCATATGTATTTCGTTTGCTGTGTGGCGATCTCCTGGACCTCTCTCAAGTTTCAGATGCTGGTAGAAGCTGGAGAGGAGAGAAGTTACTCTGTAAATCAAGTGAACCAGGTGAGATAACTCGGGAAAACCTCTCTCTGCATTTGGTAGGCCACAGTACTGGAGAGATTCAAAAAAACCTCACCCCCAGAAGACACAATGCATCTACTCAAAATTTTCTCTACACCAATTTAAAACATATCAAATATGCACAATATAGGTACTATCTGAAAAAACATCTTTGCAATCACCTGCCTTCTCAAATTTCATTAAGCTTATGTAGCGAAACTCGACCCACCCCGCCCTGCTCTCACTTTGTGTCGAGTCTCTCGGCCCCGAACTCACTTACATGAAGTGAGTTCCGGCCGAGAGCCACGCCACAAAGCCAAACAAGGTCTAGCCATAGCACAGATTTGTTGTCGAGGGGTTAGTTACAAGTTCGCAATTTCAAACCGAAAATTAGTTAGCGTAATCAATCACCTAGAACCTCTACAAAATTATTCCAGACTACCCTGGCACCCGTGCTGTGCCGCTGTTCTCGGGCCGGACTCACTTACAATAAGTGAGCCCTTACCGAGAACCTCGCCACAACAGTCAACCAAGGAACAAACATCTTCCTATGATTCCAATCCACCCTTAAACCGTGTTTTGTGTTAAGATATATGTTAGGACTAGGACTCTGAAACAGAATAGGAATTAAAAATACAAAAAAAAACCAATTCCACTAAATTATTAGCAAATTTATTCACAAATCCCCAAATCGTCTCTACCCTCCCACAATTCAGCAGTACATTCAGATTTACATTCAAGTTGTACAGACCAACTCATTTCATTCACCCTTCAAGGTGAGATCATAATTCCTCATAAAATAGTTACGTCCCCTACTAAAGAGGGGGAAAAACCCTACAATCTGGCACTTATGCCGCCTTAAAATATGCACACCAGACTACATGACTACTACCCTTAACTAAAGAAGGGGAGTCCAAGATACGGCAATACCAAATATTTACTTTCACATGTCACCCAGCAGAAGGGTTACTTCATTATTTGTGACCCACCTACCCTCCTAAATATTACTAAATATTCACTGAGGGTAGCGTTATCTCAGTATTCACGTCTGTACATTCAAGCTAATGCCATAAAAGGAGAGGGGGGGGGGGGGGGTACAATCCATCGGGCCACCGAAACTCGCCCCAAGCCGAAAGATCACGATTAGGCCATAGCATCCTATCGCAACAGCAATAAGATGCCCTGGATCAATCGTGAATAATCCTAGAACCAATTTAATATAGCCTTTTATAACATATTTCGGCTTACGGCGAGGATCGGTAAATTACATAAAATATGACCGGCCCCGGCAGGGTACAACTACGGAGAAATAAATATTCGACACACCTATAGGAAGCTCCACACGGTTCTGATCCACTAGACTCCGATTCAGAATAATATAATATTGCAGACGCAATTATTTCGTGCGAAGTCAACACCGCCGAGCACGAGAAACTACATGTCTCTCACAATAGTGGTCAATGAAGTAAGAACCACTGATCCATAACGCTATCAGTTAATGATCAATGTAACAATTTAAGGCCACCTCAGAGTATTTTAGCACTTTCAATACTGAAGCGGGCAAACACACACTCGATATGTACACACAGACCCATACCTACATATATATATAATATACATACATAGATATAGGCCACTGTGCACACACCGTGTGTGTGTCCCTTATTGTACAATTCCACTTTTTCTTACACCACCCCCACCCCGAGATTCAACGTCCCTGTTGAAAAAGATAGGAGAGGAAAAAGGAAAAGGGGAAAGATATATACACCCCTCCGCAAACAAAGGTAGTAGATTTTGTCATACTGGCCATTTAAAAAAAAATAGCCAGATAATTGCTAGTTGAATTGAAATAGTTGTTGGCTGAATAAAAGTAGTCGCTGGTTCCTCATAAAACACATAAATTTTTCTTCATAATTTCTATGTATTTTCGTTTTAAAAAAAATTAATAAATCACTATTTAAATAATTCACCTTAAATCCATCCAACTGGGGTTCCGTTTAGGAAATCAGTCATAGCTTTAGGCCGAAATGAGTCCCCGACCAGCACTGACCCACGTACAGGGTCTGCACTGCCTGAAGCCGACGAGGTCATGCAACAGGAGATGTAAGCGTCAGATTGAGCTCATTCAAGCATAAAACGATGACAATATTTATAATGGTCCCATCTAGAACCCAGTTTAGTTCAAGGTTATCTTTCCAAAACAAAGGAATATTAAATCTTTTCTATTACAACTGAAAGTTATCAAGGAACTCATCTCACTTTCTGGATGTAATGACCTTTATCAGGCACATACAATTCTTTTTATGTCATTTATTCTAAAGCATTCAGCTTTCACACAATTTCCCCGGGAAATTGGTAAGATTATTTGTAGAACCTTTATTCAACGGAGCACTGCTCCTCCAAGACCAAAGCAAGGTATTTTAGGTATTGACATTGACCCAGGTTATTCAAATGCACACCATCTCGTGCAAAATGTAAACGTGACACCTTAAATAAGGCTTTATAAAATACATTAGACCTTCTAAGTGTTTCGTAAAACTGGGTGACAGCCACCCTACGGAGTTCGTACACAATACCAGACACTCTGGTCTTCACACGAGGAAACAGTCCTAGAATGATAATTTTTTTAACGCCTTGGCATAACAAATTCTCTAAAAGTCTTTCGACAGAAAGTTTAAAATGTGAAAAACAAAAAGTATCACAGTCAATGTCATTTTCGCCAACCTGCACAAGTACGGTCTCTGCACTCTCCACACAAATCCATTCAAGTTGTTGGATAGTTGCACCAGGAACACCATATGCTTCCACCGAACTCAGACGTCCAGGTATTTCCCCTGACCATGCTGCAAGTCTTCTTATAAAGGAATGGCCCATTATTAAAGCCATAATGCTACAAGAAGAAAATTTACAAACAGAACAGTATCTTTGTTCATACAATAATTCTACATAGATAAGATGAGGACCCAGCAACTAAAAAGGACAACCATTTCAATATTTCCCGAAAGATAATTTCTCCAACCAAGCTGACCCGTCAATTGATTTATTTTCTACCACGGACACATCTCTCGCGAAAAAAAAAAAAAAAAAAATCCAATTATACTTGGCACCGGTGCCTTAACTTCCATAACTCTTATATTCCGAATCATACCCTAACATATAACTCTCACCGCCCTCCATACACACGCGCACGAAAACCCCCCAATTATTAACATCCCAACCCTCCTGCGTACCGAAATAAAAAAACAAACCGGTCAGCGGGTTTAAGAAAAATCTTAACAGGTATAGAAATTTGACGACCACACTTGTATTTGCCATTTCCAACAGCCAATAAAAAAAAACCCAATTTCTCGGAACCAATACAATACGGCAACTCCCCACACCAGGGAAATGACGCAATTTAAAATAATGCAACAAAGCTCGTATTATGGACAAGCCAATAATGCTCATCTATCCATTATCTACATGAAAATTTGGTTCCACACTAAATACACTTCAAAGGCAGCACCACCTCGGAGGCCAATACATAAGCGCTAAATATAATATCAAATTTTTACATTTTATTGCGCTCAACAAAATATATATATATTCAGGCCCTCGAGAACTGCCACTTAACTCAAATACCAAGTGTGGTGTCAGGCAGAGAGAAAGAAAAAAAATACTTAATAAAAAACAAAGTCTTGAGAACCTAGTCAACGTGGTCGCCGGAGGGTACGACCACGCCTACTAGTCGGAGCTTCCCCGTCGAACGTCTCTCTCCCCTCAGGATCTCCCACCGAGGACCGGTCAACATTACTCTCGATAGGACTATCAGGTGTGGGAGCAATGGGGGCACCCAAATTTAAATTACGTGAAAAACACTTCTTCAACCGGTTGAAATGTACAACCTGGGGTTTACCTCCTCCGACGCGAACCACAAGGTAATTTGCGTCCGAGAGTTTGCTTTTTATGATGTAGGGACCAACCCAAAATTTTGCAAATTTTGAGGTCTGACCTTTATTTACTCTAGGTAAATAAAGCCAGACCCTATCCCCAACGGTAAAAGGTTTGCCGAAAACTCGCTTGTCATATATTTTCTTTCTTCTCTTAATCTCGGATTCACATTTCAACGAGACCAATTGAAATATTTGGGCTAGACGACTTTCCAAATCGCTAACATATTGAGAGGGAGCCCAATCCCTATCAGGAATCTTACCAGCGATTAACTCTGTAGGTAAAGTAATTTCTCTACCAAACATGACACTAAAGGGAGTAAACCCAGTCGTCTCATGTTTGGCACTTCTATAGGCCATCATGGCGAATGGAAGATAGTATTCCCAGTCGCCATGATTATCCTGTACAAAGCAAGCTAACATAGCCGCCAAAGTTCTATTAAACCTCTCAACTTGGCCATCACTTTGGGGCATATAGGGAGAGGTACGAGTCTTTTTAATTTCAAAATAGCGGCAAACTTCCTGAAACAAATCAGATTCAAAATTTGACCCCTGGTCTGAATGAATAAATTTAGGCATTCCGTACCGACTAATCCACTCTCGAATTACCACATCGGCTACTGTACTTGCCCTTTGATTGGGGATAGCAAAAGCCTCCGTCCATTTGGAGAAATAATCTGATATAACTAAAATGTAAATACTACCCTGAACGGATTCAGGTAATGGCCCCAAAATATCCAAAGCAATTCGTTCCATAGGCTCCGAAACTTTATCTGTTACCATAGGAGCTCGACTGGTCTTGCCCGGTGGCTTACGACACTGACAATTCGGACAAGACTGAACCCAGAGTTCTACATCCCGACGCAAACCTATCCAAAAGAAACGCTCTCGAATTTTAGAATATGTCTTATGAACGCCCAAATGTGCACCCACTAAAGAGTCATGATGCTCCTTACATACCTGACTTCTCAAGTCTTTTGGGACCACCCACAAAAATTTGCTGGGGGACCCTATTTGTGTCCACTCTCGAAGAAGAATGTCATTTTCCACTAAAAATTGTTCCCACTGACTCACATACCTCTGAAGCTCCGGGGATTCTCCTTTTAATTTCTCAAGTCCAGGTTTCTCGCCCGTTTTCTTCATTTCGAGAAATTTTTTAATAAGGGGATCAGCCCCCTGACTTTCCTTAGTCAATTGAATTGCAGACTCAAACTCTACAGTGTTAATATCATGTTTGTTACAGGAAGGAATCCTACTCAGCGCATCTGCGTTCTTATGTTGTTCACCGCGACGATGAACCGTCATAAAATCGAACCCACTGAGATATTCCAGCCAACGCGCCACCTGCCCAACCGGTTCCTTAAAATTAAACAACCACTGCAGGGACCCATGGTCGGTTCGCAGCGTAAAATGCTTGCCAATGAGGAAATGTCTAAAGTGTTTAACACTTTTAATTACTGCCAGTAACTCCTTCCTAGTAACACTATAATTTCTCTCTTGTTGGGAATGAGTTTTACTGAAATAAGCTATTACTTGCTCCTTGCCTTCTATAATCTGTGACAAAACCGAACCAGAGGCAAAATCACTCGCATCCGTGTCAAGAATAAATTCGTGCTCAAAATTTGGGTAAGCCAAAATTGGACTTTGACACAATTTGTCTTTTAATATCTCAAAAGCCTCCTGTTGGGCCTCGCCCCAAACAAATTTTTCATTCTTACGAGTCAATTTGGTCAAAGGACTAGCCAAAGTAGAAAAGTGTGAGACATATTTTCGATAATACGCGGATAACCCGATAAAACTTCGAAGATCTTTCAAGCAAGTCGGAACAGGCCAATCTTTTACGCGCGCAATTTTCAGCTGACACACCCGACGCGGAAACAATGTGACCTAAATATGAAACCTGACGTCTAAACAACGCACACTTAGAAGGTTTCAATTTTAATCCTGCAGACCTTATTCTAGTAAAAACCTCTTGTAATCGTTCAATATGCTCCTGGAAAGACCGCGCATATATGATGACGTCATCAAGATATATGAGACAAGTCTTCCAGTGCAGCCCTTTGAGAACTAGCTCCATGAGCCTCTCGAAGGACCCAGGAGCGCCACAGAGCCCAAAAGGGAGGACCGTGAATTGATAGAGCCCAACGCCAGTAGTAAAAGCCGTTTTCTCCCGGGCATCAGGAGTTAGCTCCATTTGCCAGTATCCAGAAGCCAAATCTAGAGTGGAAAACCACTGTGCCCCCGCCATACCCTCTAAACTCTCATCTATACGGGGCAAAGGATAGGCATCTTTTTTTGTAATGGCATTTAATTTACGGTAGTCCACGCAGAAACGAAAACTATTGTCTTTCTTTTTAACTAAAACTATAGGAGCCGCCCAAGGACTAGAGGAAGGTTGAATTACCCCTTGCTTAAGCATAACATCTATCTGCTGCTCAACCTCGCGCCTTTTGTGAAAAGGGAGCCGATATGCCCGCTGTTTAATAGGAAGATGGTCACCCGTACAAATATCATGCCGAATGAGGTCAGTGCGGCCCAAATCACCTTCGAACTGTATAAATACGTCGCGGTTCTTCTCTAAAAAATCATTGACCTGTTCCGCTTGATTTCCAGTCAAAACCGCTCTGTCATAGGTTTGTAACAAAGAGAACTTCCCATCATCCGAAGGGGAAGCCTCCTTAATTTGTTCACCTAAAATGTCAACATTCTCAAGAACAGCCACAGACTCACCACCTTTTAACTTTTGAGGGGTCTGAGAAACATTTATCAGCCTAACAGGAACTTCCGGCTGACTAACATCAACAACACTTCGTCCTAACATTAATCCGTGATGACCTTTCATGAACCCTGGGTCGGGTTCACACAGGCTCTGTCCAACCGGTGGACCGTCAACTCGGCCCTGCACTATAACTTCAGAAAAGGGAGGTACTGTCAATCCCTCAATCAATAATACGTGAATTTTATCATTTTCTTTCAAAAACTCAAGGGAAAATTTAACCCCTTGGATCATAACAGTTTTGTCCGGCAAAGAAATCACTGAATTAGTTTTATTCATAAAGTCAATTCCCAGAATTGCATCAAAGGACAGATTAACCACGTAAAATGTTTGAACATATTGATACTTACCAACAGTTACAGGCAAATCCACCAACCCCTTTAAATCAAGGGGCTGCCCATTCGCCCCCAAAACACTACGAGGAGCCTCTCTAACTCGAGACTGCTCAATACCTAAAGTTTCATGCAACACTCTGGTACTGATTAAGCTTACCGCTGAACCAGTATCCAGTAGGAACTTAACATTTTCATTCAAGACCTTAAGAGTCAGATAACTATGACCGATACTCTCTGATGGGAGGGTCCTTTCTATCACAGACTGAGGTTCGACCCCTACCTCAGTCTTTACCCGTTTAAATCCTGATTGTTATCTAAATTGGACCTATGGGACCAGTCACCTTTACCTCTACCTCTATTCCTACCTCTACCATTTCCATAACAGCCTCGGCCCAAACGACCTCTATAAAAACTATCCCTATCCTGACCACGATCCTGCCTGAAAAGTTCTTCTCGCAATTTATTTTGCTCAACCTGCATTTCTTTCAATTGTTCCTGCAAACTTTCGACCGCCTGGGTTAATGCACCAATTTCACTAGAAATTTCCGATTCCCCAACTACACCAACTGAAGAAGGTACCTCTACCTTCTTGTACGACTCCTCATCTAAAGCAGCACGCACTGCCGCATCAAGGGTTTCAGGCTTAGCCCTCAACACTTGCATCCTAACTTCATTGTCCGTCAACGCGGAAATAAAACTATCCTTACTCAAGTCATCCCTAACATCGAGGGGAACCCCTGGATACGCCTTTCTCACCAAGCGTCTAATACTTCCCGCTAACTCAGGCAAAGTCTCTCGCTGTGACCTACGTCTAGACCTTAATTGGGCCCTATATATTGCAGTCCCCTTAAATGGATCAAAACGATCGCGCAAACTCTGCATAACTCTATGAGAATTGGATTTGATTTCCGGGTCCAAATCTTCATAAAACTGCAAGGCAGCGCCCCTTAAAGATACCACTAAAAATTGACGAGCCCGGTCTTCAGACCACTGGTTAATCCCAACACATTTCTCAAAATGGGATAACCAATCAGCTACACTGGTGGTTCCATTAAACGTATTGGGCGTAACAATCGGTTTACGTGGATAAGCTTGCTCACCATGCCTATCGTCAGACTGTATAACTCTTGCCCCATGCTGATGTCTAGGCAAACTCGATACTTTCGGATTCTCCCCAGGAATTTTCTTAGGTTGAACCACCCTGGGCAATCCCATCATATCAACCGCACGCCCTGCAGAAGTTCGACGCACAGAGGCCCCTGTCGAAACCGTCCCAGGTGTATCAAAGATTGCAGCGTAATCCTCCGTTTGGTCACCTAACTCAACAATAGAATTCTGCAATTCGTCACTCAACTGTTGACATTTCAACATAACTTCATCAACCTTATTAAACTTCCCATCAGGGGTAGGATCAGGAGTAGGAGGAATATTACGTAATTTCTTCGATCTAGCACCTTTGGAGGTTATATCAGCGGTCAAGGCCTCCGAGGCATACATATAATCACCTAGCTCTTTACTAATTCCACTAGCCATTTTATATATATGTAAGGACCACACCCCCAACAATTACATTAATTCACAACAAGGAGTCCAATTTTAGTCCTACAACATTCCTAACAAATTATGGTCACTAGGATATAAATATCTCGGATTCAATCACACAACCCTTCAATCGAAAACGTTGGTTCAAATTTTCTCTGCCAAACCAAATTTAATCGGTTAAAATTATATTCTGTTGAAAATAAAAATTTATCTTGTCGAATACAAAAATTATCCTGTCGAATACAAAAATTATCTTGTCGAATACAAAATTTATCCTGTCGAATACAAAAATGATCCTGTCGGCGACGCCAAAAATCTGTAGCGAAACTCGACCCACCCCGCCCTGCTCTCACTTTGTGTCGAGTCTCTCGGCCCCGAACTCACTTACATGAAGTGAGTTCCGGCCGAGAGCCACGCCACAAAGCCAAACAAGGTCTAGCCATAGCACAGATTTGTTGTCGAGGGGTTAGTTACAAGTTCGCAATTTCAAACCGAAAATTAGTTAGCGTAATCAATCACCTAGAACCTCTACAAAATTATTCCAGACTACCCTGGCACCCGTGCTGTGCCGCTGTTCTCGGGCCGGACTCACTTACAATAAGTGAGCCCTTACCGAGAACCTCGCCACAACAGTCAACCAAGGAACAAACATCTTCCTATGATTCCAATCCACCCTTAAACCGTGTTTTGTGTTAAGATATATGTTAGGACTAGGACTCTGAAACAGAATAGGAATTAAAAATACAAAAAAAAACCAATTCCACTAAATTATTAGCAAATTTATTCACAAATCCCCAAATCGTCTCTACCCTCCCACAATTCAGCAGTACATTCAGATTTACATTCAAGTTGTACAGACCAACTCATTTCATTCACCCTTCAAGGTGAGATCATAATTCCTCATAAAATAGTTACGTCCCCTACTAAAGAGGGGGAAAAACCCTACAATCTGGCACTTATGCCGCCTTAAAATATGCACACCAGACTACATGACTACTACCCTTAACTAAAGAAGGGGAGTCCAAGATACGGCAATACCAAATATTTACTTTCACATGTCACCCAGCAGAAGGGTTACTTCATTATTTGTGACCCACCTACCCTCCTAAATATTACTAAATATTCACTGAGGGTAGCGTTATCTCAGTATTCACGTCTGTACATTCAAGCTAATGCCATAAAAGGAGAGGGGGGGGGGGGGGGTACAATCCATCGGGCCACCGAAACTCGCCCCAAGCCGAAAGATCACGATTAGGCCATAGCATCCTATCGCAACAGCAATAAGATGCCCTGGATCAATCGTGAATAATCCTAGAACCAATTTAATATAGCCTTTTATAACATATTTCGGCTTACGGCGAGGATCGGTAAATTACATAAAATATGACCGGCCCCGGCAGGGTACAACTACGGAGAAATAAATATTCGACTCACCTATAGGAAGCTCCACACGGTTCTTATCCACTAGACTCCGATTCAGAATAATATAATATTGCAGACGCAATTATTTCGTGCGAAGTCAACACCGCCGAGCACGAGAAACTACATGTCTCTCACAATAGTGGTCAATGAAGTAAGAACCACTGATCCATAACGCTATCAGTTAATGATCAGTGTAACAATTTAAGGCCACCTCAGAGTATTTTAGCACTTTCAATACTGAAGCGGGCAAACACACACTCGATATGTACACACAGACCCATACCTACATATATATATAATATACATACATAGATATAGGCCACTGTGCACACACCGTGTGTGTGTCCCTTATTGTACAATTCCACTTTTTCTTACACTTACTTGTCAAAAAAAAACCCAAAACTTCAGGCACATATTCAGACTGGCCTTACCTTGAAACTAATGTTCTCTCCGAGAAACTAAAAGCCTCCATCATCTCTGGATCATCTCGGGATTGTTATTGGTATCTTTAATTGTAGTATTGAAGTCCCGTTCAGTCATTTCTGAAACTTCCGAGATTCACCGCCGGTTGAAGATAACAACAGGATAAGGTAAGCCAATTGCGTCTATTGCTTTGTGGTAGGGTCTCTTATCTGCATCGACTTTGTAATCTCATCTTCTAACCATTTCTTTAGTTTCAACAAATCACTAGTGATCGGTAGCTGCTTGAGTTTATTTATTTGTCACAGTTTTATTCTATGGTTGGCCACACATGACAGAGTTATTCCACCGAGATTTGTAAACGTATTCAAATTCTTTTCCTTCTTTTACCTTGTCTTTGTCACGGAGCATTATTCCATGACTAATCTTGAGCATGAAACATTGTTTTATATAATGACCAAGATTGAGTGCCAGGGTTGGCGAATCAGATTCCAAAGATAGTGCTATAACACTTTCAACAACATCCTTAAAAGAGGATCCAATTATTCAACTATTCAGGGACTTCCAGACTTCACTTCTTTTGTTTAATACAATGAGGAGACGCCCCATGGTGCGAACCTTGGTTCGTAATGTACATAAATCTTTTCTGCGTTGCTCATTTAAAGTGCCCAAACGTCCAATCAATGATAAAGCAAACTCTTTGATAAGTTCATCTTCAGGACAAGTCTTTGTCATGCCTGGATTGTTTTTAGACGACCTCATTCCATGAAACATTTCATTCAAAAGAACTTCATCTCCTTCTGTTTCTGGAACAAATGGCCCCAACAAAGTTACTGCGTTTCTCACAAAGTTTACTTCTGGTTGTTTACAAATTGGACGAAATGTACATGTTTTTGCATGGCTCCACAAACAATTCACAGCAAAGACACCCAGACAATACTCACATGGAAGATAGTCTGAAGCTCGTAGAGTTCGTGTGTTTTTTTCCCTAGTTTGCCTTCTAACAACAACCAGCATATCTCTGCCTGCTTGTATGACCTGAAATGTGAAATGTGAATTTTAAAATACAAGGATCTGTGTGAGGATTATTTAGCAATACTAACCCCATATAAATTTATTTATTTATTCATTGGCGTTTATTGTCACTTTTCCACACCTATGGCTAATTGTGACCACAATAATGGTATAAAGTCAAGTTCAGCCAATCGTGTATACCAATGCTGCCCATTTTAGAGGACTTCCACCCCAGATATTGGTGACCGGGTCCTATTTTACCCGACAAACAGAACTGGTTAACCACAGTAAACAAGCACTGCTTCACTTCCTGGGGTTCTCATGGGGGAATCCCATATAAAAATGGCATCTCACACATCATCCAACATCTTATTGTTCAGCCATCAGAGGTAGCTCTTGATTGGATTTACCGCCAGCATACACCGGCACTTTGGATTCAATCATGTGATTCCAGTTGAATAAATCAGCACTGATCAATTTCCAAACAACCGACTCGCAGGGCTATGGGTGGGTTGGGTTAAAAAATAAAAAAAAACCAAAATATTAGACACAGAAATGTAGGCAAACATTATTTCTCATTTTAATCTATGTACGCTTTTTCTAAGAATTTTCAGTTGGTGCCCGTTAATTTAGAATTTCGATCCAGACATTTTCAGGGACTAGTTACATGGGCTATACTATGGCTGGAGCCCTTCCATGCATTCTTCCATAACAGTCACGTCAGCAGCGAATAAAGAGGTCACAATAGACAAAGTTCATAACCAGTTCGTGTAGCTGGTACATCTTGATATACCTCACAAAATGGTCCTTTTTTTTGAAATGATAACGTATTTTTAGCGATAAAAGGAAAACTCCATCCCCCACCTAAATGAAAGTGTCAATGACACTGTAGCTCAACTTGAATATGACAGGAATTAGTATTTGCTGTGAAAAAGTCAACATTAATGAATATGATAGGAATTAGTGTTTGCTGTGACCAAGTCAACAATAATGAATATGACAGGAATTGGTATTTGCTCACACCAAGTCAACAAAAATGAATGTGACAGTAATTAGTATTCCCTGTGACCAAGTCCACAATATTAAAGGATTACAAGGTAACTGCAATGGACAACAGATGAAAAAATTATTCAAATCAGAAATTTCATATTGAAGTTCTGTACAAAAAACTGATTGCACGTAATTTTGGGACAAAATGGCCACCGGTAGCCATCTTGAATCTCGGATCGCACACGAAAACACTAATTCTCATCCCACGGTAATAACAAAGTTTCCCAAAAAGTTTCATCAAGATCGGTTCATAAATACGGCCTCCAGCCTGTGCCATATTGACATGTGCTCTTATTGGGCATAAGTAGCGATGACTAAATCAAAGTTCATCTCATTTGCGCAATTTATGCACGAGAAAAAACCTGTATTATATGTGATGTATTCCATGTTACTAAGTATTCATACAAAAATTTATTCAAATCGGAACTGTCATACAGAATTAAGTTCTGTACAAAAACTCAGTGCACTAATTTTGGTACAAAATGTTCGCCAGTGGCCATCTTGAATTTCAGACCGAACCAAAAAATACTTGTTCTCGTCCCATGGTGATAGCAAAGTTTCCCCAAGAAGTTTCGCCAAGATCGGATCATAAATAGGGCCTCTAGCCCGAGCTGGTGTATAAGTAAGTGTACAAGTAGCACTGAATAAATCAAAGTTCATCTAATTTGCATAATTTATGCACGAGTAAAAACCTGTATTATATGTGATGTATTCCATGTTACTAAACATTCATACAAAAATTTATTCACATCAGAACTTTCATACAGAAGTTCTGTGCAAAAAACTGTTTGCACTAATTTCAGTACAAAATGGTCTCCGGCAGCCATCTTGAATTTTGGACCGCACCCAAAAACACTCGCCCTCGTCCCATGGTGATAACGAAGGTACCCAAGAAGTTTTGTGAAGATCGGTTCATAAATACTGCCTCTAGCCCGAGCCGTATTGACATGTGCACTCACTGTGTATAATTAGCACTGAAGAAATCAAAAAATTTGTCTGATTAGCATAATTTATGCTCGAGAAAAAAAACACGTATTATATGTGATATATTCCATGGTACTAAACATTCATACAAAAATTTATTCAAATCAGAACTTTCAAACAGAAGTTCTGTACAAAAAACGGATTTCAGCAATGTCAGTACAAAATGTCCACTGGCGGGCATCTTCGGACTGCACCCAAAAACACTTGTTTTCATCCCACGGTGATAATAAAGGTACCCAAGAAGTTTTGTGAAGATCTGTTCATAAATACTGCCTCTAGCCCGAGCCATATCCAATTGTTGATGGACAGACAGAGACAGACGAGAGGCTATGACAATACCTCAGATTTGACTATGTCAAAGTTGAGCTAAAAATGTAATTGGAGATTATTTTTGGCCACCCACCAATGTTTGGGCAACATTAATCTTCATTTTCACACCAACAACGATTATTTGTGTCCTTTTATTCGCTTTTAAACATTGTTGAATTTCAGTCATCATTATCCATTGCCTTACTGTTATGTATATATAGCCTCAAATCGAAAAAAAACTAGAACTTTCGCTTTGGAGAGATTAATACCCCAACATAATACACCTGAAACAGAAGAGGGGTCTGTATATTATATATATAACGTTGAGCACCATCTACCTAGCAAGCACCTTACCAAGCATTTGATTAGGCCTGTAAAAAACATGAGATATTGCTTAGTGCGATACATACCCCCGATGCTGTGCTGGACACAAGACAGAGTTCTGGACCTTTGAATTGGCAAAAACTCTGGTAACAATGATTTGGGCAAAATGGATTGTGGGAGGCTTATAGGGGTTCTTTGGGTGTTTTTTCACATAAAATCACTCTGTGTCCTTCAAAATGCATTTTGAAGCCCCCCCCCCCCCTAAATTGTTTTTGCATAATTGACCCCCAGGGGTTGGGGGGGGGGGGAGTCATAGGGGTGAATTTTTTTCTCTCCATAAAATCAACACTCTTAAATCATTCGAAATGCATTTGGCTTAAAAAATAAATCAGTGAAATCACCCAATTGACCCCCGGGGGTGGAGGGTTTGTGGGCATTATAGGGGTGAAATTTTTTTTTGCATACAATCACTCTAAATCCTTCTGAACGCATTTTGGAAGCAAAAAAGAAAAAAATTACAACTTTGGCATTTTGAAGCCCAAAGACATCTGTTGGGCTCTCAAAAAGCCCAAATATGAACCAAGTTTATCTGTCACAAAATCGCTAATGACAGGGCATGATGTGACTGATGAAGTAAAACAAATGCATTTCAATCATCCCATGCACACTGACGATGAAAGTTTCATGCTGGAAACTGAAAATAGAATTCTGCTGTATTTTTGACGTCTTGTTGCCAGTTGCAGGTGTTGAATGCTTAAGAAACAGGACATTTTGATCGGTCGCAAACGGTGTGTACATCAAAGTCGCACAACCTTTAATCTGTTGTGTCTCCTTAACAATATCGGTCGTTTATGTGTCGGTCAGTCGCGTCTGATGTGTTTCGGCCTTCACACGTAATTTCTAGCAGTGAGGACACATGGGTGTGGACTGAACAAGCTGATATAATTACATGACAAACAAATAAAAAACTTAATAAAACCAGCTGAAAGTCGATTCTGTTCAAACCATACGAGTGTATGGTCTGATAAATCAGATGACAAGCCTAAAAAGGTGATTGCACTATCATCTGACAACCATACATTTCAAGACAAAGTCAATGGTGTTGAGTTGGCCATAATCTTTGGAGATGGTGTACCGTGTAGTAAAATGTAATAAAATAATAAAATCGGACTTGAACCTAAATTCAAAGATTATTGTGTGCTGGAACTAGTGTTGAAATGATTAGTGATTTTCCGGAATCGACTGGTCGCCAGCAGTGGTCAATTACTATTCTACTAGTCAAAGCCCCATGTTATTGTCATTGAACATGTGTACCACCGCTTTTCCCTGGTTAAAACTAACAGTAAGGCCACACAAAGTAGAGCTTCTGTTTCTCAGGCCATTATTTGTGAAATTGCATGCGGGCGAGCGGTTTTTAGCTCACCTGACTTTCAGTCAGGAGAGCTATAGTGATCACTCACCGTCCGGCGTCCGTCGTCTGGCGTCTGTGAACATGGTGTTTGCGTCTTCTCCTCCCAAACCGCTGAACCAATTTAATTGATATTTAAGATAATAGTTTGTTATGACATCGCAATTTGATTTTGTTCAAATCAAGTTGCCTCGCACGTGGGTAGGGCCACACCCAAAAAGTGTGCTGAAATCTTAAAAAATCTTCTTCTCATGAACCAGCAGTAGCAGAGACTTGATATTTGGTGTGCAGCTTCCTTTTGAGGTGTAGACTCAGATTTGTTCAAGAGAAGTTTGTGGGGCTATACTTGGCGTCGTTATGGGAGGGGCAAAATTTTTTGCCCTGCCCAAAATTTCTATTTTCCAAACCGAGAGGCTGATTTGAACCAAATTTTATGTGAGGGCTTATTGGGTCATAAGTACCTAATTTATGCTGATTTTTTTTCCCTGTAGCCCCATGGGAACCGCAGGAGCTAAAAATAGAAAAAAATTAAAACGCCCATATCTCCAAAACTGCACGGCACCGAGAATTTTTATTTGGTGTGAAGCTTCCTTAGGACCAACAGAAAGAATTGGTAAAAAAAAATTGCCATCGGTTTTATCATAGGGTACAGTTTTGGGACTTTTGAAAAAGTGCTGAGTCAGCACTTTTTAACACTGCAGGCAATGGGAAAGCATTAAAAAATCTTCTCCAGATCCAGCAGGCAGAATCTTTTGATATTTGGTATGCAACATTGTAGGGTGGATCTGATTCAAGTTTGTTCAAATCGGCCCCCTGGGTTCATATTTGGGCTCAGTATAGGAGCCCGATTTCGAACTTAGTGCATTTCAGGCAAATTTCTTAAAAATCTTCTTCTCCAGATCCAGCAGCCAGAATCTTTTGATATTTGGTATGCAACATTGTGGGGTGGATCTGATTCAAGTTTGTTCAAATCGGCCCCCTGGGTTTATATTTGGGCTCAGTATAGGAGCCCAAATTTGAACTTACTGCATTTCAGGCAAATTTCTTTGAAAATCTTCTTCACCAGATCCAACAGGCAGAATCTTTTGATATTTGGTATGCAACATTGTGGGGTGGATCTGATTCAAGTTTGTTCAAATTGGCCCCTTGGGTTTATATTTGGGCTCAGTATAGGAGCCCAAATTTGAACTTAGTGCATTTCAGGCAAATTTCTTTGAAAATCTTCTTCTCAAGATCCAGCAGGCAGAATCTTTTGATATTTGGTATGCAACATTGTGGGGTGGATCTGATTCAAGTTTGTTCAAATCGCCTCCCTGGGTTTATATTTGGGCTCAGTATAGGAGCCCAAATTTGAACTTCGTGCTTTTCAGGCAAATTTCTTAAAAAATCTTCTTCTCCAGATCCAGCAGGCAGAATCTTTTGATATTTGGTATGCAACATTGTGGGGTGGATCTGATTCTATTTTGTTCAAATCGGCTCCCTAGATTCATATTTGGGCTCACTATAGAAGCTCGAATTTGAACTTAGTGCATTTCAGGCAAATTTCTTCAAAAATCTTCTTCTCCAGATCCTGCAGGCAGAATCTTTTGATATTTGGTATGCAACATTGTGGGGTGGATCTGATTCCAATTGTTCAAATCGGCCACCTGGATTCATATTTGGGCTCACTATAGAAGCCCAAATTCAAACTTAGTGCATTTCAGACAAATTTCTTCAAAAATCTTCTCGAGATCCAGCAGGCAGAATCTTGTGATATTTGGTATGCAACATTGTGGGGTGGATCTGATTCAAGTTTGTTCAAAACGGCCCCCTGGGTTTATATTTGGGCTCAGTATAGGATCCCAAATTTGAACTTAGTGCATTTCAGGCAAATTTCTTTGAAAATCTTCTTCTCAAGATCCAGCAGACAGAATCTTGTGATATTTGGTATGCAGCATCCTTGGGGGTGAGATGCAAGTTTGTTCAAGCCATGTCCCTAGGTCCATATTTGGGCTCACTGTGGGAGCTTGAATTGCAACTCGAATTGTCGAAATGAGGAATTTTCTTAAAAAATCTTCTTCAGATCCAGCAGTCGGAATGGTTTGATATGTGGTGAGTAGCATCCTTGGGGGGGGGGGGGGGGGGGGGGGGGATTCAAGTGTGTTAAAGCCAAGTCCATGGGTCCATATTTGGGCTCCCTGTGGTAGCCCAAATTATAACTTAGTCAATATGAGGAATTTTTCTTTAAAAATCTTCTTCAGATTCAGCATTTGGAATGTTTTGATATTTGGCATGGAGCAACCTTAGGGGGCTGAGATTCAAGTTTGTTCAAGCCAAGTCCCTTGGTTCATATTTGGGCTCACTATGGGCGCCTGAATGACAACTTAGTTCAAAATGAGGAATTTTCTTTAAAAAACTTCAGATCCAGCAGATGAATGCTTTTGATATTTTTTATGCAGCATCCTTAGGGGGGTAAGATTCAAGTTTGTTCAAGCCATGTCCCTAGGTCCATATTTGGGCTGATTGTGGGAGCTCGAATTGTAACTTGGTTCAAAATGAGGAATTTTCTTTAAAAATCTTCTTCTTCAGATCCAGCAGTCGGAATGTTTTGATAATTGGTGTGCAGAATCCTTAGGGGTGTGAGTTTCAGGTTTGTTAAAGCCAAGTCCCCGGGTTCATATATGGGCTCCCTGTGGGAGCCTGAATTATAACTTAGTTCAATATGAGGAATATTCTTTAAAAATCTTTTTTTAGATCCACTGGTCAGAATATTTGGATATTTGGTTTCAGCTTTTGTTAGGAGGAGCAGATGCAACTTGTGGAAATCAATTCTCTGGGTTGATATTTAGGCTACCATGTCAGGTGTGCGCCCTCAGGCCCCCTGGGGCCTCTTGTTTATTTTATTTTTTAGTTCAGTAATTACTTCTTAGCCATCAAAAGTTCATGTTCTTGGTTCAAATTTTAGGCCTCATCATCTGCAGAATAGCATGGGTGGTGGTGTATTTCATCCCTTCAGTGCAAGAAGGCTTTGCAATGCTAAAGCATTGCAAAGCCGCCTTGCACTCAAGGGACAAATTCATCAATTTTTTTAACTTGGGTAAAATATCAGACATAAATCATTTAATTTTAATTTTTTTTAAGTTTAAATTGGTTATAAAAAGAGAGCATGCGGCAGCCAAAAGGACCATGCGGGAGGGCTTGAGAAACAGATTTTTTATTTTTTTAGGCCTAATACTTGCAATGAAAGAATGGCAGGTGAAGCTTTTAAGTCCCCAAAACCGCTTTCAGTTTCCAGAGAATTGGTAGCTTTTGTATTTAAAATAATTTTTCTCAATATAACCACTGATATTTTATTAAAATCAATCATTATTCAGGTTTTTTTTTTATTCGTTCTATCACATTCTCAAATGGCAACATGTTTTAAAGGAAGCGCTCTTTAGCCATGTGCAAGGGACACGTCGACTGTCGAAAATTAAGCACAGTTAAGTTAACACCCACAGCAGTCATCGGTCTATCAAAAATTGTACACAGAACACTACCACACAATTTCTATTGTGAGTTAAGCACTCACCCGTCAATAATTATGCATACATCAAATACGCCTACTAATTTCCATACGGGATGTTCTCACTTACCCAGCAGCTATTGTTTTGAGTATAGGAGTTGAAAGTGGTGACATCAAAGGGTCGCCGCTTATAGTCCGTATTATTAATTTTTTGGGGAGTTATGAACAAGACGTAGATTATCATTAATTAAATTTATTACCGATTAACCATTCAAACGCCAGACAGCAACAATAAATACATTAACTCATACCCATAATTTCAGTATTACAATGACAGACAGCAAGAATACATAAGAATAAACACAAAGTCATTCAAAAGCCAGTATTGTGGCCCACAGCATCTAAGAATTGAAGATTGTTCATTCGCCCCTGCAAGTACATTAACTTTAAATGGTTGAGTTTGTTGTCGATTTGGACATATCGTTGTTGCCGAGGTCTGCTCCTGGCACCAGCTGCAGTTTGTATGATAGAAACTTCTTGATAGGCTTGCTCTTGTCTGAGAAATTCAATTAATGTAAAGATGTTTGGCTTTGACGAAATGAACAACTGGAGCTTTCTATGCCATCCCTCAACGTGATTTGTAGTTCGCGGCCCCTGTGTTTCATGATGATTCCACACTTGACGTCCATGAGCTCCCTCCACCCAATAACTTGTCATGTAGTCGTTAAACTTCGTGACGCCGCTACCTTCCGGGGACTCTCGTAAAATGTCGAACCATGCGTCACCTATCTCTCCCATAGGAAGAAATGGCAAAGCGATGGATCTTCTTACTAGCCTCCTCACGTCCTCATTGTCCTGATAGTCACTTTGAAGTTTACACTCTTTTGTTGCATATTTATACACTGCCTGACTGTAGTGAAAAAAACATCCCTTCAGAATAGACGATGGAAACACTGTCCTTGCTGCATTTTGGGCTGCTGTTTCGAAGTCCATGAATATTTGCGTTGGTGTCAATAGAGTTCGGTTGTTCGCAGCTCTCTCACTGACGAGACGGAAAAATCTCTCGTACGTTGCTTCTGTTTTATTTGGTAGAAGACCATACACGAGAGGACGCATTTGACCATCAACAAAGGCGTGGATTGAATAAAGTTGATGAAAAATCTTCGGTGATTTCTCGAACGTTCCGTCACAATAAAAAACTGAAGCCTGCGAAAGGTGATACAGGTTGTCATCAGTAGCAAAAACCAGCAGTTTGTCATTGTTGTTACCGTCGTTTGCAAGTAAGAAGTTTGATCCTGTCGACGATTTTGTATATTGATCCGGTAGGCTGATGTCGCTCCGTTGTTTTGGAAGTTTTGGTTGAGTCTTCGCTCGTGATCTGTAAAGTGATGCTTTTGCTGAGTAGAACATTGGCATTTTAGCTAGGATATCTGGATCAGTGTCAACTCTTCTAAGGTCTGCAACAACAAGAACATAATGTTAGCAATATAAAAAATACCATGGGAGAGATCATGAGAGACTGAATGTACGGAGAGAGAGAGAGAGAGAGAGAGAGAGAGAGAGAGAGAGGGTAGTGAGAAAGAAAGAAAGAGAGAGAGAGAGAGAGAGAGAGAGAGAAATATTTATTATATACATCTGTATGCATTGTAACCAATATTTTAAAATGTACGTATACATATATCCAATTTATCTCCGCAATTATTTTTGTTAACCCCTCACCCAACACACCTTTTAAAAAAAACAATGTCAAATGTTTTTGAAATATGATATGTAATTTTCAATCAAACCAATGATATATTTACTGAAAAAACAATTTTCAGAAAAAAGTTTAATGAAGAAATACTTACTTGCTAGTTCTTCTTGGTATAATGTACTGATTGGTCTGCTGTTTTCGCGGACTAATGTCTTGAGTTCTGCCAGGACAGTGGCTACAACTATTTTGGAACAGTCAGCTTCATGGTTGTGAACATTTCGCGATGATGTCAACAAGTCGTTCTTAGTATTAACAGTTGCATTACAAGTTTTTACACAACATTTCCAATGAACAGAATCATTTCGCCGAGTCTTAATACTAAACTAGAAGTTATTAAACACAAGATATCTACCACCTCTGTCATTTGGGATGTAATGAACGTTTACTTGAGCATTAGCCATTTTGGAATGATATCACTGGAGGAACGCAAGACTTATATGGGAACTAAGTCCTTGAACATCCAGCAAACAATGTGAATATATATCAGGGTGGATGATGTCGGCTACATTGATACATAAAAACAGTGACCAGATAACAGGTTGATTACTGCCAACTGTGAACACGGTGCAAGAAGCAAAGTGTGCGTCAACTAAAACAACAATACTGGGTAAGTGAGAACTTCAGTAGGCAATTAAGAAAAACAAACTATAGCCATCTCTGATCAGCACTGTAATTGATGTCGACTGGGTATGTGAGAATAAGCCTTCCATACCAGTATTGTCATCTGCAGTTCGTAGAAAAAGCTTGTTTCAATTTCCAGGAATTTGCCCACATGTATTTACAAAATGAAAATAAAAGCACATGCGTTTTATAATTGGTTCTTCAGTGATTACAAATTGTTCCAAATTTGAACTGGCATGTGTTCTTCCATAATTCCTCTAGGATGACTGCAAGACATTTCTTACTTACCAGTACCAAGTGAACAAATTCATGTTCGTGGATGCCCCAATTTTGCGTCAACTTGGAGTCCTAATTGTTTTGCAGGCTGCTCCCTAGAGAATAAGCTCACCCATATATTTTTCCCTGTTCAGTTCACGCACCCCTGGACTTATTCTCGGGTTTATTTATTTATTTATTTTTTTATTTATTTATTTATTTATTTATTTATTTATTTATTTATTTATTTATTTATTGGTATTTAAGGTCACATATTTATGCACAATGGTTACACATCCTACAAAAGCTTCAGATCTGTTTTTCGAGAACTGAATTTTACAAAATTTTCTCATAGGAGGCATAATCCTGACTAGGACCCTCCTGTCATTACCCTCCCACCTTCCTTGAAGGTCCTAGTTAGGGCTAAGAGGATCCCACAATGGTCAAGTTTCCAAAATGACACAGTTTGGATATGCAACAACACTTGATGTCACTTGAAATGTATTTCGAAGATTGTCCATTTTTGCACAAATGAGTATAGAAGATGGATTACGTCATCTTTGTAATTTGGATTAGCTTTTCATTTGCTGTTTTTCTTAATCTTTTCCATTCCTTGAAGATCTTGACACTTGTTTTCAAATATTGTTCTTTGATGTTGAGCCCCGTCAATGATTATGGCTGATACTTGTTTAAGTAGAGCATAATTTTAATTTTACCTACATAACAAAAAAAAAACAACCAACAAATAATGTAAGGAAAGCACACTTTAACAAGAAGTTTCCCAACCTTACAACCCTGTCTTCAAACAATTAACTGGTTGAAGGCTAGATTATTTTTTGCTGAAGGAATTTGTTATTCAGAATTTGCTCTATTACAATTTATTGGAGAGTGCCCACAGGCACTCTCCAATAATTTGTAATAGAACAGATTTATATAAACAAAATATTATTTGCATTTGATTGAATATGAAACATGAGCAAGGAAAACATTTGTTTTGCTTTGGTAACCTCACTTTTTTGAAAGCCCTGATAGTGGCTTCTAGCATTCAACCAATTAAACCACTTGTGAAGATAATTGATAAGGCTGAGATGGTTATGGTTTTTCATAACTGGTTAACCGTTTACTATTCACACATAACTGGTTAATCAGTTTCCTGTGGTTTTTAACTTCCTGCATTCCCATGGGTTTATTGGTAATGATAAAACCGTTTCCGACAAATTTGAGCCAAAATACATGTGGGACAGGTCTGTATTTCACAACAAAACCAATTCAGTACCAAATTATTTATTTATTTAATGGGGTTTAACGACCCTTTCGACAGCCAGGGTCACTGTGACTGGTCTTAATCATGTCGGACTGTTTTATGGGTGGAGGAAGCCGGAGTACCCGGACAAAACAATCGAGCAATCGTGAGCAACTGTCAGACTCACCAACATACATGTACTAACTCCACACAAGCAGGGTTAGCATTGGCTTAAGACAAGTGCTCCATTGACGTGCAGTATGCCTTAGAACATAATGCCACCATGCCCCCACGCAGGCAATGGGGATGAAGTGTCTTGGCCAAGGACACAGCGTGGTTGCCGTAATCCAGAACACAACTGATTACATCCAAGAGGCACAGAGGCAACTCAGCAACTCCACCTTCTACAGTAAGGTGAGTGAGGACTTATTGGACAAAACATTTTTCATCAGACCTCAGTGAGGTTAAAAACTACACCAATAAAAGGCCGCTCGGCCAGATGTCCCCCAAAAAAAACAAAGTCGAAAAAGGGGCATAACTCTAGTAAAAATGATCGGTCTGAACCCATATTCGAACTTGACCTGTATTATTACCCCAGAAAGTCACATACCAAAATTCTTTGCGATCAAATAATCCTAACTGGAGTTATCATGCAGACACCGCAAATCGAAAGAGGGATATAACTCTAATAAAAATAATCTGGCCGAACCCATATTCGAACTTGACCTGTGGTTTGGGCTAAAAAGGTCACATACCAAAATTGGTTCCAATCAAATGATCCAAACTGGAGTTATCATGGGGACACCAAGTTGGATGGATGGATGCGCACATGGATGCACGGATGGACACCGCTGATTTCTATAGTCCCCCCGAAAATTTTTTCGGGGGACAAAAAGGTGAAATTAGTGACAAATGTCACAAGGGTCTAACAACTAGGTACACCTGAGCTCCTCAGCTGTATGTTCTACAAAAAATTCACAAGTGCCTTGAAAAGGGAAAAATTCCAGGATGACCTACATGTATTGTAAGCGTGTCAGAGAACCCAACTGCCAATATCAGCAGCTTTGTGGATGCACACATTAACAGGTTCATCTGTTCTTATCCAAGTTACATTAAAGATACTACTGACTTTATTTCCAAGATTAGCTGATTTGAATGCAAGAAAGACACCTTTCTTCTTGTCACTATGGATGTCGCCCCACTTTACACCGACATTCCAAACCAAGACGGACTGTAGCTAAATGCTTACAGGAACAAAAACCAGACTTCAAGCTCAGCAATATCGGCTTACTTAACCTTCTCAAAATTATTTTACGCACAGTAACAATTTTGACTTCAATGGAGAATATTACCTTCAAATCTCAGACATGGCTGTGAGCACTCCCTAGCCCCATCCTTTGCCAATATATTTATGGGTGAATTTGAGAAGCTCATAAACAGGGGCCCCTTCAAACCAGACATGTACATCTCCATGTGACCATACCATAAAAATGTTGTCAGGTTCATTGACAACATTTTTATGGTATGGTCACATGGAGAAGTGGCCCGCAAGCGTTTTTAGCTCAACTTTGGCGAAGCTAATTTTGAGCTTATGCCATGGCCAGTCGTCCCTCTGTCCGTCAACAATTCAATACGGCTCGGGCTAGAGGCCGTGTTTATGAACCGATCTTTACGAAACTTTTTGGGTACCTTTGGTATAACCGTGGGCGAGAACGAGTGTTTTTGGGTGCAGTCCGAAATTCAAGATGGCCAATGGCAGCCATTTTGTACAAAATTAGGTGCAATCAGATTTTTGCTCAGAACTTCCATATGAAAGCGCTGATTTGAATAATATTCTGTGTGAATGTTTAGTACCATGGGATACATCACATATAATACGGGTTTTTTTCTCGTGCAGAAATTATGCAAATTAGATGAACTTTGATTTATTCAGTGCTACTTACAGTAAGTACACATGTCAATACGGCTCGGGCTAGAGTCTGTATTTATGAACCGATCTTCACGAAACGTCTTGGGTACCTTTGTTATCACCTTGGGATGAGAACGAGTGTTTCTGGGTGCGGTCCAAAATTCAAGATGGCTGCCAGTGGCCATTTTGTACCGAACTTTGGTCTAATCAGATTTTTGTACACAACTTCTATACGGCTCAGGCTAGAGGCTGTATTTATGAACCGATCTCTACGAAACTTCTTGGGTACCTTTGTTATCACCGTGGGATGAGAACGAGTGTTTTGGGGTGTGGTCCAAAATTCAAGATGGCCACCAGCAGCCATTTTGTACCAAAATTAGTGCAATCAGTCTTTTGTACACAACTTCTATATGAAAGTTCTGATTTGAATAAAGTTTTGTATGAATTTTAGTAACATGGAATACATCACATATAGTACGGGTTTTTTTCTCGTGCAGAAATTATGCAAATTAGATGAACTTTGATTTATTCAGTGCTACTTGTACACTGTAAGTGCACATGTCAATACGGCCCAGGCTAGAGGCTGTATTTATGAACTGATCTTCACGAAACTTCTTGGGTACATTTGTTATCACCTTGGGATGAGAACGAGTGTTTCTGGGTGTGGTCCAAAATTCAAGATGGCTGCCAGTGGCCATTTTGTACCGAAATTAGGTCCAATCAGTTTTTTGTACACAACTGCTATACGGCTCGTATTTATGAACTGATCTTCACAAAACTTCTTGGGTACCTTTGTTATCACCTTGGGACAGGAACGAGTGTTTTGGGGTGCCTTTGTTATCACTGTGCTATGAGAACAAATATTTTGGGGTTCAGTCAGACCCACTCAAAAGATTTCTTTTCTAGTTTAGCATCTGACTGTCACTCACGTTTACAATACTTTACCTATACATTTGTTACAGGCTATGGTCAGTATTTATGTACAGACCGTTACAATACTTTGTTAGCTCAACTTTGATGTAAGTCAAATTTGAGCTTATGCCATGGCTCGTCGTCCGTCTGTCCATCGACAATTCAATATGGCTCGGGCTAGAGGCCATATTTATGAACCGATCTTTACAAAACTTCTTGAGTACCTTTGTTATCACTGTGGGACGAGAATGAGTTTTTTGGGTGCGATCCAAAATTCAAGATGGCCACCAGCTGCCATTTTGTACCTTAGTGCAATCAATTTTTTGTACAGAACTTCTGTATGGTGCTATGAGAACAAATATTTTGGGGTTCAGTCAGACCCACTCTGGGTCTCAAAGATTTCTAGTTTAGCATCTAACTGTTGCCCACCTTTACAATACTTTCCCTATACATTTGTTACAGGCTTATGTACAGACTGTAACAATACTTTATATGTACCTTTTTTATCAGGTCATTACCTAGTTTTTCATCATTATGCTATACTGCTATGTAATGCTTTACAAATCAGCCAGCTCTGCCTACTGATATTTACAAAAAGTAGAGGCACTAAAGAGCCTGTAATCGCTCATCCGGAACTACATATACAAATGTGATTATACAAATGGGATTTCCCATAGGCTTTCCATCGTGACTGTGCGCTGCAGTTGTGACCATGTTTGCAACATTACATCAACATTACATGAGGATCATTCGTGTAGTCCTCAATCATGTGAAGTTTCAAAACATTTGAATCCATCAAAACACAATCATAGAATGTCTCTGGTGGCCATATTTTCCAACCAACGGGAACAAAAAAGATGATCGTTTGTGGAGGGCTTCCTATAGACCATTCCTGCCAAGTTTTGGTTCACGTCAACTCAGTACTTACAGAGAGAAGATGAAAATGGGATTCCCCATAGAGTTTTTTCTATAGTAACTATAAACCCCAATTGTGGCCATGTTTGCAACATGATCAACATCAAATGAGGAACGTGGGTAGAGGGTGTCCCAGTCATCAACCATGCAAAGTTTCAAAAACATTTGGCCCTGTGGTTTCAGAGGAGAACATTTTTCAAAATTCTCTAATCAGAATCAAAAAAATGCTTCTGGCAGCCTTGTTTTTTAATGCACGGTGACCGAAATGAGGAGCCTTTGTAGAAGACCTTTCATAGACTATCCCTGCCAGTTTTGGTGCACATCAGCTCAGTGGTTCCAGAGAAGATGAAAAATGTGATTTCCAATAGGGTTTCTATAGTAACTATAAGCTGCAGTTATGGTGATGTTTACAACCTGAACAACATGAAAATGAGGATGGTTGGTAGAGGGGATCCTAGGCTCATTTATGCTAAGTATAAAAAAAAATTTGGCCTGGCAGTTTCAGAGGAGAAAATGTTTGAAAACCCACCAGCCAGAATCAAAGAATGCCTCTGGCGATCATATTTTTCAGCCCACGGGAACAAAATGAGGATCGTTTGTAGAGGACCTCCCATAGACCATTCCTGCCAGGTTTGGTTCATGTCAATTCTGTAGTTCCAGAGAAGATGAGTGTGGGATTTCCCATAGGATTTCTATAGTAACTATAAGCCGCAATTGAAGCCATGTTTGCAACATTAAATGAGGACCGTTGCTAGAAGGGGTCCCAGACATCAACCATACAAAGTTTCAAAACATTTGGCCCTGTGGTTTCTTGAGAAGATTTTTCAATATCCACCAATCAGAATCAAAGAACGCCTCTGGTGGTCATGTTTTCAAACTCATTGGATCAAAAAGAGGATCGTTTGTAGAGGACTTTCCATAGACTGTCCCTGCCATGTTTGGTTCATGTTAACTCAGTAGTTCCAGAGAGGATGATAAAAATGTGATTTCTCATAGGGTTCCTACAGTACCTATAAGCCACAATTGCGGCTATATTTGTGGCCCAATCAACATTAAATGAGGATCGTTGGTAGAGGGGGTCCCAGTCATCATTTATGTGAAGTTGCAAAACATTTGGCCTGGCAGTTTCAGAGAAGATTTGTGAAAATCCACCAACCAGAATCAAAGAATGCCTCTGTAAGCCTTGTTTTTCATCTGACGGGAACAAAATCAGGATCATTTGTAGAGGATCTCCCATAGACCATTCCTGCCAAGTTTGATTTGTACCGGCTCGGTGATTGCAGAGAAGAAGATGAAAATGTGAAAAAGTTTAGAGACAACGGATTCATTAAGTTTGCATTTGTCGAAACTGGATGCCACTTTGTGTAAATTATATGGAAAATCGCGTTTTTCAAAAACGTCTTCAAAAATATTTATGGAATTTTGGATACAAACTAATTATTACGATGCAATCCGGGCTGATAGTAGTCGGTTTCATCATCCGTAAAGCTCGCAAGAGCATCATTCGGCATACTCGATAATTTGTTTACTTGTCACCTATTTTCTTTCCCTGGTCAATAGTACTTAAAACAAAACCAAATGAAAACTATATAATCTTCCATTCTATTCAAAATTACAAACCAAGAATTAAATCCACAGGGATTACTCAAGTAGAACTAGAAGTTTAAAATTCTTACACCAGATTTGGGTGCGAGCTTTTAAAATGTCTCTCCTGTTCTTATTTGTTAACATACTATAATTTGTAATTATGTAGAAGGATTTTTCTGACAATTTACTACACATCTGTTCATTGTTTTCTATTTTCAGCTCATATACATACAAACACATAAGCTGTTTTTTTCAGTTCATTCAACGTGTACAGTGATGTGGACACCATGTCTGTATCCCGTCTTCTCACCAACTAGAAACTGCTTTCAGCATCACTGCTCGCATCTCATTAATTATGTTAATTGGATAGCTAACATTACACAGTTTTGTACTCGTCATTGGGTGCACAATTTAAATATCTATTATAATATACCCCGTATTTCGGGACTTAAAAATTGTATATTCAATTTAGCATTATGTTTATAAACATTTTTTCCTGATTTCGGTGAACAATTATTCAATATTCAGCTCATTGAACTTTCATAGATATTGCTCTTATTTTCGGAAATAAATATTCATTCACCAACCAGACCACAAAGTTTAGTCCTGTGACATTTTGCTCTATCTTGGGTGTTTTCCATTTCGGTTATTGATATGCATACCTATTATTAAATAAAATCCCCACATATATTTTTATGTATGGTTCTTCATTTTGTGATTGATAAAAGTTCTTCAAAAAACGACAGATTAACGGGATTTCCCATCTTGATTGATAACGAAAATATATAAAAAACTTTATATATAAATAATTCTGGTATACTGGAACAATATTATCCGAAAATTTTATGCAAATAGTATGGGAATGTTTGAGATTTTTCTTATAAGTGAAATTTTATATAAATAATATGGGCATATAACATTATTTTATATAAAAAATACGGGTAAACAAATCTTATGTCAAGTTTAATAAATTCCTCCAAATGTCTTTAACCCTTTACCCAACGTAACGGCCAAAACCGGCCAGCGCTATTCTCAAAAATCACCAATTAATTTTCACTATTTTTTTCATTTTTTGTCTCAAAAACATAGGTTATGACCCCTCGTTGGAACGAGCTCGTCGAGCTCGTTCCAACGAGGGGTCATAACCTATGTTTTTGAGACAAAAAATGAAAAAAATTAGTTATTCAAGAATTTTTTTTGCAAGTGTCGTCTGCTTTTCACGTTAGGTAAAGGGTTAAATACAATATAGCCTTATACAATTTCATTTTTTTAATTTAAATGCGGTCGACTAGCCAACACATCCCTAGCAAAGAGATACCAACACGTCACAAGTTGGGAAGTGTCATTCGCAGTGAACATAGGTCAGCACATGCACTTGAATGGCTCTTTGAATTCGAGTAAAAATTACCAATTGACAATGAATCTGTTGTGACTGCCTTGATCTCCAACTTTTCTTTATTAATCACAATGCAATCACCTCTCGGAAATGTTCCAATGAGGAGTAATAAGCTCTGTTTTTCAGACAAAAAAATCTCAGTTATTCAAGAGATTGTTTTTCAGGTATTGACGTTTGCTACATGCCCGTCGGAGGGGGGAGGGGAAGGGGCACACAAATTTTTCCCAAATTGTCTAAAGGCAGGATTCTCTTAAATTCGGGCCCTTCACTGCACGTCAAATGTTGGCATGCAGTGAAGGACAAGAGATTTCTGCAATTGGTGGAAATCGCCCCCCCCACCCCCCTCCAATTGGCCTCAAATAATGCCGGGCCCCGGTGTTAAAAACTGACACTATATGTATGCATTCACAAATGCGCAATCTCAATGAATTGCAAGCTCACACAGTTACAAACTTTTAGTTTCGGAAGCCTTTTCCTAGAATCCTAGTCAAACTTCGACTATGATTCTAGGAAAGGCTTCTGAAAGTTGAAAGTGAAATTTTTTCCAGTAAGGCCAGAACCCGGATAGTCTCTCTGCTGGGACCTGGGTATTCTCTCAACGCCCCTAGTCTGCTATCCATGTGTATGTTGCATAAAGGGTTAATTTGATTTTTTTTCAGTGGCAGAGTTTACGATGTAATTGGTGTTTTTTATTAATATACATGTACCGGGCTTGTGTCATCTTATCTTAGTGCTGCATTCTCGCTGTATGAGACCTGATTTCACCTGGAACCACTCCTTACCTAAAAACCTGTGAGATATTATCTACCACAAGTGAACTCACTGAGCTGAACTGTTTGTTTCAAAAAACACCCATATTTTATCAAACCCCTGATAGATTCAGCATTGAAAATATGGCAAAAATTGTGGTGTTACAAGAGACGTCGGCTCGTCACGTGATCACCAATCACCAGAGTCACACGACATTGTACAACCACACAAGGAGTTGAAACACGGAAATGGAACTTGACAATAACAGTAAGACGTTTTAGAATAGAAAAAAGTCCCTCAACAGCTCAATTATTAATTGAACTGTTGAGTAATTTTTTCTATCCTAAAACGTCTTGTTATTTCGATTCTGTGTACGTTCAATAAAACGAGGTGGAACAGAAGGAAAGTTTCCACAAATTTTTCGTTTTGACAATCGGCATTTGCCGATGTTTACCCCACCATCTGAGCCGATGGCCGGTTGAGGTATATCGGCTGGTGGCCATTTGTATACTGATTGATCATCTCATCACTAGTTTGCAGCCTGCAATTCTACCAGCTGAGCCACACGCTCCCCTGTGACCTGGATAAATCGCTGTTTCATCACAAAAAAAACTTAAAACATAAGTTTCTGATCCATATGGTTATTATTAAATATTAAAAAATCTTTTAAAACGCAATCTTTTTTAATGTAGAAAAATACAGATATTTATACAATAAAATGTAAATAAAAAACAATATCACTGATTATATATACATCTAGTAGCACAAGGGTTGTTTTATGAGCGAGTGGAATTCTTATTCAAATAATGAATTGAAGATGAAGAAAATTTGTATGAAAATATGGAAATTGGCTTACTGAACATTTTTTATCTTATTTATGTTATAATGCTACAGGGCAGTATCCAGGACATTTTTTGGTACCGATATACCGGTTTGTGCACCCGAGCTCAGCAAGGAAATGGCAAGTCTCATAGGCTTATTTTCAAAAATTTCTCACACCGGGCCATTTCCTCGCTCAGAGCAATTGAATTGATTACCTTTTGAAAAGAAATGCATTTCATAACTAGCCCACTCCACCCCCCCCCACCCCCACATCGGGGAATTTAGCCTCTGTCTGGGATTTTCTGGTGCCACCCCTGCATCATCTTGGAGAAAAAAAATTCTTCATTTGTAAACATGAAGCTAATCACTTGAATCCCAATCTGGGTTGATGTATATGACTAAAAAATACGACATTAGGAGGGGGCATACACACCCCTGCCTCAGGCCAATGGCCTTTGACATATATGGACTGCTGTCCCCAAATTAAATTACCCCTGAATAATGCCCTGTGCTATGTAATGTCTTACAAATCAGCCAACTCTGCTCACGATATAATATCAACTCTCCTCAATATATAATATCAAAAAAGAAAAAGTTTTTGATTACCTTTTTTGTATTTACTGATGAATACAAACTAAAAAGCTACGAATCATATCATTTTTAATGGCCCAAAAAAATTTGGTATAAAGTTCAGTTTCTTGAACCCTCTACCCACCAAAATCGGTGACATCTGCCTGCATAATTCACACAAAATAAATTGAAAAGAATTAAAAAAAAAATGTCAACAAAAAAAAACATGTGAACCTTCACTGGTGCAAGCTCATTGAGCTCGTTCCATATAACGGGTCACATGATATGGTTTTGTTGACATTTTTTCGCAAAATTTTGTAAAAAATTTAAATTAAAATGATAAATTTTGCTATTGTCAGCACTGAATAAAAATGCTAATTCAGTGAAAAAATGGTTGGTGGATGTTAGAAGTTCCAAAAAATCAGTTCTGATTAGTTCAAAGATAATAAACACAATGAAACACTACAATGTGTAGACTTTCAAATTCTCTATGATCAAGGAGTAGCATCAGAATGTCCTTTTTTCATAAAAGAAAAAAAAGAAAAAAAAAAGTTCTATGACATTTTCTGTAGCATACCCAGGGGCCGATCAGGACTATTTAAAATACGCTGTAGCCTTGAAGCCTATTTTTTCAATTCATGCGCCAGATTTCAATTTAAGGAGTCACACTGCTGTTTGTAACACACACTGCAAGTATGTAATTGCTCTCATCATTTTCATTTAGTACACTATAGCAAACATTAATCTTCACTGTGGTTTCTGATCAAGTCTTGGCTGCCTATTTAGGCAGCCAAGACTTGATCAGAAACCACAGTGAGGATTAATGCTTGGTAATTAAGACTTGAAGTATTAACTTAAGCACTCTACAACAATGATAAATGATAATCATATATATAATACATGTAAGAGTGTCTTTCTCGATTATCCATCGAAAGAATATCAAAATATGATCGGAGAAGTTACGTGCCTGCAGCCAACTGAGAAGCCTATTTCTGAGATTTAAGAGCCAGGTCCTGATGTTTCAGAACCAAATACGCACTGGCGCATGCCCAGGTCGGTCCCTGCATACCAGTTTGGTTGTCACGGTAAGTGATTCAGAGAGGTACAAAACATTTGCGATTAATTCACGAACACAAATAATCATTTCAGTATAGAATAAAATTTGAATATTTATAAAGGATGCTTTGAATGGAATATGATCATAAAAAAATTCAGAGACATTGTGGAGATAACAACTTTTGAAAAAAAAAAAAAAAAATTTTTTTATGAATGAATATATGAATGAATGACAATCAAAAACTGCGAAAAACAGATATATTTTTTGGTGTAACTCAAAAACAGTTGATATAAAAAATAATTCTGTAAATAGTATTAGCACTAGTTCTTTTGTAATATTTTGAAGTATTTATGAGTGTTGATGTTATTTAAATATTTCATGAAGTATTTACAGTTAAAACTAGAAGTCCTGTCACGAATAGTGCGCTTATCTAGGCTTAATTGCGCATTGGAATTGCACGCAATTGCCATATCGAATGGCATCCACAGCACGGCAGGTTTTCCTGGTTACTCATAGCAAACACAAGCAATGTTTCTGCCAATGGACCTCCGGGTTACCCGGAGGTCCATTGGCTGAAACATTGCTTGTACCCAGGCCATATGTACAGAATTGGATAGCTTTACTTGGGTCATAACGCGTATATTAACGCGCATATCAACATGCTATTTGTGCGCATTTCATGACAGGACTTCTAATTTTAACTGTAGCTGGCAGAATATCCCCCCCCCCCCCCCTCCCTCCACACAGACATGTTAACTCTCCCGGAATGCCCGGGATTCTCCCGGAATTAGCTGTCCCCTCCCGCCCGGGAGTCAATTTGGACCAAAAATCTCCCGGAAAGTCGACATACCAGACAAAAACTGAATCCACCAGCTTTTGTTTACAAAATACAAAAGCATGTGCTCTACTGTCAATGGCAAGGTCATTAAGTTTGTGTGAAACGTCACCACTTACGTAAGAACTGATGACCAATTCTCATTTCTGTCAATGGCCGTGTTGTGATTATTGCAACACGTTTGACAGGCGGATTAAATGAATTTGAGATGCAGGATAATTGCTGAAATTGATTATATATTAAAGGCACACCTTTGCTTGTATACAGGTAGCAGTCAAATCGAAAAATAAATTCCATACGTATAAAATCTTGTCCAATCGAAAAATGTGCAAAAATACGCACAAATTTATTGTGCATTTTGGATTTTACTTTCAGATAATTATAGCCAATTTTGGAGACAAACGGCTCAAACATATGAGTTGCTGCAATTTTCAATATATTGGGAAAAATTTCCGATTCGCAATTTTATAAAGCAGGCTGTGAAAAAAATTATGTTTTTGGTGAAAAAAATCTCTAAAAAGTTGGTAATTTACGGCACTTGCACGTTTTTTCATTCGTAGTGATAAATGGACAACAAAATATCCCCGAGATGTTTCGTCCTGGGCTGGCTGTGGCATAATTTTCACGTTTCACTGAAAATTGATCACCCCATTCCAAATCCCCTTCGTAAATGACCAACTACTTCCAGTGAGTAACCGGTATGGTTAGGTGGGGCGCTTGGCTTTGGAAGATCGAATGACCACAACAACCGGGCTCTGGGGTGTGCCTAAACACCACAGATCGTCGCAGGTTACCGCAGGTCGCCGCAAGTACCCATAATTACCCAAATGGATCCAAAACTTTCAACACAGCACCATAACTGATATAGTGCTGAAAAGGTTGAAAATATCTCCAAACATTTTGTGCATAAAACCATTGAAATATGGATGTCATTGGAACAAGCTCAGATGTTGGCACATGACCACATCCATATTTCTGATTTCTGTTTTTCTCTATATTTCTATGGTTTGGCTTTTGAAAGGACAAATTGTTCAAATAAAACACATTAGGGTGGAATGTTTAATGTATGTATGTGTGGGGGGGGGGGGGGGGGGGGAAACATGGAAATTATTGATGTGCTGCCCACGTGCAAAAATCTCACTGACAAGCATCCGAGTCTCACTGGGAGCTCATCAAAATCTCACTGACAGTCACCTCCAGAGGTTAACAGGTCTGGGTCACTCACCACCAGTTAGTAGAACGTTGACCTATGTTCCTTTGATGTATTGTTGTTGGGCTGTTTCCTGTTATGTGTGTGTGTGTGGGGGGAGGGGGTATTTGGTATTAATTTATATTTAAAATTGATCGATCCACACATGGTTTCTACGCGCAAAAAAAAATCTCCCTGAAAATCATGTCATCTCCCTGAAAATTTTCTTCAATCTCCCTGAAAAGAATTTTGGGAGGTTAACATGTCTGCCTCCACACACCCCAAGAATAAGGATTTCACTTTTTAGAAAAATTCCAATATCATGGAACTTTGGAAGTAATAATTGAAGGTTCGATTTTAGTTTATTAGAAAAAACTTATTTTTGTCTGGTAAATCAATATGCAGAGCTCAGTTACATTAACACTGTGTGTTAAGTAAGTAGTGGAATATAGAGATAACCAGACAGTATAGGTTTATAAAAACTAACAGCTACAATAATATGTGAGAAAGTAAGAATTTTCCTTCTTTTTTGAGTGAACGTCTGAAACGTCGGTCTACAGAATTAGACAAATTTGGCTTATTTGCTATGCCATGAAACACTTATCTAATGAAATTTAATTAAGTAAATGTATCCGTGTAAACAGAAAATCATTATTACTGTCATTTCGATCCACTTGTATGAACCTACTGTTAAAAAGATGAAAAAGATGAAGATGAGGCTTGAAAATGCAGCATATTGAAAGTACTATATGCTTCATTAGCATTGGTGTTTCAAGTCTGTTCTTCATCTTTTAGCTTTTTTAATACCACAGGGACCGACCTGGGCATGTGCCAGTGCGTATTTGGTTCTGAAACATCAGGACCTGGCTCTTAAATCTCAGAAATAGGCTTCTCAGTTGGCGCGTAACTTCTCAGATCATATTTTGATGTTCTTTCGATGGATAATCGAGAGAGACACTCTTACATGTATTATATATATGATTATCATTTATCATTGTTGTAGAATGCTTAAGTTAATACTTCAAGTCTTAATTACCAAGCATTAATCTTCACTGTGGTTTCTGATCAAGTCTTGGCTGCCTAAATAGGCAGCCAAGACTTGATCAGAAACCACAGTGAAGATTAATGTTTGCTATAGTGTACTAAATGAAAATGATGAGAGCTATTACATACTTGCAGTGCCTGTTACAAACAGCAGTGTGGCTCCGTAAATTGAAATCTGGCGCATGAATTGAAAAAATAGGCTTCGAGGCTAGAGCATATTTTAAATAGTCCTGATCGGTCCCTGCGATGGTAAATTCCGTACACGGTGGGTGTCACTTTAATATACACGGTGACCAAGAGTTATCTTTCTCGGGTGAGTAGTTGCCATTACTATTTTGATGCATTTCCACTCGCTTCGAATTTTCCAAATTTAAATTAAATAAAAATAAGAGAATTTAAGTACCAAAAATATGACTGTATATTATTGCTCCTCTTTGTCTGGATCATTTGTGTCATACGAGCTTGTAAATTGAAATTTAAAAAAAAATATTAATGTTTTTATTTCAGACTCAAAAGGCTATATAATCATGAAACCCTCGAAAAAACCCATGCTACTTTGTATCACAAGTTTTAATAACTAAGTTGTCAATTAAAAAACAATATGAATAAAGGTCCCTTTGGAGACTGCGTGATCAACTACTTCCATTAACATATTTTTTGTTCTTCATTGGCCCAGACTTTGACAAATTTTACAAAAATCACACAGACTGACTGGAAGAAAATAATGATTTTTCCATCTTCCTCGTTTCATCATATTCAACATGGACATGTGGTTTGGATAATTGCATTTTTACTTTCCTGACCTAATTGGCTAAAAAAAAAACAATGATAAGTTATGGTATATATTGTTTATTCTTTTATATCCATGTCCAAAATTGCATCCCTATTAAATGAATTTGTTAGTGATTCATCTGCATTTATTATCATAAATGATCACTCCTTCTTTTCAATTGGCCAAAACAAGATCATGCAAGTCCCTGTAACACAGAAGGTTGACCGCCAAACAGAAAAAAAGTTGGTCAGGTACTTCTAAAAATAGATTATCATAAAAACTGGAGGCTAACCAACTACACCTTCTAAAAAAATAGTTGCAATTGTCTTTTCGTAATGACTAACATTATTGCGTAATGTTAAAATGTAAAAATTTTGACAGTTTCATAAGACGTCATTTTGAGGGGTCTTCCCGTTTCGCCGATGTGATTCTAATGGGGTAGGTGTCAGTAATCTGCAGATCAAAGAAGTGCCGCGATAATTTGTTAATTTGGATGTTGGGAGATAATTTTTATCAATTTAACCCATGTACCACAGGGAAACTCACAAGTAACGACGAATTGATTGAATGTAATGTAATTTTTTTATTGATTTATCAACGCAATAAACGAGCAAGTATAATATAATAATATGAACATTTAAAGACATAAAGCACATTTTTTAAAAACCCGAATTTCGACTGAATGTAATGTAATTTTTTTATTGATTTATCAACGCAATAAACGAGCAAGTATAATATAATAATATGAACATTTAAAGACATAAAGCACATTTTTTAAAAACCCGAATTTTGACTGACTCTGTCTAAAAATAACAATAAACGAGCAAGTATAATATAATAATATGAACATTTAAAGGCATAAAGCACATTTTTTAAAAACCCGAATTTCGACTGACTCTGTCTAAAAATGACAGTGCGTCAATCTGACCTTCCCTAAAGAGTCTTTTATAATAAGATAAAGCATTGTCGATGGCACGATACTTTTTTCTTCGTGGGGCCACCTTCCCACCATGTCTCAACTGCAGAATTGTTGATTCTGTGAATGCTTGTTCTTTCTTAATGAAATCAACTAAGAAGAACAAGTTAGGATGGGTTCCGGCAATTGCCTTCTTCAACTTGCTGTGCCATCCTTCTACATGATTTGTGGTGCGAGGGCCGACAGTCTCGTGATGGTTCCACACATTGAGGTTGCTACTCTCAACCCAGTTCGTCGTGACGTAGTCTCTACCCTTAACTCATTCAGTGCTAGTGGCAACAATAGAGGTCGTACACAAAAAGAGCAAGGTTTCTTTTTGCTCCGACCTCAGGGGGAGGGGCCAGGCAGGGTCAAAAGGTCAAATACTGTCCTTTATTGTATCTCGTCCTTAATTACTCAACCGATTCCTTTTGTTTTGGGGATAGGACCTCCGGACATGATGACAGCGTTGCAAGAGCATCGTTTCATTTTGCTCAGACCACAGGGGGCGGAGCCAGTCAAAGCCGAAACTAAGTAATATCTGCAAGGTGATATCTTGCTCGTTAAAACAGATCCTAAGTACTATCTGCAAGGTTATATCGATGGTATTGTTCTCAAGTTGATGCCAAGGTATTCTGGTGACGCAAGACAAGCATTACTGATGTCAGAATAGGTTTTGGTACATAGTTGTGACCTCACAAGACTCAGTTGTAATATCAAGGGCTGACACATCGGTGAAAAATTACTCAGAATTACTCAGAACTATCAGCGGTGACGTCATGGTGTTTGGTGATGCAGGGCAAGCACTTATGACGTCAGAATGGGTTTTGGTGACCTAGTTGTGACCTCAGAAGACTCAGGCACAATATCAAGAAGTGAAACATCGGTGAAAAATTACTCAGAACTACCAGCGGTGACGTCAGTGTATTCTGGTGATGCAGGGCAAGCATTACCAACGTCAGAATAGGTTTTGGTGACCTAGTTGTGACCTCACAAGACTCAGGTATAATATCAAGGGCTGAAACATCGGTGAAAAATTACTCAGAACTACCAGCAGTGATGCCAAGGTATTCTGGTCATACAGGGCAAGCATTACGGATGTTAGAATGGGTTTTGGTGACCTAGTGGTGACCTCACAAGACTCAGGCACAATATCAAGGGGTGAAACATCGGTGAAATATGCAGGGCAACCATTACCGATGTCAGAATAGGTTTTGGTACATAGTTGTGACCTCAGAAGTCTCAGGCACAATATCAAGGGGTGAAACATCGGTGAAAAATTACTCATATCTACAAGCAGTGATGCCAAGGTATTCTGGTGATGCAAGACAAGCATCACCGACGTTAGAATGTGACCTCAGAAGACTCAGGCACAATATCAAGGGGTGAAACATCGGTGAAAAATTACTCAGAACTACCAGCGGTGACGTCAGTGTATTCTGGTGATGCAGGGCAAGCACTTATGACGTCAGAATGGGTTTTGGTGACCTAGTTGTGAACTCAGAAGACTAGGGCATAATATCAAGGGCTGAAACATCGGTGAAAAATTACTCAGAACTACCAGCGGTGACGTCAGTGTATTCTGGTGATGCAGGGCAAGCATTACTGATGTCATAATAGTTTTGGTGACGTAGTTGTGACCTCACAAGACTCGGGCATAATGTCAAGGGCTGAAACATCGGTGAAAAATTACTCGTGTCTACCAGCGGTGACGTCAGTGTATTCTGGTGATGCAGGGCAAGCATTACTGATGTCATAATCGTTTTGGTGACGTAGTTGTGACCTCACAAGACTCAGGTATAATATCAAGGGCTGAAACATCGGTAAAAAATTACTCATATCTACCAGCAGTGATGCCAAGGTATTCTGGTCATGCAGAGCAAGCATTACGTATGTTAGAATAGGTTTTGGTGACGTAGTTGTGACCTCACAAGACTCAGGTATAATATCAAGGGCTGAAACATCGGTAAAAAATTACTCATATCTACCAGCAGTGAAAAATTACTCGTGTCTACCAGCGGTGACGTCAGTGTATTCTGGTGATGCAGGGCAAGCATTACTGATGTCATAATAGGTTTTGGTGACGTAGTTGTGACCTCACAAGACTCAGGTATAATATCAAGGGCTGAAACATCGGTAAAAAATTACTCATATCTACCAGCAGTGATGCCAAGGTATTCTGGTGACGCAAGACAAGCATTACTGATGTCAGAATAGGTTTTGGTACATAGTTGTGACCTCACAAGACTCAGTTGTAATATCAAGGGCTGACACATCGGTGAAAAATTACTCAGAACTACCAGCGGTGACGTCATGGTGTTCTGGTGATGCAGGGCAAGCACTTATGACGTCAGAATGGGTTTTGGTGACCTAGTTATGACCTCAGAAGACTAGGGCATAATATCAAGGGCTGAAACATCGGTGAAAAATTACTCAGAACTACCAGCGGTGACGTCAGTGTATTCCGGTGATGCAGGGCAAGCATTACTGATGTCATAATAGGTTTTGGTGACGTAGTTGTGACCTCACAAGACTCGGGCATAATGTCAAGGGCTGAAACATCGGTGAAAAATTACTCGTGTCTACCAGCGGTGACGTCAGTGTATTCTGGTGATGCAGGGCAAGCATTACTGATGTCATAATAGGTTTTGGTGACGTAGTTATGACCTCACGAGACTCAGGTATAATATCAAGGGCTGAAACATCGGTAAAAAATTACTCATATCTACCAGCAGTGATGCCAAGGTATTCTGGTGACGCAAGACAAGCATTGCTGATGTCAGAATAGGTTTTGGTACATAGTTGTGACCTCACAAGACTCAGTTGTAATATCAAGGGCTGACACATCGGTGAAAAATTACTCAGAACTACCAGCGGTGACGTCATGGTGTTCTGGTGATGCAGGGCAAGCACTTATGACGTCAGAATGGGTTTTGGTGACCTAGTTATGACCTCAGAAGACTAGGGCATAATATCAAGGGCTGAAACATCGGTGAAAAATTATTCAGAACTACCAGCGGTGACGTCAGTGTATTCCGGTGATGCAGGGCAAGCATTACTGATGTCATAATAGGTTTTGGTGACGTAGTTGTGACCTCACAAGACTCGGGCATAATGTCAAGGGCTGAAACATCGGTGAAAAATTACTCGTGTCTACCAGCGGTGACGTCAGTGTATTCTGGTGATGCAGGGCAAGCATTACTGATGTCATAATAGGTTTTGGTGACGTAGTTATGACCTCACGAGACTCAGGTATAATATCAAGGGCTGAAACATCGGTAAAAAATTACTCATATCTACCAGCAGTGATGCCAAGGTATTCTGGTGACGCAAGACAAGCATTACTGATGTCAGAATAGGTTTTGGTACATAGTTGTGACCTCACAAGACTCAGTTGTAATATCAAGGGCTGACACATCGGTGAAAAATTACTCAGAATTACTCAGAACTATCAGCGGTGACGTCATGGTGTTTGGTGATGCAGGGCAAGCACTTATGACGTCAGAATGGGTTTTGGTGACCTAGTTGTGACCTCAGAAGACTCAGGCACAATATCAAGAAGTGAAACATCGGTGAAAAATTACTCAGAACTACCAGCGGTGACGTCAGTGTATTCTGGTGATGCAGGGCAAGCATTACCAACGTCAGAATAGGTTTTGGTGACCTAGTTGTGACCTCACAAGACTCAGGTATAATATCAAGGGCTGAAACATCGGTGAAAAATTACTCAGAACTACCAGCAGTGATGCCAAGGTATTCTGGTCATACAGGGCAAGCATTACGGATGTTAGAATGGGTTTTGGTGACCTAGTGGTGACCTCACAAGACTCAGGCACAATATCAAGGGGTGAAACATCGGTGAAATATGCAGGGCAACCATTACCGATGTCAGAATAGGTTTTGGTACATAGTTGTGACCTCAGAAGTCTCAGGCACAATATCAAGGGGTGAAACATCGGTGAAAAATTACTCATATCTACAAGCAGTGATGACAAGGTATTCTGGTGATGCAAGACAAGCATCACCGACGTTAGAATGTGACCTCAGAAGACTCAGGCACAATATCAAGGGGTGAAACGTCGGTGAAAAATTACTCAGAACTACCAGCGGTGACGTCAGTGTATTCTGGTGATGCAGGGCAAGCACTTATGACGTCAGAATGGGTTTTGGTGACCTAGTTGTGAACTCAGAAGACTAGGGCATAATATCAAGGGCTGAAACATCGGTGAAAAATTACTCAGAACTACCAGCGGTGACGTCAGTGTATTCTGGTGATGCAGGGCAAGCATTACTGATGTCATAATAGTTTTGGTGACGTAGTTGTGACTTCACAAGACTCGGGCATAATGTCAAGGGCTGAAACATCGGTGAAAAATTACTCGTCTCTACCAGCAGTGACGTCAGTGTATTCTGGTGATGCAGGGCAAGCATTACTGATGTCATAATCGTTTTGGTGACGTAGTTGTGACCTCACAAGACTCAGGTATAATATCAAGGGCTGAAACATCGGTAAAAAATTACTCATATCTACCAGCAGTGATGCCAAGGTATTCGGGTCATGCAGAGCAAGCATTACGTATGTTAGAATAGGTTTTGGTGACGTAGTTGTGACCTCACAAGACTCAGGTATAATATCAAGGGCTGAAACATCGGTAAAAAATTACTCATATCTACCAGCAGTGAAAAATTACTCGTGTCTACCAGCGGTGACGTCAGTGTATTCTGGTGATGCAGGGCAAGCATTACTGATGTCATAATAGGTTTTGGTGACGTTGTTGTGACCTCACAAGACTCAGGTATAATATCAAGGGCTGAAACATCGGTAAAAAATTACTCATATCTACCAGCAGTGATGCCAAGGTATTCTGGTGACGCAAGACAAGCATTACTGATGTCAGAATAGGTTTTGGTACATAGTTGTGACCTCACAAGACTCAGTTGTAATATCAAGGGCTGACACATCGGTGAAAAATTACTCAGAACTACCAGCGGTGACGTCATGGTGTTCTGGTGATGCAGGGCAAGCACTTATGACGTCAGAATGGGTTTTGGTGACCTAGTTATGACCTCAGAAGACTAGAGCATAATATCAAGGGCTGAAACATCGGTGAAAAATTACTCAGAACTACCAGCGGTGACGTCAGTGTATTCCGGTGATGCAGGGCAAGCATTACTGATGTCATAATAGGTTTTGGTGACGTAGTTGTGACCTCACAAGACTCGGGCATAATGTCAAGGGCTGAAACATCGGTGAAAAATTACTCGTGTCTACCAGCGGTGACGTCAGTGTATTCTGGTGATGCAGAGCAAGCATTACTGATGTCATAATAGGTTTTGGTGAAGTAGTTGTGACCTCACAAGACTCAGGTATAATATCAAGGGCTGAAACATCGGTAAAAAATTACTCATATCTACCAGCAGTGATGCCAAGGTATTCTGGTGACGCAAGACAAGCATTACTGATGTCAGAATAGGTTTTGGTACATAGTTGTGACCTCACAAGACTCAGTTGTAATATCAAGGGCTGACACATCGGTGAAAAATTACTCAGAACTACCAGCGGTGACGTCATGGTGTTCTGGTGATGCAGGGCAAGCACTTATGACGTCAGAATGGGTTTTGGTGACCTAGTTATGACCTCAGAAGACTAGGGCATAATATCAAGGGCTGAAACATCGGTGAAAAATTACTCGTGTCTACCAGCGGTGACGTCAGTGTATTCTGGTGATGCAGGGCAAGCATTACTGATGTCATAATAGGTTTTGATGACGTAGTTATGACCTCACGAGACTCAGGTATAATATCAAGGGCTGAAACATCGGTAAAAAATTACTCATATCTACCAGCAGTGATGCCAAGGTATTCTGGTGACGCAAGACAAGCATTACTGATGTCAGAATAGGTTTTGGTACATAGTTGTGACCTCACAAGACTCAGTTGTAATATCAAGGGCTGACACATCGGTGAAAAATTACTCAGAATTACTCAGAACTATCAGCGGTGACGTCATGGTGTTTGGTGATGCAGGGCAAGCACTTATGATGTCAGAATGGGTTTTGGTGACCTAGTTGTGACCTCAGAAGACTCAGGCACAATATCAAGGGGTGAAACATCGGTGAAAAATTACTCAGAACTACCAGCGGTGACGTCAGTGTATTCTGGTGATGCAGGGCAAGCATTACCAACGTCAGAATAGGTTTTGGTGACCTAGTTGTGACCTCACAAGACTCAGGTATAATATCAAGGGCTGAAACATCGGTGAAAAATTACTCAGAACTACCAGCAGTGATGCCAAGGTATTCTGGTCATACAGGGCAAGCATTACGGATGTTAGAATGGGTTTTGGTACATAGTTGTGACCTCAGAAGTCTCAGGCACAATATCAAGGGGTGAAACATCGGTGAAATATGCAGGGCAACCATTACCGATGTCAGAATAGGTTTTGGTACATAGTTGTGACCTCAGAAGTCTCAGGCACAATATCAAGGGGTGAAACATCGGTGAAAAATTACTCATATCTACAAGCAGTGATGCCAAGGTATTCTGGTGATGCAAGACAAGCATCACCGACGTTAGAATGTGACCTCAGAAGACTCAGGCACAATATCAAGGGGTGAAACATCGGTGAAAAATTACTCAGAACTACCAGCGGTGACGTCAGTGTATTCTGGTGATGCAGGGCAAGCACTTATGACGTCAGAATGGGTTTTGGTGACCTAGTTGTGAACTCAGAAGACTAGGGCATAATATCAAGGGCTGAAACATCGGTGAAAAATTACTCAGAACTACCAGCGGTGACGTCAGTGTATTCTGGTGATGCAGGGCAAGCATTACTGATGTCATAATAGTTTTGGTGACGTAGTTGTGACTTCACAAGACTCGGGCATAATGTCAAGGGCTGAAACATCGGTGAAAAATTACTCGTCTCTACCAGCAGTGACGTCAGTGTATTCTGGTGATGCAGGGCAAGCATTACTGATGTCATAATCGTTTTGGTGACGTAGTTGTGACCTCACAAGACTCAGGTATAATATCAAGGGCTGAAACATCGGTAAAAAATTACTCATATCTACCAGCAGTGATGCCAAGGTATTCGGGTCATGCAGAGCAAGCATTACGTATGTTAGAATAGGTTTTGGTGACGTAGTTGTGACCTCACAAGACTCAGGTATAATATCAAGGGCTGAAACATCGGTAAAAAATTACTCATATCTACCAGCAGTGAAAAATTACTCGTGTCTACCAGCGGTGACGTCAGTGTATTCTGGTGATGCAGGGCAAGCATTACTGATGTCATAATAGGTTTTGGTGACGTAGTTGTGACCTCACAAGACTCAGGTATAATATCAAGGGCTGAAACATCGGTAAAAAATTACTCATATCTACCAGCAGTGATGCCAAGGTATTCTGGTGACGCAAGACAAGCATTACTGATGTCAGAATAGGTTTTGGTACATAGTTGTGACCTCACAAGACTCAGTTGTAATATCAAGGGCTGACACATCGGTGAAAAATTACTCAGAACTACCAGCGGTGACGTCATGGTGTTCTGGTGATGCAGGGCAAGCACTTATGACGTCAGAATGGGTTTTGGTGACCTAGTTATGACCTCAGAAGACTAGAGCATAATATCAAGGGCTGAAACATCGGTGAAAAATTACTCAGTACTACCAGCGGTGACGTCAGTGTATTCCGGTGATGCAGGGCAAGCATTACTGATGTCATAATAGGTTTTGGTGACGTAGTTGTGACCTCACAAGACTCGGGCATAATGTCAAGGGCTGAAACATCGGTGAAAAATTACTCGTGTCTACCAGCGGTGACGTCAGTGTATTCTGGTGATGCAGAGCAAGCATTACTGATGTCATAATAGGTTTTGGTGACGTAGTTGTGACCTCACAAGACTCAGGTATAATATCCAGGGCTGAAACATCGGTAAAAAATTACTCATATCTACCAGCAGTGATGCCAAGGTATTCTGGTGACGCAAGACAAGCATTACTGATGTCAGAATAGGTTTTGGTACATAGTTGTGACCTCACAAGACTCAGTTGTAACATCAAGGGCTGACACATCGGTGAAAAATTACTCAGAACTACCAGCGGTGACGTCATGGTGTTCTGGTGATGCAGGGCAAGCACTTATGACGTCAGAATGGGTTTTGGTGACCTAGTTATGACCTCAGAAGACTAGGGCATAATATCAAGGGCTGAAACATCGGTGAAAAATTACTCAGAACTACCAGCGGTGACGTCAGTGTATTCCGGTGATGCAGGGCAAGCATTACTGATGTCATAATAGGTTTTGGTGACGTAGTTGTGACCTCACAAGACTCGGGCATAATGTCAAGGGCTGAAACATCGGTGAAAAATTACTCGTGTCTACCAGCGGTGACGTCAGTGTATTCTGGTGATGCAGGGCAAGCATTACTGATGTCATAATAGGTTTTGGTGACGTAGTTATGACCTCACGAGACTCAGGTATAATATCAAGGGCTGAAACATCGGTAAAAAATTACTCATATCTACCAGCAGTGATGCCAAGGTATTCTGGTGACGCAAGACAAGCATTACTGATGTCAGAATAGGTTTTGGTACATAGTTGTGACCTCACAAGACTCAGTTGTAATATCAAGGGCTGACACATCGGTGAAAAATTACTCAGAATTACTCAGAACTATCAGCGGTGACGTCATGGTGTTTGGTGATGCAGGGCAAGCACTTATGACGTCAGAATGGGTTTTGGTGACCTAGTTGTGACCTCAGAAGACTCAGGCACAATATCAAGGGGTGAAACATCGGTGAAAAATTACTCAGAACTACCAGCGGTGACGTCAGTGTATTCTGGTGATGCAGGGCAAGCATTACCAACGTCAGAATAGGTTTTGGTGACCTAGTTGTGACCTCACAAGACTCAGGTATAATATCAAGGGCTGAAACATCGGTGAAAAATTACTCAGAACTACCAGCAGTGATGCCAAGGTATTCTGGTCATACAGGGCAAGCATTACGGATGTTAGAATGGGTTTTGGTACATAGTTGTGACCTCAGAAGTCTCAGGCACAATATCAAGGGGTGAAACATCGGTGAAATATGCAGGGCAACCATTACCGATGTCAGAATAGGTTTTGGTACATAGTTGTGACCTCAGAAGTCTCAGGCACAATATCAAGGGGTGAAACATCGGTGAAAAATTACTCATATCTACAAGCAGTGATGCCAAGGTATTCTGGTGATGCAAGACAAGCATCACCGACGTTAGAATGTGACCTCAGAAGACTCAGGCACAATATCAAGGGGTGAAACATCGGTGAAAAATTACTCAGAACTACCAGCGGTGACGTCATGGTGTTCTGGTGATGCAGGGCAAGCACTTATGACGTCAGAATGGGTTTTGGTGACCTAGTTGTGACCTCAGAAGACTAGGACATAATATCAAGGTCTGAAACATCGGTGAAAAATTACTCAGAACTACCAGCGGTGACGTCAGTGTATTCTGGTGATGCAGGGCAAGCATTACTGATGTCATAATAGGTTTTGGTGACGTAGTTGTGACCTCACAAGACTCGGGCATAATGTCAAGGGCTGAAACATCGGTGAAAAATTACTCGTGTCTACCAGCGGTGACGTCAGTGTATTCTGGTGATGCAGGGCAAGCATTACTGATGTCATAATAGGTTTTGGTGACGTAGTTGTAACCTCACAAGACTCAGGTATAATATCAAGGGCTGAAACATCGGTAAAAAATTACTCATATCTACCAGCAGTGATGCCAAGGTATTCTGGTGACGCAAGACAAGCATTACTGATGTCAGAATAGGTTTTGGTACATAGTTGTGACCTCACAAGACTCAGTTGTAATATCAAGGGCTGACACATCGGTGAAAAATTACTCAGAACTACCAGCGGTGACGTTATGGTGTTCTGGTGATGCAGGGCAAGCACTTATGACGTCAGAATGGGTTTTGGTGACCTAGTTATGACCTCAGAAGACTAGGGCATAATATCAAGGGCTGAAACATCGGTGAAAAATTACTCAGAACTACCAGCGGTGACGTCAGTGTATTCTGGTGATGCAGGGCAAGCATTACCAACGTCAGAATAGGTTTTGGTGACCTAGTTGTGACCTCACAAGACTCAGGTATAATATCAAGGGCTGAAACATCAGTGAAAAATTACTCAGAACTACCAGCAGTGATGCCAAGGTATTCTGGTCATACAGGGCAAGCATTACGGATGTTAGAATGGGTTTTGGTGACCTAGTGGTGACCTCACATGACTCAGGCACAATATCAAGGGGTGAAACATCGGTGAAATATGCAGGGCAACCATTACGGATGTCAGAATAGGTTTTGGTACATAGTTGTGACCTCAGAAGTCTCAGGCACAATATCAAGGGGTGAAACATCGGTGAAAAATTACTCATATCTACAAGCAGTGATGCCAAGGTATTCTGGTGATGCAAGACAAGCATCACCGACGTTAGAATGTGACCTCAGAAGACTCAGGCACAATATCAAAGGGTGAAACATCGGTGAAAAATTACTCAGAACTACCAGCGGTGACGTCAGTGTATTCTGGTGATGCAGGGCAAGCACTTGTGACGTCAGAATGGGTTTTGGTGACCTAGTTGTGAACTCAGAAGACTAGGGCATAATATCAAGGGCTGAAACATCGGTGAAAAATTACTCAGAACTACCAGCGGTGACGTCAGTGTATTCTGGTGATGCAGGGCAAGCATTACTGATGTCATAATAGTTTTGGTGACGTAGTTGTGACCTCACAAGACTCGGGCATAATGTCAAGGGCTGAAACATCGGTGAAAAATTACTCGTGTCTACCAGCGGTGACGTCAGTGTATTCTGGTGATGCAGGGCAAGCATTACCGATGTCATAATCGTTTTGGTGACGTAGTTGTGACCTCACAAGACTCAGGTATAATATCAAGGGCTGAAACATCGGTCAAAAATTACTCATATCTACCAGCAGTGATGCCAAGGTATTCTGGTCATGCAGAGCAAGCATTACGTATGTTAGAATAGGTTTTGGTGACGTAGTTGTGACCTCACAAGACTCAGGTATAATATCAAGGGCTGAAACATCGGTAAAAAATTACTCATATCTACCAGCAGTGAAAAATTACTCGTGTCTACCAGCGGTGACGTCAGTGTATTCTGGTGATGCAGGGCAAGCATTACTGCATATTACTTGATATTATGCAGGGCTGAAACATCGGTGAAAAATTACTCAGAACTACCAGCGGTGACGTCAGTGTATTCCGGTGATGCAGGGCAAGCATTACTGATGTCATAATAGGTTTTGGTGACGTAGTTGTGACCTCACAAGACTCGGGCATAATGTCAAGGGCTGAAACATCGGTGAAAAATTACTCGTGTCTACCAGCGGTGACGTCAGTGTATTCTGGTGATGCAGGGCAAGCATTACTGATGTCATAATAGGTTTTGGTGACGTAGTTATGACCTCACGAGACTCAGGTATAATATCAAGGGCTGAAACATCGGTAAAAAATTACTCATATCTACCAGCAGTGATGCCAAGGTATTCTGGTCATACAGGGCAAGCATTACGTATGTTAGAATAGGTTTTGGTGACGTAGTTGTGACCTCACAAGACTCAGGTATAATATCAAGGGCTGAAACATCGGTGAAAAATTACTCAGAATTACTCAGAACTATCAGCGGTGACGTCATGGTGTTTGGTGATGCAGGGCAAGCACTTATGACGTCAGAATGGGTTTTGGTGACCTAGTTGTGACCTCAGAAGACTCAGGCACAATATCAAGGGGTGAAACTTCGGTGAAAAATTACTCAGAACTACCAGCGGTGACGTCAGTGTATTCTGGTGATGCAGGGCAAGCATTACCAACGTCAGAATAGGTTTTGGTGACCTAGTTGTGACCTCACAAGACTCAGGTATAATATCAAGGGCTGAAACATCGGTGAAAAATTACTCAGAACTACCAGCAGTGATGCCAAGGTATTCTGGTCATACAGGGCAAGCATTACGGATGTTAGAATGGGTTTTGGTGACCTAGTGGTGACCTCACAAGACTCAGGCACAATATCAAGGGGTGAAACATCGGTGAAATATGCAGGGCAACCATTACGGATGTCAGAATAGGTTTTGGTACATAGTTGTGACCTCAGAAGTCTCAGGCACAATATCAAGGGGTGAAACATCGGTGAAAAATTACTCATATCTACAAGCAGTGATGCCAAGGTATTCTGGTGATGCAAGACAAGCATCACCGACGTTAGAATGTGACCTCAGAAGACTCAGGCACAATATCAAGGGGTGAAACATCGGTGAAAAATTACTCAGAACTACCAGCGGTGACGTCAGTGTATTCTGGTGATGCAGGGCAAGCAGTTATGACGTCAGAATGGGTGTTGGTGACCTAGTTGTGAACTCAGAAGACTAGGGCATAATATCAAGGGCTGAAACATCGGTGAAAAATTACTCAGAACTACCAGCGGTGACGTCAGTGTATTCTGGTGATGCAGGGCAAGCATTACTGATGTCATAATAGTTTTGGTGACGTAGTTGTGACCTCACAAGACTCGGGCATAATGTCAAGGGCTGAAACATCGGTAAAAAATTACTTGTGTCTACCAGCGGTGACGTCAGTGTATTCTGGTGATGCAGGGCAAGCATTACCGATGTCATAATCGTTTTGGTGACGTAGTTGTGACCTCACAAGACTCAGGTATAATATCAAGGGCTGAAACATCGGTAAAAAATTACTCATATCTACCAGCAGTGATGCCAAGGTATTCTGGTCATGCAGAGCAAGCATTACGTATGTTAGAATAGGTTTTGGTGACGTAGTTGTGACCTCACAAGACTCAGGTATAATATCAAGGGCTGAAACATCGGTAAAAAATTACTCATATCTACCAGCAGTGATGCCAAGATATTCTGGTGACGCAAGACAAGCATTACTGATGTCAGAATAGGTTTTGGTACATAGTTGTGACCTCACAAGACTCAGTTGTAATATCAAGGGCTGACACATCGGTGAAAAATTACTCAGAACTACCAGCGGTGACGTCATGGTGTTCTGGTGATGCAGGGCAAGCACTTATGACGTCAGAATGGGTTTTGGTGACCTAGTTGTGACCTCAGAAGACTAGGGCATAATATCAAGGGCTGAAACATCGGTGAAAAATTACTCAGAACTACCAGCGGTGACGTCAGTGTATTCTGGTGATGCAGGGCAAGCATTACTGATGTCATAATAGGTTTTGGTGACGTAGTTGTGACCTCACAAGACTCAGGTATAATATCAAGGGCTGAAACATCGGTAAAAAATTACTCATATCTACCAGCAGTGATGCCAAGGTAGATATGAGTAATTTTTTCAGCCCTTGATATTATACCTGAGTCTTGTGAGGTCACAACTACGTCACCAAAACCTATTCTGACGTCATAAGTGCTTGCCCTGCATCACCAGAACACCCTGACGTCACCGCTGGCAGATATGAGTAATTTTTCACCGATGTTTCAGCCCTTTATATTACAACTGAGTCTTGTGAGGTCACAACTACATCACCATAACCTATTATGACATCAGTAATGCTTGTCTTGCATCACCAGAATACCTTGGCATCACTGCTGGTAGATATGAGTAATATTTCACCGATGTTTCAGCCTTTGATATTATACCTGAGTCTTGTGAGGTCACAACTACGTCACCAAAACATATTCTGGTCATACAGGGCAAGCATTACCGACGTCAGAATAGGTTTTGGTGACACAGTTGTGACCTCAGAAGACTCAGGCACAATATCAAGGGGTGAAACATCGGTGAAAAATTACTCCGAACTACCAGCGGTGACGTCAGTGTATTCTGGTGATGCAGGGCAAGCATTACCAACGTCAGAATAGGTTTTGTTGACCTAGTTGTGACTTTACAAGACTCGGGCATAATATCAAGGGCTGAAACATCGGTAAAAAATTACTCGTGTCTGCCAGTGGTGACGTCGGGGTGTTCTAGTGATGCAGGGCAAGCATTTATGACGTCAGAACAGGTTTTGGTGACGTAGTTGTGACCTCAGAAGACTCAGGCATAATATCAAGGGCTGAAACATCGGTGAAAAATTACTCGTGTCTGCCTGCGGTGACGTCAGGGTGTTTTGGAGATGCAGAGCAAGCACTACCAACGTCAGAATAGGTTTGGTGACCTAGTTGTGACTTTACAAGACTCGGGCATAATATCAAGGGCTGAAACATCGGTGAAAAATTACTCATATCTACCAGCAGTGACGCCAAGGTATTCTGGTCATACAGGGCAAGCATCACCGACGTTAGAATAGGTTTTGGTGACCTAGTTGTGACTTTACAAGACTCGGGCACAATGTCAAGGGCTGAAACATTGGTGAAATATTACTCAGAACTACCAACGGTGACGTCAGGGAATTCTTGTGATGCAAGACAAGCATTACTGATGTCATAATAGGTTTTGGTGATGTAGTTGTGACCTCACAAGACTCAGTTGTAATATAAATGCTGAAACATCGGTGAAAAATTACTCAGAACTACCAGCGGTGACGTCAGGGTATTCTAGTCATACATGGCAAGCACTTATGACGTCAGAATAGGTTTTGGTACCCTAGTGGTGACCTAGTTGTGACCTCACAAGACTCGGGCATAATGTCAAGGGCTGAAACATCGGTGAAAAATTACTCGTGTCTACCAGCGGTGACGTCAGTGTATTCTGGTGATGCAGGGCAAGCATTACTGATGTCATAATAGGTTTTGGTGACGTAGTTATGACCTCACGAGACTCAGGTATAATATCAAGGGCTGAAACATCGGTAAAAAATTACTCATATCTACCAGCAGTGATGCCAAGGTATTCTGGTGACGCAAGACAAGCATTACTGATGTCAGAATAGGTTTTGGTACATAGTTGTGACCTCACAAGACTCAGTTGTAATATCAAGGGCTGACACATCGGTGAAAAATTACTCAGAATTACTCAGAACTATCAGCGGTGACGTCATGGTGTTTGGTGATGCAGGGCAAGCACTTATGACGTCAGAATGGGTTTTGGTGACCTAGTTGTGACCTCAGAAGACTCAGGCACAATATCAAGGGGTGAAACATCGGTGAAATATGCAGGGCAACCATTACGGATGTCAGAATAGGTTTTGGTACATAGTTGTGACCTCAGAAGTCTCAGGCACAATATCAAGGGGTGAAACATCGGTGAAAAATTACTCATATCTACAAGCAGTGATGCCAAGGTATTCTGGTGATGCAAGACAAGCATCACCGACGTTAGAATGTGACCTCAGAAGACTCAGGCACAATATCAAGGGGTGAAACATCGGTGAAAAATTACTCAGAACTACCAGCGGTGACGTCAGTGTATTCTGGTGATGCAGGGCAAGCACTTATGACGTCAGAATGGGTTTTGGTGACCTAGTTGTGAACTCAGAAGACTAGGGCATAATATCAAGGGCTGAAACATCGGTGAAAAATTACTCAGAACTACCAGCGGTGACGTCAGTGTATTCTGGTGATGCAGGGCAAGCATTACTGATGTCATAATAGTTTTGGTGACGTAGTTGTGACCTCACAAGACTCGGGCATAATGTCAAGGGCTGAAACATCGGTGAAAAATTACTCCTGTCTACCAGCGGTGACGTCAGTGTATTCTGGTGATGCAGGGCAAGCATTACTGATGTCATAATCGTTTTGGTGACGTAGTTGTGATCTCACAAGACTCAGGTATAATATCAAGGGCTGAAACATCGGTAAAAAATTACTCATATCTACCAGCAGTGATGCCAAGGTATTCTGGTCATGCAGAGCAAGCATTACGTATGTTAGAATAGGTTTTGGTGACGTAGTTGTGACCTCACAAGACTCAGGTATAATATCAAGGGCTGAAACATCGGTAAAAAATTACTCATATCTACCAGCAGTGAAAAATTACTCGTGTCTACCAGCGGTGACGTCAGTGTATTCTGGTGATGCAGGGCAAGCATTACTGATGTCATAATAGGTTTTGGTGACGTAGTTGTGACCTCACAAGACTCAGGTATAATATCAAGGGCTGAAACATCGGTAAAAAATTACTCATATCTACCAGCAGTGATGCCAAGGTATTCTGGTGACGCAAGACAAGCATTACTGATGTCAGAATAGGTTTTGGTACATAGTTGTGACCTCACAAGACTCAGTTGTAATAAATTACTCATATCTACAAGCAGTGATGCCAAGGTATTCTGGTGATGCAAGACAAGCATCACCGACGTTAGAATGTGACCTTAGAAGACTCAGGCACAATATCAAGGGGTGAAACATCGGTGAAAAATTACTCAGAACTACCAGCGGTGACGTCAGTGTATTCTGGTGATGCAGGGCAAGCACTTATGACGTCAGAATGGGTTTTGGTGACCTAGTTGTGAACTCAGAAGACTAGGGCATAATATCAAGGGCTGAAACATCGGTGAAAAATTACTCAGAACTACCAGCGGTGACGTCAGTGTATTCTGGTGATGCAGGGCAAGCATTACTGATGTCATAATAGTTTTGGTGACGTAGTTGTGACAGCCAGCCCTATATGTATCATGAGATCTCGGAATATCAAATCATGAAACTGATTATGTGGTGAGATTAGGGTCCTGCGAATAGCGAATATTCAATTTGATAAACGTCGAGGGTGAAATTATAGTGTAATATAATTATTAAATAATCAGAAGTTACACACACGGGTCTGAAATACTGAACAACATTCCCCCCCCCCCCCCCCCCCCACGGCGACTCAAACTCTTTAATAACTAGTGATTGATTTGTTTATTTGTGTTTAAAAATGCCCACATGTGATGTGTATCTGTTGATGTGGGTCACAGCACTGTTACCTACGCCATAGACTTTACCACATGAGCAAGAGTACACCAAGTTATAGTTCTTCAAATAGAACCGTATCAAAGTTGATGGGAGCATCTCCCAAAGTTCCATTTCACCAAATTTCCCACCTCTTCGGTCTTGAACATATTGGTGACCATCCTGGCAACGCATTTGGAAGAGTTTGTTAATGTCCAATAATGTTGGATTAGCCAAGAATTTTCTCGGCCAATTCTTTAATGTCTTCAGCCTCCTCCTCCCCCACCTCTTCATTGTCACTGGCCTCCGCCTCTCCCATTTCTTCCTCCTCCTCCCCTTCACCTTCCTGGTTGTTGCTGATACTGTTCAACTTCTCCCTGGCATGTTCCTGAAAACAACAATTCCCCCCCCCCCCGGCGACTCAAATTATTTGTGTTTAAAAATGCCCACATGTGATGTGTATCTGTTGATGTGGGTCACAGCACTGTTCCCTACGCCATAGACTTTACCACATGAGCAAGAGTACACCAAGTTATAGTTCTTCAAATAGAACCGTATCAAAGATGATGGGAGCATCTCCCAAAGTTCCATTTCACTAAATTTCCCACCTAGAGCAACCAAAATAGCTTACGACATATGCCCCATATATATAAAGTCACATACCAAATTTGAAATGAATCGGCCATGCAGGAGCTGAGAAAAGTGTGACGAAAATTTTCACTATGTTCAATATAGGGAAAAACGGCTAAGTCCCGCCAAACAGGAAGTTAACCCTTTGCACTCTGTTGTCAAATCTCCTAATTTTGTCATCCGGCGTTATCTGCCCTTGAAATATCAGAAATTCAGCAATTTAGATTGTACCATACACTATGGTGAATACAGGTTTAATTCATTGTAGCCTGTTTGCCAGAGCTCTATGAGCTCTGGCAAACAAGCTACAATGAATTAAACACAGGGTAGGAGATTTTAGGTGAAAAAGTACTGGTTGCCTCAATTTTTGTTTAGCAGTTTTCATGCTTTTCATGGAAGAGACCCATTTTCCAAAGAAATTTGCATGCTAATAACAGGGCTTTCAGTAATACTAGATATGCAATTAACAGGGCAAATTTAGATTGATTGAATGGCAAAAGGTTTGAGATAAGGAAAATATATGCAAATAACAGGGATATGCCATTAACCAGAATGCAATTAAGTGGGATCTACTGTGGAAAACCCACCTTAGCCGCCTTCAGACTATTCAGACTCAGGTATAATATCAAAGGCTGAAATATCGGTGAAATATTACTCATATCTACCAGCAGTGATGCCAAGGTATTCTGGTGATGCAAGACAAGCATTACTGATGTCATAATAGGTTTTGGTGACCTAGTTGTGAGTTTACAAGACTCGAGCATAATATCAAAGGCTGAAACATCGGTGAAATATTACTCAGAACTACCAGCGGTGACGTCGGTAATGCTTGCCCTGTATGACCAGAATTCCCTGACGTCACCGCTGGTAGTTCTGAGTAATATTTCACCGATGTTTCAGCCTTTGATATTATACCTGAGTCTTGTGAGGTCACAACTACGTCACCAAAACCTATTCTGGTCATACAGGGCAAGCATTACGGATGTTAGAATGGGTTTTGGTGACCTAGTGGTGACCTCAGAAGACTGATATTATGCCCGAGTCTTGTAAGGTCACAACTAGGTAACCAAAACCTATTCTGACGTCGGTAATGCTTGCCCTGCATCACCAGAAAAACCTGAGTAATTTTTCACCGATGTTTCACCCCTTGATATTATGCCTGAGTCACAACTAGGTCACCAAAACCGCTGGTAGTCCTGAGTAATTTTTCACCCATGTTTCAGCCTTGATATATGAAAGCCCTATCCCCTACAGTGCAATAGTTATGGCCAATGTTAAAGTTTTTCATATGTAGGTCAAAGGTCACGGTCACATGATCAGAAATTTTGGTACCAACGGATAGGTCTTGTCACAGGGAACCCACTTGTGAAATATGAAAGCCCTATCCCCTACAGTGCAATAGTTATGGCCAATGTACATTCCCATAACAATAAATATCAGACAAAACATGCTGAATGATTATGCATTTATTTATTATGACAAAGGTTAAAACAATCCCATTAACCTTTTGTCGAAAATTAGTTTAGATATTGTAAGTATAGCCATTTTAACAAATTTTCAGTTTACATATTAAAAATAACGAATTGCGACCTTTAAACTAGTGTATCTAACTCAAAACACGTCCAAACATTTTTTTGAATGTCCCGTTTTAATGTCAGCATTATTCTCTTTCAAAATATACCTGTTTTTAAGTGGTAAAACGTGTCGAAGTCAAAGAAAATTCAACAAATGTTATTATATTACACATACTCGTAATATAGTTTTCCTATATAACGCATATCCGTAATATTGTATATTACGTATTTTCGTAATATAATTTTAGCTACGTTATAGTCTTTACCACATGAGCAAGAGTACACCAAGTTATAGTTCTTCAAATAGAACCGTATCAAAGATGATGGGCGCATCTCCCAAGACGTCTCATCGGTGAAAAATTACTCAGAACTACCAGCGGTGACGTCACCCCTGGCAGATATGAGTAATTTTTCACCGATGTTTCAGCCCTTGATATTATACCTGAGTCTTGTGAGGTCACAACTACGTCACCAAAACCTATTCTGACGTCATAAGTGCTTGCCCTGCATCACCAGAACACCCTGACGTCACCGCTGGCAGATATGAGTAATTTTTCACCGATGTTTCAGCCCTTTATATTACAACTGAGTCTTGTGAGGTCACAACTACATCACCAAAACCTATTATGACATCAGTAATGCTTGTCTTGCATCACCAGAATACCTTGGCATCACTGCTGGTAGATATGAGTAATATTTCACCGATGTTTCAGCCTTTGATATTATACCTGAGTCTTGTGAGGTCACAACTACGTCACCAAAACCTATTCTGGTCATACAGGGCAAGCATTACCGACGTCAGAATAGGTTTTGGTGACACAGTTGTGACCTCAGAAGACTCAGGCACAATATCAAGGGGTGAAACATCGGTGAAAAATTACTCAGAACTACCAGCGGTGACGTCAGTGTATTCTGGTGATGCAGGGCAAGCATTACCAACGTCAGAATAGGTTTTGTTGTCCTAGTTGTGACTTTACAAGACTCGGGCATAATATCAAGGGCTGAAACATCGGTGAAAAATTAGTCGTGTCTGTCAGCGGTGACGTCAGGGAATTCTGGTCATACTGGGCAAGTATTACCGACATCAGAATGGGTTTTGGTGACCTAATTGTAACCTTAGAAGACTAGGGCATAATATCAAGGGCTGAAACATCGGTGAAAAATTACTCAGAACTACCAGCGGTGACGTCAGGGTATTCTGGTCATACAGGGCAAGCATTACGGATGTTAGAATGGGTTTTGGTGACCTAGTGGTGACCTCAGAAGACTGATATTATGCCCGAGTCTTGTAAGGTCACAACTAGGTAACCAAAACCTATTCTGACGTCGGTAATGCTTGCCCTGCATCACCAGAATAACCTGAGTAATTTTTCACTGATGTTCAACAATTTATATTGTGATTGACAGAGCTCATTGAGCTCTGTCAATCACAATATAAATTGTTGAAGCTTTGGCAACATTAGGAGAGATAACTATAAGTATGAATTGATGAATATGTCAAGAAATCTCGACATAAGAGTGCATAGGGTTGAGGCCAACTTTTTCGGACAAACAAGTGGTCCTAAAGGACCGATGATCTCTCAACAGAGGTTCTAGCTATGCAGATATGTTACAGATATGTTACTACAGACGTTGATGCAGTAGGCTGCTAAACTTGGACAGCCAGCCCTATATGTATCATGAGATCTCGGAATATCAAATCATGAAACTGATTATGTGGTGAGATTAGGGTCCTGCGAATAGCGAATATTCAATTTGATAACCGTCGAGGGTGAAATTATAGTGTAATATAATTATTAAATAATCAGAAGTTACACACACGGGTCTGAAATACTGAACAACATCCCCCCCCCCCCCCCCCCCCTGGCGACTCAAACTCTTTAATAACTAGTGATTGATTTGTTTATTTGTGTTTAAAAACGCCCACATGTGATGTGTATCTGTTGATGTGGGTCACAGCACTGTTACCTACGCCATAGACGTTACCACATGAGCAAGCGTACACCAAGTTATTATAGTTCTTCAAAAAGAACCGTATCAAAGTTGATGGGAGCATCTCCCAAAGTTCCATTTCACCAAATTTCCCACCTCTTCGGTCTTGAACATATTGGTGACCATCCTGGCAACGCATTTGGAAGAGTTTGTTGATGTCCAATAATGTTGGATTAGCCAAGATATTCTCGGCCAATTCTTTAATGTCTTCAGCCTCCTCCTCCCCCACCTCTTCATTGTCACTGGCCTCCGCCTCTCCCATTTCTTCCTCCTCCTCCCCTTCACCTTCCTGGTTGTTGCTGATACTGTTCAACTTCTCCCTGGCATGTTCCTGAAAACAACAATTCACAGTTTTCAGACCTAGCCAAATACTGTCGGACACTGGACAATGACAGCTACACCTGTGTCCAATAACAAATAGTTGGACAAATTGATGAAATTTGTTTGCTTAGATAGTGGTGTGTTTAGAGATACAACAACACAAAATATAATGCTTTAAAATAAGGGGAAACTAATTTAATGATAACATTCTAATTATTTATAGTTATTTTTTTTAATCTGTTGTTTTTTTCCCCTTTTTTCTGTATATATTACAGAAATGAAGGGTTTTATATTAAATTCATCATAATGCTATGTACCAGCATAGTGTGTGGGACTGACAGCTCCATGTCATGTGTTATCATAATGCTGGAGGCAGCTAGGGTAAGCTGAGTTAAGCACCATTGAGAAGGGTTAGTGCTTGGATCGGTGACCACATGGTTTTGAAGGCCATTGATTAACATTTTGGTGTAACAAAGTATTTCAATTTAAAACACTTTCTAAGCAGTTAGAATAGTATTTTTTTCTGGTTTTTAAAAAGAAAGTGAACTAGATTTTTTGATTTCTAGAAATCAAGAGATTCACCTATTTTGATTTTTTAGTTTTCTTTGAAGCATCATCAAATTTGATGACTTTGGGATCATTTGTATGTCTAGTTTTCGAGCTTCGATTAATTTAAAGTCGCGTTAAGTATTTGTTTCCGTGAACATTACAGAACAGGATGAAATGACAGCCTCATGACTACCACTTTTCTAATTCAAATGCAAAACAGTAGCGTCAACTATTTATATAGAACTTTTGTTGGAATGTGTGAATGATTACAATGCATTTTCAGGGTAGAACAAATAACCAAATATAGCTTCATATGAAAAAAAATGTATGGAAAAGAATCTCTGTTGTGCATTGTTTTTTGGGCTTGAATGCACTGTCATAACAGAAGGATTAGAAAATACGTTATAAACAAAAATATGTGTCATATTAGTGCTTGATCTTGTCATGCAGGGGGGGCAGTAGCAAATACCTTTCCTTTTCTGGGAAATGGCCCTCCAAAATGTATGTTTGGAAATGATTTGCAGGATTTGAGGCTTCAAAACTGGGAAAGGGTTAAAACTTTCAAAATAAATTAAAGAAGAAAATTTGTTCTCACTTAAGTGCGTAATATTGTCACACAGGCCACAGCAACAAAATATTTTCCCTTTTCTAAAACATGGACAGAAATTCTCTTCTGGAAATGATTTTCAAGATTTGACGGTTCAAAATGGGACAAGGGTTAAACTTTGAAAATAGGTCATAGAAGAAAAATTGTTGCCACATAAGTGCTTGATCCTGTAAGGGAGACCACAGTACAAAAAATAGTTTTCCTTTCTTGAAAATGGTTCTTGAAAATTCACTTCTGGAAAAGATTTGCAAGATTTGAAGCCCCAAAATTGGTCAAGAGTTAAGCCTTTCAAAATAGGTTATAAAGAAAAATTGTTCTCACATCTGTGGTTCATCTTGTCATGCAAGCTGCATTTGCAAAATATTTTTCCTTTTCTAGAAAATTACTCTCGAAAATGGCCGAAAATGCACTTTGGGAAATAATTTGCAGGGTTTGAGGTTTCAGGACTGAGCAAGGATCAGCTTTTTGAAAATGTGTTCTAGAAGAAACATTTTCCCTACACACGTGCTTTATCTTGTCATGTGGGCAGAAGTAGCAAAATATTTTTCGTGCTCCAAGAAATGACCCTCAAATATGGTCCAGAAAGCAGTTTTGAAAACAGTCCTCAAATTTGTGGCTTCAAAACTGGTAAGGGTTAAAACTTTGAAGATACATTAGTGAAGCAAAATTGTTCCCACATAAGTAATCTATCGCATCATGCACGCTATTATTACAAAATTTTTATCAAATTCCAGAAGATCGCTCTCTCAAATGGCACAAAATGTAATTTTTTAAATGGTTTTGACATTTGAGGTTTAAAAAATGTGTGAGGGTTAAAACTTAGAATATCAGTTACAGAAGCAAAATTGTCCCTACATAAGTGTTCTGTTGCTTCATGCTGGCCTTTATAACAAAATATTCATCCAGTACTGTACCAGGATATTGGGATATTGCCCTTGGAAAAGGTACAAAATGCAATTTTTGAAATGGTTCTAACCATTTGAGGTTTCAAAAATGGGTGAGGATTAAAACGTTGAATATAAGTTATGCAAGAAAATTTGTTCCTACATGTGTGATCTATTGCTTCACGTGGATTTTTATAACAAAATATTGATCCAGTATCAGAACATCACTCTCGAAAAAGGCACAAAATGCAATTTTAGAAATGGCTGACATTTGACACTTCAAAGATGGGTGAGGGTTAAAACTTTAAATATAACTTATAGAAGCCGAATTGTTCCCACATAAGTGCTTGAGCGCTTCATGCAAGCATTTACAACAAAATATTTATTCAGTTCCTGAATCTCACTCTCGAAAAGTGGCACAAAATGCAATTTTGAAAATGGTTTCGACATTTGAGGACTCAAAAATGGTTGAGGCTTAAAACTTTGAATATAAGTTATAGAAGCAAAATGGTTTCCATTAAAGTGTTCTATCGCTTCATGCAGACAGTTGTAACAAAATATTCATCCAGCTCCAGAACATCGCTCTCGAAAATGGCACAAAAAGCAATTTTGGAAAAGGTTATGACATTTGTGGCTTCAAAAATGGGTGAGGGTTAAAATTTTGAATATAAGTTATAGAAGCAAAATTGTTTCCACATAAATGCTCCATTGCCTCATGCAACCATTTATAACAAAATATTTACCCATTTCCAGAACACCGCTCTCGAAATGTTCTACAAAATGCAACTTGGGAAAGTGTTCTGACATTTGAGGTTTCAAAAATGGGTGAGGGTTAAAACTTTGAATATATGGTATGAAAGAAAAAATGTCTACAAATGAGTGTTCCATCGCTTCATGCAGACCGTTGTAATAAAATGTTGTTCCAGTTCCAGAAATCTGCTCTTGAAAATGGCACTAAATTCAATTTTAGAAATGGTTGTCACATTCGAGGCTGCAAAAATGGGTGAGGGTTAGAACTTTGAATATAAGATATAGAAGAAAAATTATTCCCACATCAGTGCTCGATCACTTCATGCAGGCATTTGTAACAAAATATTTATTCAGTTCCTGAACCCCAACTCTTGAAAAGTGGCACAAAATGCATTTTAGAAAATAGTTTCGACATTTGAGGTTTCAAAAATGGGTGAGGGTTGAGACTTTGAATATAAGTTATAGAAGCAAAATGATTTCCACAGAAGTGTTCTATCGTTTCATGCAGACCGTTGTAACAAAATATTCATTCAGTTCCAGAACATCGCGCTCGAAATGGCACAAAATGCAATTTTGGAAAAGGTTCTGACATTTGAGGCTTCAAAAATGGGTGAGGGTTAAAATTCTGAATATAAGTTATAGAAGCAAAATTGTTTCCACATAAGTGCTTTATCGCTTCATGCAGCCATTTATAACAAAATATTGATCCATTTCCAGAACACTGCTCTCGAAATATGGTACAAAATGCAATTTGGGAAATGGTTCTGACATTTGAGGTTTCAATATGGGTGAGGGTTAAAACTTTGAATATAAGGCATAAAAGAAAAATGTCCACAGATGAGTGTTCCATTGCTTCATGCAGACTGTCGTAATAAATGCTGTTCCAGTTCCAGATATCTGCTCGTGAAAATGGCCCAGAATTCATTTTTTTAAATGGTTGTCAAATTCGAGGCTTCAAAAATGGGTGAGGGTTAAAACTTTGAATATACAGTATAAAAGAAAAATTGTTTAATAATGAATGCTCAGTCTGTTCATGAAGGCTGTTGTAGCAAAAAGTTATTCTAGTTCCAGAACATTGCTCAAGAAAATGGCCCAAACTGTAATTTTTAAAATGGTTGTTGTATTTGAGGCTTCAAAAATGGGTGAGGGTTAAAACTTAGAATAAAATTTATAGAAGCAAAATTGTTCCCACATCAGTGCTTGATCGCTTCATGCAGGCATTTACAACAAAATATTTATTCTGTTCGTGAACCTTACTCTCAAAAAGTGGCACAAAATGCATTTTAGAAAATAGTTTCGACATTTGAAGATTCAAAAATGGGTGAGGGTTAAAACTTTGAATATAGGTTATAGAAGCGAAATGGTTTCCACATACATATTCTGTCGCTTCATGCAGACAGTTGTAGGAAAATATTCATCCAGTTCCAGAAAGTTGCGCTCGAAAATAACACAAAATGCAATTTGGGAAAAGGTTCTGTTATTTGAGGCTTCAAAAATGGGTAAGGGTTAAACTTTTGAATATAAGTTCTAGAAGCAAAATTGTTTCCACATAAGTGCTCTATTGCTTCATGCAGCCATTTATAACAAAATATTGATCTATTTCCAGAACACCGCTCTCGAAATGTGGTACAAAATGCAATTTGGGAAATGGTTCTGACATTTGAGGTTTCAAAAATGGGTAAGGGTTAAAACTTGGAATATAAGGTATAAAAGAAAAAATGTCCACAAATGAATGTGCCATCCCCTCATGCAAGCCGTTGTAATAAAATGTTGTTCCAGTACCATGTATCTGCTCTTGAAAATGGCCCAAAATGCAATTTTAGAAATGGTTGTCACATTCGAGGCTTCAAAAATGGATGAGGGTTAAAATTTGAATATAAAGTATAGAAAAAAAAATTTAATAATGAATGCTCAATCCGTTCATGAAGGCTGTTGTAGCAAAAAGTTTTTCTAGTTTCAGAAAATTGCTCCTGAAAATGGCCCAAACTGTAATTTTAAGAAATGGTTGTCACATTAGAGGATTCAAAAATGGGTGAGGGTTAAAACTTTGAATATAAGTTATGGAAGCAAAATGGTTTCCACAGAAGTGTTCTATCACTTTATGCAGACCGTTGTAACAAAATATTCATCCAGTTCCAGAACGTCGCGCTTGAAAATGGCACAAAATGCAATTTTGGAAAAGGTTCTGACATTTGAGGCTTCAAAAATGGGTGAGGGTTAAAATTTTGAATATAAGTTAAAGAAGCAAAATTGTTTCCACATAAGTGGGCTATTGCTTCATGCAGCCATTTATAACAAAATATTGATCCATTTCCAGAACACCACTCTCGAATTGGGTACAAAATGCAATTTGGGAACTGGTTCTGACATTTGAGGTTTAAAAAATGGGTGAGGGTTAAAACTTTAAATATAAGGTATGAAAGAAAAAATGTCCACAAATAAATGTTTCATTGCTTCATACAGACTGTTGTAATAAATGCTGTTCCAGTTCCAGATATCTGCTCTTGAAAATGGCCCAAAATGAGATTTCAAAAATGGTTGTCACATTTGAGGCTTCAAAAATGGGTGGAGGTTAAAACTTTGAATATGAGGTATCGAAGAAAAATTGTTCAATAATGAATACTCAATCCGTTCATGAATGCTGTTCTAGCAAAAAGTTAATTTACTTTCAGAAAATTGCTCATGAAAATGGCCCAAACTGTAATTTTAAGAAATGGTTGTCACATTTGAGGCTTCAAAAATGGGTGAGGGTTAAAACTTTGTATATAACTTATAGAAGCAAAATTGTTCCCTCATCAGTGCTTGATCCCTTCATGCAGGCATTTACAACAAAATGCTTATTCAGTTCCTGAGCCTCACTCTTAAAAAGTGCACAAAATACATTTTAGAAAATAGTTCCAACATTTGAGGCTTGAAAAATGGGTGAAGGTTAAAACTTTGAATATAAGTTATAGAAGCGAAATGGTTTCCACATAAGTGTTCTATCGCTTCATGCAGACCGTTGTAACAAAATGTTCATCCAGTTTCCGAACGTTGCGCTCGAAAATGGCATGAAATGCAATTTTGGAAAAGGTCCTGACATTTGAGGCTTCAAAAATGGGTGAGGGTTAAAATTTTGAATATAAGTTATAGAAGCAAAATTGTTTCCACATAAGTGTTCTATCGCTTCATGCAGCCATTTATAACAAAATATTGATCTATTTCCAGAACACCACTCTCGAAATGTGGTACAGAACGCAATTTGGGAAATGGTTCTGACATTTGAGGTTCCAAAAATGGGTGTAGGTTATAACTTTGAATATAAGGTATAAAAGAAAAAGTGTACCCAAATGGGTGTTCCATTGCTTCATGCAGGCCGTTATAATAAAATGTTGTTCCAGTTTCTGAAATTTGCTCTTGAAAATGGCCGAAAATGCAATTTTAGAAATGGTTGTCACATTCAAGACTTCAAAAATGGGTGAGGGTTAAAACTCTGAATATAAGGTATAGAAGAAAAATTGTTTGATAATGAATGCAGACTCCTGTCATGGAGACTGTTGCAACAAAATGTTGTTTTAGTTCCAGAAAATTGCTCTTGAAAATAGCCGAAAATAAAATTTGAAGAAATGAGTGTCACATTCGACGCTTCAAAAATGGGTGAGGGTTAAAACTTTGAATATAAGGTATAGAAGAAAAAATGTTCCCACATAAGGCCTCGATCTTGTCATGCTAGCCATTTTGGCAGAATAGAGTACCTGTTCGAGAAAATCACTCTTGAAAATGACCTAAAATGCAATTTTAGCAGCATTTTTTGGCAAAACGGGGTTAACTACATTATAACGGACCTTGGATTCGGATGTGTCATGTTATTTCACAGATTTGATGAGAAAATCAGGAAAATCGTACATGGCGTTTTTGAGATTTATATGAATATGTTGCATTTTGGGCACATTTTCTGCATTTTTCTGTGGCTTTGGCAGGAAAGGGTAAACAGTTGAAACCGCCAAACACGCGGTAGCGAGATGTCATAAATATCTAAGCGCATGTCGAATCTCAGAACAATCGCTTCAGCGGTTTCCAAGATTTGGGCCGGACAAGAATCATGGCAGAAAAAAAAAAACAAAAAAAAACAAAAAAAACAAAAAAGAAAAAAAAAAAAAAAAAAAAAGAAAAAAAAGAACACAAAGCAATATCAAGAGATTCACCTATTTTAAAAATAGGTGAATCTAATAATAAGGTTATTTTAGATATGATGTTTGATGTAAAGGTGCCTACTGCTATTTGTTCAGTAAAACAATTTTATGTCCAGTAAAGTAAAAAACTTACTGGACATATGGTGTCCAGTAAAACCTTGCTGTGTCTGGTAAACAAAAAAGTTTATCGGTCATTGTGTCCAGTAACACCTCCAGAGATTTGGGTAGGACTGCAGTTTGAGTGACCTCCCAGCATCAGGCCAAAATAAAAATAACTTTGTTTCCCGCTTACCTCCCTAAGCTGGTTTTCAAACCCCCTGCTAGAATGTTTTTTGAGACCTTCAAAAAAATTATTTTTGCCATTTTCTTCTGTTTTGACATGTTATTTTTGGAAAATGTAAAAAAAAACAAACTTCCTCCCCACTGGATTTTGTTATCCCCATGAGGTCAACAACATTTTTTTGTTATATGTTGGGCTGAAACATCATAATTATTAGGCAATGAAACATGTGGAAAACCCACCTTAGCCGCCTTCAGACTATTCCGCCATCTTTGATTGTTTTTCTTTGGTGCCCTCAGATTGACAGCTGGCTTTAACTTTGAAACATGGATCAGTTTCGTGATCATGTTTGGGTCATGTCCCGGGTCAAAGAAACACACCTCTGCTTCCATGTCACCATCATCTATCTCCTTCATTAACTGAAAGTAGAATGATATAGAATGGGTTATTGAGAATAGGAGGACTCATTTACTTTAATATATATTTATTTTTTGTTATGTTTTGTTGACTTTTACAGACTTTGGTCAATACGGTCAAATTGTACTTTGAGGGGTGGCAACCTACTGATACAATACCACTCAACGCCTGTGGATCCTTCGGGAATTCCTCAGGGTCACACAAGACGTCGACAGCAGCTTCTAATTGAACAGGAATCTGGGGGTTCATCTGATCCCGAGTCCTTGCCAGCACCTGATCCAGTGTCAATCCTGGCAAGCGGAAACTTTTCCGAACTCTGTTCAGATGAAAGTGAGAGTCTATAGCTATGGGGTCTCTCACTTTACCAGTGGCTGTCACCTTCAGAGTCACTGGGTCCATTTTCCTTTCAAATTCGAATGGACCCGAGGAATCCACCACAGAAGAGCTTCCCGAATCGGTCGGCCACTTCTGCTTCAATTGTGGAGCCCCCTGTTTCTCTGCAGTAATTTTTAAAGTCACCGGGTCCATTTTTCTTTTTATTATGGGACTTTGGGGTTCCCCAACAGAAGAGCGTCCCGTATCGGTCAGCCACTTCTGTTTTGATGGTGGGCCCCCTTGTTTTTTGCGCCCCTCTTCTCAGGTGACTTAGACTTGGAAATTTCAGGTTTCGACACTGTTGCAGCTGCACCTGGGTTTCCCCTTGATGCAACTTCTATGACAAGGTCCGACCAGGCTTCAGGAGCAGGGGGTACTGCACTTCCGGTTTCCGTCGGCGCCACCTCCTCAGCAGCGACCGCCGAGATTATCCAGGCAGCAGCAACCAGTCCATCCTCAGTTTCATGAGGATAATCCAGCTGTGCCGCCCTAACCTGAGCAGTCAACCACTCTTCTGCCCCAATCTCACCCTTACGAGCCCTACTCACCAGCATCTTCACCTGCCAAGTGGACACCTTTGTCTTCATGAAGGTGCTCTGAACCCTAAGACTGACCTGGTTCAGAACAAGGCATACCACCTTCCAGTGGAACAAACAAGAAACTGTATTTAATTGTTCCATTTGGATACCTTCAGGAGGAAGGGCGATACCTAGATCCCCAGAAATGGCCTTCATGGTTAGCTCATAACCACTACTAGGGACCAGGTCTTTTAAAAGCTCTGACTTGGTAGACAATTCTATGGCCCTTAAATGTTTTAATAATTTTGTTAGAATCACCAAGTCAGATGATTTCTCTTCTAGCCCTAACACGGTTCTAGCCAGCAGAACCATGTCATGCACCATTTTAACCCTAAGAGGCTTTGGAGTGGTGATTCCAAATTCAATCCACCAAGTTGGTGGGAAGTGAGTCCCTGAAAAGTGCCTCTGTATATCCGTTTTGAATTCCATGGCGCACGTTTCCAGGGGACAAACTCTCACCACTTTAGGTTTGGAACCCTGTTTGGCCTCCCTCAAGGGCTCCGCACCTTTTTGTGCCTCTTTGGTTACCTTGCCCTTTGCTAACTTTTGGGCCTTCCTCATTTTTATAGATTTTCTCTGGCTTCCGGATTTTGAACCCTCTAGGCCAGTCCTCGAGGTGTCCTTCGACTTGATCTTGCTCTGAGACAGCTGAGCAGACATCAGCTTGGTCTGTTCCCCTCCGGTATTCGTCAGAGAACCTTTGACCACAGACATCTGTTTGCCGAGGTGGGCTTTCGCTTTGGGTGCAAAAACACCCCTTTCCTCAAGTACACTGTCCACTGACTCCACCCTGGCCTCTGCCTCAGCAGCACTAGCCATGGTACTTGGCTTCTCCAAGAACCGAATGTCCTTGGTGAAGGGAGTAGCAGACACCGTTCTTGTCCTAACCTTTGGTGTTCTAATTTTAGGAAATGGTCCCAAATTTTCTTTGACCCAAAAACGACAGGACAGCTGCTCCAGAGCAAGAGCCGATACATCTTTTTGCCAGATTATATTTTTCTGTGCTTTGGCTAGGAGATATTGACTTTTAAGCACGTTTAACCTCTCTGCCAGGGACCAATTTGTTCCCAATAACAGGGCCATGAACCTTGATGCAGGTTTTATTAAAATATTTTCTTTCACGTGCCTATTTAATTTCTGATGGAGCTCACTCAGTTCCTGCTGCTGGGTTTTAGCTCCAATTGCCAATAGAGCAATACGTTCTGCCATGCCTGTTAGTTTCCTTTCACGGACAGACGTATCTTTCTCTATTCTATCAATTGATCCCTGTTTTACTGGGTCGGGTGTGGGAATGGCTTCGTATTGAATCTCCATTTTTTCCACACCACTGGATTCCAGCACAGTTGGGTCTTCCTCCTGTGCCTTCTCTACCCTGAACCCAGTAAGTGGAAGCACACTCCGGTATTCGTCATGTGTTTCCTTTTTCTCCTTTTTAGGAGAACTACCTTCCCCTACCAACTCCATCAGGTATTCCTCAGGAGTAGGATCAGGTAAAGGTGTGGTCCTTACCATCTCAGGAATTTCCAACTGCTGTGTTGCCGTCAGGTTTTCCTCAGGTTCCACCGTTGGTAAATTCTCTCTCTGATTTGACCCTATCAGGAGTTCCTCAAGGGCCTCCGTCACAGATATGGAACTTACTGACCCGGTCCGGTCTCCGTCACGTGCCAGCATCATTTCTGAATCCACATCCAGACCCAGATCCAGCTCTATGTCAGAGTTGTTTTCAGACATTTTCTGAAATGAAACGAATTAACAATTAGGACATTTGTACTCATCGATCTCTCCTTCCTCTTGGGTGATGTTAACGCATTTCCCGTGGAACCATTCTAGACAGTGATCACACTGTATCATGAACTGTCCACTATATGGTTTACGACAGATGCAAAAAACTGTAGATGCTCTAAGAACAGTAACTTCCCCTGTTTCTTCAAATTTCTTAAGGCATTTTGCTAACCATGGTGGCAGAATCCTATCATGACACCTTTTTAACCTATCATGATTTGCCACACAAATAGAATTTTTGAAAATAACCTTGAATAAGTATGGGGTATAGACTTCACCAATAATGGCTGGTCCTTTCCAAAAAGGAGCCCATTTTCTACATCTACCCTTTTTCGTAGCCTCATCTAACATGTAAACCACGTCACCCAATTTATAAGTTTTCTTATTCAGAGTGAGATCATAATTTCGTTTCATTTTCTTACATTCGAATTTTAACTGCTTACGTGCAACTTCATGAGCCCTTTTTATTTCAGAATTCAAATCACGAATATACTTTGGAATTTCTTTTGATGGAACGTCTTTTTTGAAGTTAAATACCAAATCTGTTGGGTGATTTACTTCTCTGCCCAACATTAGTTTATTTGGGGTAAATCCAGTTAACCGGTGCACTGATGACCGCAAAGCTCCGGCTAACTGCGGAATAAATTTATCCCAATTTTTCTGACTTTTGTCTACAAAACACCGAACCGCGTTCATTAAGGTGCGGTTTTGGCGTTCCACTTGACCATTAGCCGAAGGTCGGTAAGGTGATGTTCGTGCCTTGTGAATTTGCAATAATTCGCAAATAGCTGTAAACAACTTACTTTCAAAACAAGGACCTTGGTCCGTGAAAATTTGAAATGGACAGCCAAAACGAGAAAAGAACTCATTAACCGCAGCACATGCGGCAGTTTCCACAGTCTGATCTGGTAAAGGGATACATTTGACCCACTTTGTAAATTGATCGATTATCATTAGTATATATTTGTTCCCTTTTTCAGTAAGTGGTAACGGACCCAGGAAATCCAAATGAACTCTCTCCATTGGATAACCTGAATGGAATATTGTCATATCCCATTTTGACATTTTAGTTGTCTTTTTGCCAACTGAACATTGTGGACAGGCTTCCACAAACGTTCTGATATCCTCACTCATTCCATACCAATAAAAGTTTTTAGTTGCCCTATATCTGGTACGCACTTCCCCTTGGTGCCCTGAAGCAGGAACATTATGGGCTAACGACAAAATTTCTGCCGAAAATTTACTGGGAACTACCAAAACTTTATCTAAACTATTTTTCCTAACCTTATATAAAAGCCCCTCTTTTAAGAGAAACCTTTTTCTGTTAATCCACATATATTTTGTAGCATCGCTGCAAATGAAGAGTTCACCCTCAGTGGGTTGCTCTCCCGTTTCCAGCCATGTCACAATAGGTGAAATATCAGGGTCTTTTCTCTGCACTTCTTGCATTTCTGTTGAAGAACAGACCGCTGCAAGAGTAACAACATCATTATTAGCCGTAACTGCCCTAATTTGAGGACCATTATGTAGATTCAATCTCTAGGTGGGAATGGACCCAACCAGAATCTGGACAAATTGAACCAATATTGGGTGTTGTGTCTGTCCAATCATCACTGAAGCCCTGCAGAATTCCAGGAACCTCTGATTGGAATTCACACGTTAAATTTTCCATTCCGTTACCTGCCACCGAGTCATCCGGGGTGATTTCTGATATTGTAATTTCGGTTGTATCATCAAAAGTACATGATCCCTGGGCTAGAGGCACTACATTATCAACCTCTTCATCAAACTTAGTCCAATTTTTCTGTAAGCGAGCACAATAATTCCACCCGCGGCAAGGTAATTTTGAAAGTTTGCAACCCGAAAAATACTCTGGACACCCCTGACCTGTGGGCATTCTAGAAAGGGCATCTGCATTACTATGCAATTTCCCTGGCCTATGCTGGACTACCATATTATATTGGCTAAGTTCCTCCATCCACCTAGCCACCTGGCCTTGTGGATTCTTGAAGTTCATTAGCCACCTAAGGCTATTATGGTCAGTTCTAACAATAAATGGACGTCCCAGCAAATAATGCCTAAACTGTCTAGTAAATCTTACCACTGCAAGCAACTCCTTCCTAGTTGTGCAGTAACGTATTTGCTGGGGGGGTTAACACAAAACTCCCATATGCAATTACTCTCTCCACCCCATTCTGAATCTGGGATAGCTCAGCCCCTATCGCCCACCCACTGGAGTCTGTATCGAGAATGAAAGTATCACTATTGTTTGGAAGAGTGAGAACTGGTGGAGACACCAAACAAGTCTTAATAGCTTCAAAAGCATCTTGTTGGTCTTGTCCCCATTTAAATGTTTTTTTGCCGGTTAAATCATAAAGAGGTTTAGCCATTTTGGCAAAATCTTTAATAAAGGTTCGGTGATAATTCACCAAACCACAAAAGCTTTCAACCTCTTTTGTAGTTTTTGGAATTTGCCAATTTTTAATAGTTTCCTTGGATTCATTATTTAATTCAACACCGTCTTTACTGACGATTCTTCCAAGAAACTCAATTTTGTGTTGGCAAAATTCACATTTTTGGGGTTTTAACTTTAAACCATATTTGCGAAATCTTCCCAGTATCTGGTTAAGACTTTGCAAATGACTGTCAAATGAACGCCCACCGAACACCACATCATCCAGATAACTCAAAGCCATGGACCAGGTTAATCCTTTGAGAACCAAATTGATTACCCTTGACCACGTATATGGACTACCGGGAAGACCGAAAGGCATTTTAACAAATTCCCAACTACCATGTTTGGTACTGAATGCCGTTTTTTCACCTATCTTCTTTTCTAAGATTAACCTGATGATAGGCACTCATGCAATCCGCTTTACCAAACCATAAATTGCCTGAAAGCCAATCAAGACTTTCATCAATTCGGGGTAAGGGATAAACCTCATTCTTTGTGATTGCATTAATTTTCCGATAATCAATGCACCACCTCAGTGAATTGTCCCGTTTTCGAACTAAAACTGGTGGTGAGGCCCATTCACTTAAACTTGGTTGAATAACCCCAGTTTCTAACAATGTTTGTAAATGGGATTCCTCCTCATCTGCAAAACACAAAGGTGTTCGCCTCATTGGTTGGCGAATTGACGGATGATCTCCAGTGTCGATTGAATGTTCAATTTGTTTAAAGTTACCCATGTCAGATTCATTTTTGGCAAACACGTCTCCGAAATCCATCAGCAAGTTTGCCAATTGATCAGCTTGTTCCATATTTAAATGTTTTGACGATCTTTGGAACAAGTCTGTCAAATGATCAGGAACTTTATTTTTTCTATGTTCCGAAACATTAACTGCCCTTGCGCTTGCACGGCCAGTCTCTATTTCGTTAAACATTGGGACTTCTTTTTCATTCTCAAGGATCATATCAACCTCATAAGCAAAACCAATTAAGTGATTTTTATTCAATCGAATGTTGCGATTGTTAATATTCACCAGGCAAATCAGGGTTCCCTCATTGCCACGGTGAACTGAACGCAACCAGATTAACGGCAATGACTCAGCCGGTTCAGCTACAAATTCTGTCATTTGTTTATCTAACTCACATTTTATTAATACAGCTGAGTTAGGTGGAACAATTGTGTCCGAATCCAAAGTTATTCTAGCAATTCGTGTGGAATCATTTGGGTTTTTTGACACAGTCGGAATTTCAACATTTCCGATTTTAAAAGAATCATTTTTGATATCAATCACTGCCTTATGTTTCTTCAAAAAATCTATTCCCAATAAAATATCGTCTTCGATTGGCGCAACGTAAACACGTTCATGAAATATCAAATTTCCAATTTGAATGGTGACAGGACCTACAAAACTGCCTGTCATCCGTCTGTTTCTGGCAGCAGTGTTAAAACGAACAGATTTTATGACTGGTGGTTTTGGAATTATGCGCCTAAACAGCTTATCCGATAAAACAATTACATCAGCAGCCGTATCAACAACTGCTTCAGTTTTTTGATTGCCAATAGTTAATTCCAGATGAATCGCTGATGGTGATTTAACACGTCGAACAGTTATTTCTTTCTCAATAATTAACGTTTCTTTATTGAGGTCATTTCCTGAGGTTGGTGGGGGCGAGATCAGACCTCGCGATTTGTCCCCCTCTCTTTTGGCTGATCCCTGAAAGTGACTTTCTTTTGTCCATTAGCTTTATTTATTGGGCTTTTTGATGGACATTGTGACTTGTAATGACCATAGCCCTGACACCCAAAACATTGCACATTTTTAGTAGGAGAGCCTTTTAACTTTTTCTTATCCATCTTAGACTTTCCGGATTCCGTCAAGCCGTCAGAGGATTTTGAATCGAGCAGAGCTTTTAATTTATCAAACATCTGTTCAAATTTTCTTTCCAAAGTCTCTGCTTTACTCTCCAAAGCAAATGTTTTGGATTTCAAATACTCTATGTCAGTTCCTGATTTGTTCTTATTTGGGGAATTGCCATTCTGTGGAGATGACTTTCGGTAGTTTCTTTGATTTCTATTTTTTCTATAATTTCTATTTTTGTATGAAACTTCCCGAATATTTCCACTACTGTCATCACTGTCAGAATGACTTGCTTTATCCCCGAACATGGCCAATTGGTTATATTGGTGCCATTTGACCATTTGAACGGCTTCTTCCATATCTTTTGGTCGATTGTTTATCACATGTTCGGCTGCCTTGGTATTGGTACACCTACGGCAGAACTTGAACACGGCTTGTTGAGAAACAAAATGCTGTGGACAGTTTTTAAATGCGTGAGTTGCCAAGGACAAGACATATTCAGCCCAGTCTTCAATAGACTGACCTGGTTTCTGTCTTGCACTCTGAAACTCAAGCAGTGTCGTTTCGGGCGAACTGTGATCTCCGAAACGTGCTTCCAATTGTTTTAGCTGTTCTTGAATCGACATATCAGGGTTTTGTTCACACCACAATGAATAAACCGTACTAGGCTTACCACTTAAACTCAAACACAAAATACATTTTTGTTCTTTGGGCGACCATTGTTCAATTGATGCATATTTTTTAAATTTAGTTTCAAAAGCTTTCCATGATTCAGTGCCATCAAACTTTAAACCTTTAGGCACATACAAATGTCTTTGGTTTTCGGTATGGTGAACATTTTGAAAACTAAATTGGGGTGCATCTCCTTGGAGTCGCACTTGTGGTGAATAAAACCTACCCTGATTACCAAATTGAGGAAATTCCGAACCTTGATAATTCATTTTGGGCTGAATATCTGCAAGGTACTCGCCGTCCCGGATCGGTCGGGCTTCTCCTTGACAGAGTGCTTGGTTACCCAAAGTATAGCCAGGATGAGAATGAAATTCTAAATTTTGATTTTGGACATGCAGTGGACTTGAGTCCCTTGCATACTGAAAATTTGTATCGTGGCGTAAATGAAAAGGTGATCGGTTTTCCTGAATTTGGCAATTAGTGTCCCTGATTCCCTCGGGCCGTCTTCGGGAATCTACATAAGGTGTTTCAACCAGAACTGCTTTTCTATTATCGTGGAACTGAATTCCTTCAGGTATTCTTCGGGAATTTATCAGTTCACGATCTAATTGCACTGCATTTTGACATACTTGAGTGGACGTCCTTCCGTCAGAGATCCCTCGAGAATTTGACCACTCAGTTTTAACATCAACCAAAGGATATGTATTACCAATCAATCCGCTCCTGTCAGAGATCCCTCGAGTAGCATTTAATTGGTTATATTGTAAGTGTTGGTAACTCACACCTTGAGTTGCCCTTTGAACATTTGTGGCATAACTTTCACGATAGTGGTCAAGTGTCTGATCTGTATGAAATGTGTGATGTGGTAAATGGTTTTGTGTTCGACTGCTGCATACAATTGAATCAAATTGCAGCAAGTCATCAATCTGTGTGTTTAAACCATTACCATGTTGCTGTGACGCACTAATGTGTACCGGGGATGTGGCCGTTATGATTTGTGACCCACGACTATACATAGGCTGGGTAATCCCTGGCCCATGAATGTAGGCACGAACATTTGGTCTACTTGTCATCTGGTGCAAACTTCCGGTATTCATAATATTTCCCCTAATAGCCGAAGAAGTGTACGTTACGGCTGGGCTATTACATGCCAAAGAACCATGCCCTGCCAGTGTATAACTGGGCAAGCATGCTATTGTCGGTACAACTTTTTGACTATTACTGGCAGAAAAACCTGCCAAATTCTGGGAATCTGAAATGTTTTCATTTGTTACAAAGTTTGCATCAAACGTTTTTCCCGGAGTTGTGTGTGAGTAGTTGTCATAACCCGAGTGTGTGGTAACCCCACCATAACCTAATCCTACCCTGGATTGTCCATTTTCTGCACGACTGTGCATGGTGTCATGTGTGCTATCCACTTTTTGTCGCACATCGGGATTTGTTTTGAGAGTGACTGTCTGGAGTTGCAACTGCCTCTCCATCTCCCTCATTTCAGAAAGCAATTCGACACTCATTCTTTCATATTTACTCAATTTATTCTCCCAGTATTCCCTATTTGGAGAACCAGATGCCTGGGGTGAAAATCTACTCATACTCTCTACCCCTCTTACATTACTTGAGGGTATGTGTGACATGTCTGCAGGTACCCCCTGCTGTGCTTCCATTATCATGGCAGATTGGTTCCGCTCAGGAGAATTCAGGCATTCCTCGTCCCCCATCACTTTGGAACCATCACTTACATTTACCCTGTCTGTTTTGCTTGCTGCTTGTGTACCCTGTATTTGCCCTTGACCTAGGTTGTGAACACGTGTTGATGCAGTATGCGAGCTTATGCTGCTCGACCCTGTTGATACAGGTGATAATGGAGTATATTTATTGTCTCCCCCTGTATACTGTTGACTTGCCCTACTTTCTGGGCCAACATAGGTTGAGGCAATGAATGATGGTGGTGGGGTAACTCCCCTACCTGGGCTTTGGCTAAGCCTAATCCTGTTGTCAATAGACACTGGATGCAGTGGCTGACTTAAGTCAATAACCTGCCACTGTGCTTTTGAGCCCCTGAAATATGGGATCTGAGTTAAATCATCCCAATTCAGCACTCCATACTTTTTTCTGCTTTCAATTATTGCAGTAGCAATTGTTTCCCCGAATCAGTAACAGTTCTTGAAAAGAAGCTGTATTGGCATTAATTTTACTCATGCTTATTGTCGTAAATCACTAATACAAAAATTTTTTTTTTTTTTTTTTTTTTTTTAATTTTTCACACAAAAAATTCAATGTTTATACAAGTTGTTTACTCTCGCGGAACGCTCAAGCAAACTCAGTGATTCACATCAACTTGCAAGGAAAATTTGAAGCAAAAATTCTACTGAGAAACCTGCAACATTTTCAAAATCATGTTACGCTCAAATGAAAATATTGCTTTGACACTCCAAACTGTTTATAAATTTCCGATTGAGCTACTGTTCAATCAATTTACAAACGACAACCAAATTTTTCCGACCACAACCGTATCGAAGACAAAACCTTTTGTTTTCAGTTTGTGAAAATCTATTTCGATAAGCACCAACCTATCGAAAAAAAAATTCACAAGGTGAAAAAATTCATTATCTTCTCCCTAAACAAAACGAAAACGCAATTTCATCCTAAATTCAGGAAAAAGAACCAAAAGAGACAACTGTCTCAAGTGTCAAATTTACAATTCAAAATGGCAGCGACCACGCTAAATACGCCATTTCTCTTTGTATCAATGTACCGAGGAAGGTCACGCAAGTTCTAACAAATCGTCGCCAAATAAAGTAACATTGGTTTCTAATATCAAAAGCTACAATGACCTTATAATGACGAGTTAATTAATACTCACCACTGTGATTAGTGATGGCTTGTAATGGTTTCTCTGAGTTCGTTTACTTCTGTCAAAAGTTACCTTTCGCAGGGTAAAGAAGTACTTCGCCTCCAGTATTCGTCAGCAAAGTGCCAAGGGCTGTTGCAGCTTCTCGCCGAAGTTGACTCCGTTTTCTTCTGGTAAACTCCGTTACCACTTCGGCCTGCTCCAGAATACCCTTTCCAATCTGGAGCGCTGCAACGCGGACGTTTTCACTTACACTATTTCACAACAATATCACCAGTTTTTTTGCACAATGGTTTCAGATGAAACTGTATCACCAAGGTTTTTTTCAACAGAATAATATTCAACAGATGGTAAATGGTCATTCAGTGATGAAAAATCCTTTGTTTCAATTCCAGGTGAAATTGGGATTTTGTCTTTTGTAGGCAAAATAGTTGCTGCAGAACATAATCCATCTGCATTGTTTTCAAAGGTCTTATTATCAAGGATGTCTTCTGAAGCTTCCTGAAAGGATACATACACTCATTTTAAATGTGGTTTCTGACATCATATGTCATATCTATATCCAACATTATTAAATTTGTAAGTTTCTTTATTTTTTTTTTCTTTATTAGGGTTTAACGACACATTAACAGCCAGAGTCATATCATGTCGGTGACAGTTTTACGAGTGGAGGAAGCCGGAGTACCCGGAGAGAACCACCGAGCAACGACAAGCAGCTGTCAGCTCTCCAACATCGTAACTCTGAACTCTGCACCGCGGCACAGACAGTGTTAGATTGGTTGAAGACATGTGCGCTCAATATTTTTTTTTTCAAAATCTAAGATCTGTCTGTCTGTCTATTCGTCTGTCTGTCTGTCTGTTTGTTTTTATGTTACCACCTCTCCCCTCCAACATGCTTTAAGCTACACCTTTCATATTTGATACGTGGATAAATGGTTCTGAAGGGATGATGCACACTTAATATTTTTTTTTTCAAAATCCAAGATGGCGGAATGGCGCCATTTCTGCTGTGTTTTTTTAAGCTTTTTTTTCTCTATTTTTATGTTACCACCTCTCCCTCCAACATGGTTCAAGCTACACTTCTCTCAATTCTCAATTTTTAGATTCCATTCACATTTGAAATCCCGTCTGAT